>WEKY01040124.1:63548-83003 GCA_013390045.1 Picathartes gymnocephalus | reverse complement strand
GCCTGCTGCGCTGGTGTCGGGGCCCGCAGGCTCCGCTCCAGCCCTTCCGCGGCCGCTCGCAGCATTTGTGTCCCTCCGCTGCGGCGCAGCCGCGCTGCAGAAAAACCCGCTCGCCGCCGCGCGTTTCGCCGGGCCGGCTGCGCCCGGGCCCCGGGAGCGGTTTGCCCCTCTCCGACCGGGGAGCGGGTCGAGAGGCCGCCCCGCCCGGCCCGGGGACTGGCGGGGAGCGAGGCAGCCGCGTCCCCGCGCCGGTGGGAACCGGGGGTCCGCCCGTACTTGAGAGGGGTTCGGCACCTCCCGCAGCCCAAGCGGGAGAAGCCGAGTCCTGGCCCCGAGGGTGGGACGGCGCAGCTTCGGTGTGCCCGGGCCCGGCCGTTTCCTGGGCGTACCTGGCACAGCTTGTGGGTTCGGGCCTCGCATTGGCCACTCGCTTAGGGGCTGGACTCCGTGAGCTCTGTGGGTCTCTTCCAAGTCCGAATGCACTATGATTCTGCTGAAGTTGACCAGTGCCCCACGGCCATCGCAGTTGATGGTGGTGTGCTTCTGTACTGATTGGCATCTCCTAATTGTTCCCATGCTGTTAATTAACACCTGGCAGTGTATTCCCATCTCGATCCTAGCTGCCGTGTGGTTTGCTTCCGTAGAATGTTGTGAGGTCAAGGGAAGGAATACAAAAGACATCCAAAAAAAGTATCAACAGTTCTCTTGATAACAGAAATTATGGCAAATTCCTAAATTTCATAGATTCTTGGTTAATTTTTCTTTTCTAATTTACTATTAGAAAAGAAACCGTAAATGCTGGCAGACTAGAAAACATCGGTATCATAGAGTTAAATGTCACAGGAAGATTATGCCCCATTTCACCGGTAATGTCTGTTAATATAAAATACATCTCTTTCTGGAGAAAAGTTATTTTTGCCCTTAATATTTTCCAGACATTTTGGTTTATATCACTTCAGTTCTGCCCAAACAAGCATATACTTACTCTATATATAGATACATATGCTCACATCTGTACACTTCAGTACACAGGTGTGTATATTTGCAGAGGGCAGGTCTAAAAATCATCTGTTTATAAGGCAGGCAAGTTTGGAACAAGTTCAAGTGTGCAGGCAGTGAAAACAATACTGTTGGAAAAGTGGGATACTTTTAGTGCAGAGAAAAAAAGTTAACGATCTATGCTACTCTGGTTTAGCGCATAGACGTGCTTGAAAATGTTTTATGTCTGCAAAAGACCTGTGGAGAATTAGATTTGTAAACACAGTTGCAGAGATCAGTAATACAGATACAATTATTTATATTTACCATTTTTATGGCTGTCTGATGTTGTGGAGGGGTTTTGTTTCTGTAAAGTCCTGTGGAAAATAAACCATATTTGCAGAAGAATTCTGAGGGTTAGTCTGGGCAAACAGTTTTATTCAGCTCATTTACCACAAAGATACTTTTCCTCGTCAAGTCATCAAGTGTTTGTTTAACTTCTCTAATGTTTTTCTGTTTCTTAATTGAAACTGTTACATTTTCTGTGACAATGACTCATCCGTCTATATCTAGAGTGAAATTCCAGGTAAGCATTAAACATTATCCTTTGCTAAGTTAAGTAAATATGTGCTCTTAGTATGCCTTCCTAGGATTTTAGAGCACTTTATGGCCATTCATTCATTAATCCTCATCAAAGATAGCTGAATAAAATGTAGACGAACTTATTCTCACAGAGTCTGACTATTTTAAATGTTAAAGCTCGCACATAATTCCCTGCAAGTAAGACACTCCAGTGCTTAGTTGGCATTGTATCCTGTTACAGGAAACCATCACACTGTGTACTTCAGTTTTTGCAGGATTTTCCCCCCCCAGTGTTACAGTAACAATAGAATATCATGGAAACAATCTAAAAAGTACACACTGAAATATGTGGACAACTGGGATGTGGCATTGAAATACACACTTCACCTGCTGATGTGCAAGTTGTGGCAGATGAGCAGTAGCTCCGGAGCTCGGTGTCACAAGCAGCCTGGTCCCTGCTGGGAGGGAGCCCTGCTCACTCTGATTCGGGATGTTTTTCTATAGCAACCGGTTACCCATATGACTGTAAGCAATGCTGTCATAGTATCTTATTTTCACATGCATTATCCAGTCTCACGATTGTTTAAAGACTTTAGTCCTGGAAAAAAATTACACTGATACTCAGTGTCTTCAAGTAATCTACAGCAATTCACACTTAGAGGCAGAAAGGCCATTGAGGAAATAGAAACTGTGGAACTGGAGTCAGAAGGTATAGAAGGGAGAGGAGCCTAGTGGACAAACGTCCCTGTTTACTGCCCACGCAGTATCTTCCCTTAACACCAAAAACATTGAGAAGTTCCCTGGAGCCTTTCACTTAGAGCGAAAACTATTTTGTTCCCCTTGGAATAGTTTCTGTTTTGTCTGATTCCATTTTTCACACGTGTTTCCTCCGTCTTCGTGAGCAATTACTTCTTCATCTTAAAATAAAAACCCTACAAACTCATGGACTACAACCTACACATTAAAAAAGTGTTTCTTTCTGCAAGCATTTGCCTCTGTTTCCCTCATGGGTAAGCCTTTGCTGGATTTTTTTTTTACTTCACTCTTGCACATTTCAGTTACAGGTTTACTTTTCACACGGGGTGCTGCTGTGTACATTTTCACTGTGGTCTAACAGCCATGCCTTTGAATTCTAGAAAAGAAATGCCTAATTTCTCTCCAGTGATTTAGAAGAGAGAAGAATAAATATATTTGTATATGTACTTTACAGGTGGAAATAAATAGGCCCCTTAGGTAATAACACATAATTCCAGGCTGTGATGAACACTCAGATATATTTAAGGGCAAATGCACTGAATTATACCAAAATATAACCTTTTCTTGATAACTGCTACCCCTTTTCTCAGTAATCTCAACCTAGATTTATTCAAAACTGGAAAGATTCTCTCAATATGATTACATTCCTTATGATCACCAAGCAGATGGCATTCATTCAGCAATATCCCAGAAATACAAAGTCTGTGATAGAGGTTTTCCATAATCTTATTATTGCAAATCTCCCTTCTCTTAACAGCCCTGCATTTTGGTATTACAATAATTACTTTTTGTGTTCAGGACTGACCTGCACCAAGACCAAAATCCTATTGTTAGAAATCTGAATTTTGCAGAGCTGAGGCTATTAAAAGCAGAAGGATTGCCGAGTTTCTTTTCTCAGGACTCTGGCTATATTTAAAAAAAAATAAACACAGAGAGAAAAAGCAATATGAATAGCTCTGCCTATTTGTTTGAAAAAGCTTATGCTTCCTAAGCACAGAGTATGGTTTTTCACTATGATTTAATAATTTAAATGACAGAAACTTATCTTTAACTCTTTTTGACTAGGTGAGGAGAAAGGAGAGGAAAGATTACTTAGTGGTGACTGCTATTTCAATATCATACTGCTAGTTCTAGCACTGACTCACTGCAGCCTTGGAAAGTTACAGCGCTTTTGTTCGAGCAAATACTAAGTAAAGAAAGGAACAAATCTATTCCAATAGCAAACATCCATTTTATTGTGACATTGCCTGGAGTTCATTTGCAGGAATAATCGAGTGCCTTTGTTCTTTCTCTCTATGCAGCTAATAAGTCTTGTAACTAAGTATTTCCAGTTTCCAGTTCTGCATCTTCCAAAACTACTCCTCTTTATTTGCAGTTATCAAAATATCCAGGTTATCTAGCTATCTAGAGTTACTCATACTGGTTTCTGAAAATCAATTACCTCAATTACATGGGCAGAATAAATGCAATGATTCTCAAATGGAGGAGGGCAAAAAAACCTATAAGAGACAGCTGTTCCCCACATCTTCAGCAGGCTACTGGCTGATACCAAAAGGAATCAGGCTAACACAGAAGTCTTACAGCATCTGAAAAAACTAATAGGTTAATGAGATATATACATTATATTGTAGAAGACTAATGCATTGATGATTTGTATGCTTTTACAACAAACCCAAGCTGTCACTTCTACGGGCATTATATGCCATGCTTCTCCAGCTACAGCTGTTCACCTTTCCCTCTACAGTTTTGAGGGGCATGAGAGGTTTGGTACTTCAAGCTTGATGAACTGGTTTCATGTAGGTAGAGTCTGCAATAGTGGTGCCCTGAGATTTTATTTTGTAATTGCCATATTTTTGTTTCATGCTGTTATCAGGAAGGTAATTTTTTTAATCAGAAGGTAATTTTTTTAATCAGAAAGTGTCAGCAAGCACTTTCAGAATCAGACAACTGCACAGATAAAGGTATGTCCATTTTTCCAAGTTTCACTTTTTTGTGTGGTGTCCCAGTTAGTAGTTGGGTTCTTCAGCAGTCACGTATCAGTCTTCTCTTTCATAGCTACAAAATACTGTTGATTGTAAATTTATATTTTAATGGAACCCTTATTTAGTCTGTGCTGTCGTGCTGTCAGGAATTTGTTCTTCAAGCCAAGCCAGCTCAGGTTCTCCAATACCAATGTTCCATTTCACCAGATGGTACTTTGACCTGAGAAGTGTGCCGTTACAGCCATGACTTCTTGAGGGATTTGAAGGTAGAGGGACATCTCATTACCTTTGTGACAATTCTTTGCACATAAAAATTCTGTTACAAAAGTGTGTGCTATTTCAAAATTTAGCATAAATCATCCCATCTTTTCACTGTATTCCAGAGGACTGCTTAGGAGATGAATAATGTATTTTAGGTATATAAAGATGACCAGATAGTGTTCAGTAGCCACAAGTCCCTTTGAAGTGAATGAAGCAGATGAGATTACAATCTGTGAGCCTCCTATGGAAATATCAGAATATGGAATTAGAAGCTTTCTTGTAGGTATTCGAGTTTAAAGACATCAAATATGTCCCTGAAGAATGCCTGGTCTGTGAGGAGGCTTCTAGGTGTATCAATCCAAAGTGTTCAGATTTCTGGAAGATGATCTAACAAAAAGAATGACTGCTATATTCCTTTACAGTTTTTTAAAAAGGATTTTATAAACATATTTGTGTTTGAGTGTTCTCTGCCTTTGCTCTGATGTCTAGTGATCCAATGAAAATCAGTATAGTCTGTGTTGTGAATTTGGCTGGGGCTTGGCTTGAGTTTTACCCAAGCTTCTTTAGTAATGGTAGTAAACAATGCAAACTGCAAGTCTTCTGGTATCTACAGAACACAACAGGGATCTGTAGACTGCCACTAATCGTTTTGGGGGCTTGCTGCCATGTGTATGTAAAATGTTAGGTAAGATGAAGGCTGAAAAGCTGAAGATGAGTAAAAACAAAGTAGATAAATGGATTGAAAGGAAAATTCTATTTATTGTGTGAGTATATATGCACATATAAAATCTGGTTCAAAAGAGACTTGTTAGAACTGAACAAGTCTGAGCGAGAATTAATGGCCCACACCTGGGAATAAGAGGTGAATTCTCAGGTATCCAGGTTTAGTAATTGCCACACCTGTCCTATATTCCCAAAAGCATAAATGAGGCCTGCAAGGATTTAGATAGCTTAGCTTCTGAATGTACAGTGCCATGGCTCTTTTCCAAGGCATCATCAGTCACCGTGTGAAAATCCCCACCCGTAATTACTAAGGCATTATTTATCACAGGGTATACTCTCGTGAAGAACTTTACCTTATTCCTAAGATACCAAGGAGAGTGAATAGTTTTAGTCAATTATTTTATCCAGACTTCAAAATGGTTCAGAACAGAAGTCTAAAATAAATACCCTTCCAGAAAAGCAATGAAATTGGAGAGGCATAGCTTTGTTTATGGTCTCATGGTTTTGGAAAGATGAGGACACAAACTGCATTTTTATCAATGGCTTTATTATTCCCCGCAACCAATATGACCTCTGAAATACCATGAAAAGCTCAAGGAACGGCCATTTGAAACACAACACTGAGAGTCTGGCACCTGGCAGAGGACAGTCCCCCTGATTGTTTACTCCACCTCAATTCAGTTCATGAACATGAATAGAAGATGAATTATTTATCATCGTACAAAATATGTGGGAGGACTGTTTGAGAAAATCTATTGGCAATCGCAATATATCTGTCATTGACCTCCTGCTGCTAGCATCGAGGAGAATTTTGGATGAGATAATCAGACTGATACTTTGGTCAGGCAAGTAGACTCTATCTTTTGTCCCCAACAGAAAGGAAGGTAAGTACTTACCTCAGCAGGGCCATCTTCCTTCCAGAACATCAATTCTTTGCATTTGGTGAATTCACTGTTTCTAGTTTGGATGCCTTAGGACTTAGCTTTTATATTTTTCAGATTCTGTACTGCTTTAGTGTATAACTCTAAAGCTCCATAGCCTGTCAGCTACTGTTCCCCCATTTTATTCAGACAAAACATCTCCTCTCTAGGCCTGAAATTCAAGGACACCTCACTGTCTTCAGGCCCCAAGAGATGTAAACAGTGAATGGGGGGCGGGGGAGGGGGGGGGAGGCAAACTTGGAGTAAATTATTTCATTACCTGAAGCTGTAATTGGAGGATTAACCCCTGATATGTAAATGGACCAAACTTATAATTGTCTGAAAAATTCATGACCGTTTTCCATCTTGGGTGTAGTCCCTCGGAGGTTTTTGACTGCCCAAGGTGTATTTATTGAAGGCCTTCGATAAATATCTGCTTTTATTCTCCTAATCTTGTCTAGTGTCTGTTTTAGGTAGCCACTCTAAGGCATCAGTTCTCTTGCCTCCTGAAACAGAAGTAATTTCCAAAGAAACAGTGGGGCATAGCTTTCTGCTTTGGCTCTGCCAACCTTCAAACATAATGCAGGCATCTGAATATCTCTGTCATTGTGAACTTAGAAGACACAATCTGGGTTTGTATTGAACATAAACACTGCAGACAAATTTGTAGAAAAAAACACTTTGTAGCATGTTCCAGGAATAACAATCTCTGGTTTTCTCTCCTCTCAGCAGTAACTAGATCAGACTTCCCTCTGATAGGAGAAGCTTTTTGCTCCCTCCATCGCTATATGTACTTTGCATTTATGTTTGTGCATCTCAGTGGTTGTAAAATTCAACTTGGCAAATGTCTGTACAGAGGAGTCTCCTTGTTCTGAGTTGTTTAGCCATCATGTGGGGGTTTCATGCATCAGGCATGATTTATTTGATCAGAAGTTCTCCACACCAATTGAAGCTATCAGGAATCCTGCCCAAGAAGAGAATTCAGGCTCAGCAATATTACAACAAAGTTGATGTCACTGACTTAGAGTGGAACAACATGTCTGCAAAAATATGGGGCAAAAGAGAGTAACATGCAAAGGAAAAGTTTATGACAGCACAGAACACTTCAAAACATTGAACCTGCTCTCACAGACTCCCAATGCTGCATGTGCATTGACAACCAACCACCTGCAGCTGCTTGGCAGAGGCTAAGATTTAATCTACCAAAGCACTGCTGTCCCTGAAGACTTTCACTGCAGACTCAGTATTTGCTGAGCATACACATTCTAAAGAGGACTTCACCAAGGTGTACAGAATTGTAGGAAGTGCATAATGAATATGGTAAAAGTCACAATCGTTTGTGCAGGTTTTTGAGGCTCTCCTCCAGGGAGTACAGGCTTTGCTTTCAAGTCACCTGCAGTCCTATTGGAAATGTGGTTTGGCAGTCGGAGAAAAGGACTTTGCTTACCAGGAAAAGAGATTCTTCAAGGTATGTTTGTTTATTTATGTGTGCTTTCATGTCATGTCCTTTTTTTCTTCTTGTGTAAAGTCCTTTGACATTGAGGGACTCAGCAAGTGGGACAAAGTGTCTAATGCACATGGTGGTCTTTTTCTTTCCTGTGAACACAATGAAGGCAGGATGAGTGCACACGTGTATGTGTACTCCTAGCAGGAATATGCACATAGGCAGCCAGTCCTGGAGAACTCCAGCTTTGAGAAACTCCTGTACTGCTAGCAAGATAACTAGGGATGTTGTGCTTTAGTGGTGCCATAGATAACTGAAAAAACTCAGTTTTTCAAAACAAATGCCAATGCCTTAAACACAAAAAGCTTATAACAAAATATTTCATTTGTATGAACACTGATTTAATGTAGGGGCATTTATTTAACACCAGCATATGGCATCAGTAGAGAGTACTGCAGCAGTCTCAAACAGCCTACATACCTTTGGCTTCCCTCATGTGAAGGCTGTAGTTCTCATGCCACTTCACAGTCAACTCTCAGACACTTCATGCTATAGCAACACTGGTAGCTGAGCTATGGAAACTGAGGCACTGCATGGTTTTACTTTCTTTCTGGGTGTTTTTTAATAGATTTCTGGAAAGGTTTTCAGTCCACTTAAAATTTGGTAAGTCACACATTCGGATACTCCACCACCAGATGGATGTGATCAAAATATATAGATCCAAGGACTTAGAGGTACTTCAGTGCTGCAAGGGAGATTTGACTGTGTAGCTCTGAGCCCACTGAAACAAACAGGCAAGGGGCACTGGGGCAAAGCACCTTCCTGAAGCCTGAGTTTGCAGTTGATATGTCACGAGATCTGAGCTCTTCCTGCAGTGTTTTCCAAAGTTTGAACATATAGCATTTCCTCTTAATAGGGACAAATACATTTATATGGATTGTCTTCCATTAAATACTGACACCACTTTTTGCATATCCAGTGGAAACAGCAGCTGAACTTGCACAGCTGTGTACAAGGGACAACTGTAGTCAGGAGTCCCACAGTGTCTTCAACTTCCATAAAAGAGAAGGAAATGGGAGCCTTTATCAGTGACATCTTGAGCTGGGAAAGTGGTGATTATTTCAGTTTGTTAATAAAGGAGAAAAGTAATTCCCATGCGGTCTAGACCCTACCATAGATGCAAGTGATCTCTCGATGACTTAAATTAAATGTAAATGATCCATAAGCCCTGCACTTAGTTACATAAATACTTCCATCTACTAAGACTTTCTAAAGCGTCCCAGAACATTTATGTTGGTGGAGAATAGCCCCTTTCTAAATAGAAAATTCTCAACCACTATCAGCTGTACTGTCTTACCCAACATAAATGCCAGCTGTGGTAGCTGTGGTAACTCAGCAGTTGTTTCTCTGACAGGGAGCAACAGGGTTCTGTGCCAAGTTACACTTCTCTGTCCTTGTCTTTTGCAGCTGAGTGTCAGATTGCAGACAACCAGCACAGATTCAGCCTTCCCATGCTATGGGTTCTGTGCCACACAGGTTTTTAAATCATCACATTCTTTTTAAAATAATATATTTTAGTAAAATAAAAGCAAGAACTGTAGCACCCGATACTAAAACATGTTGCATGAATTCTTTTTAGAATCATGGAACTCATGTAATTAAAAGTCTGGAATTTTGCCTGCTTTAAAGAAGACAGTAGTGGAAAAAACCCACCAGATCCTTGAGTTCTCTGAGGGCTCTCATGCTGAAGTCTGACATGGATCTAGCAAAGTCTTCATCTGTGAAACAACAGCATGAGGCTTTCAGACATGTTTTGTACTATGGAATGTAAACTTTTACCACATTTTTACTCTTTAGCCTAATCTTGATCCTTTTTACAATCTCTCCTAAAGGGGAGTAAGTTAGATGAGAACACAGAACTTAGTCCATGTCAAGGACTAAGTTTTATGACAGAATGTTTCATGTACTAAAATACATAATTAAGAAATGCCATTACTATTTTTATAAGCTGATCTTTTACTTCATTTCCAGTCCCATTGCTCTCACTTTTTGTATCTTCTTCTGATTGTACATTCTTTGTGTAGCAAAGCATCTCTTTCTACACTTCTGGAAAATGCTTAACATTTTTTGGTATTTTTGTCACCTTTTTTTTTTTTTAGAAACTCAAAAAAATAATGTCTACAGTGCTACAGTGCAAAGTACTTATAAAGAGTGATGAAGCCTGAGACATGCTGTCTCATCTTCTTTTTGAAAGTCTTTTGAGAACAGCAAAGTGTAACATCTAAGTCAGTGGCAAGATTCCTCATTACTTAAGCAATCTTCTCAAGTACTAGCTCAACTTTATTGATGTACCTTCTGGAAATCAGATGATTTTGGATTGACTATGGACTACCAAAGTTATGCTTAAAAACCACCTTTTACATTAAAAGGACAGGTATGAATAATGTTGCAGTATGACTACATGAATATTTTCAAAGCATTAATGCACAGTCATGTATAAGAGACAAACAAGGGTATTTTCTTCTTTGTGATTCAGTGTTACCTCCCAGTGTTCACATAGGTGTGCTTTCGAACCAATGCACTTGTTCAGCCTTAGATGCCACTTTAGTTAGTATTGCAAACTGCTGTTTTAAGGAGAAGCTCATAATCATAATGTACTTTGGGTATCAGAGTGAATTACTCATACAAGTGAGGAGATGCTACTGCTCTAACTAGCAGGATTTTGGTAAATACTGATGCTAATCCAGGTGTGTAGTCCTGCTGACAAGACTATTAAGATGCTGTTATTTCAGTATCTAGTTTTAGGTGCAGTTCAGGACATTTAGATTTGCAAATCTAAGTTCCCTGCACAGGTCATGTAAGCACTTTGAGAGCATCTAAATTAAATGCCAGAAGTTGGTGTCACTTGAGTGGGAGGAAAAAAAGAATAATTTTTCTGGATTTACAAAGATTTTAAAACTCTGGGTTTGGATTCCCTCTTGTATGATGCCATGAAGAGTAGCTAGCCAAAGTCTAAGAGCCATAATCTTCAGAGAATATTTTGAGAACACCTCCCACAAAGCACAGCTGGGAATTGAGTTTAGGCTAGGATGCCCTGTTACTGTTCTGCTGCATAATTGGTATGCCAGGTAAGTGTCTGTGCAGATTCCTACTGAGATCAATAAGACTCTTCAATCCAGTAGACTAGAGCTAGGGTCTAGAAGAAAATAAGCTGTATTTTCTATATGCTTCTTTAAGCATATAATGGCAAAAATCAAAAAGAATGACATTTTCTTGGCAGTTCACCTCAGAGATAAATTTATTTCAGATAAAAAATTGATCTATTTCCATTTAAAAATCCAACAAATAAGAAGGAACTGTATGAAAGGATTTCCTTTGTAGGAAAGCAGTAGTCGAACTTTTGCATGCTCATTGGTGGTGATATTACCAGGCTGATATTAGGGCATAGGAGCGATTAAATGCTCAGCTTTGTTATGTATTTCTTGTATGGCCTTGACAAGTCATTCCATCTCACAGCTCTCTAGCTGTGAAATAGAGAGCAATAAACTGCTCCATCATCCAGAGAGATGTAGCATGAACAAATTAAAAATGATGAGCCATTTATGATGAGAGAAACGGTTGAAGTTTGTAAGGTAAAGACAAAAGATTGGAAAGTAAATTCATGTGTGAAAGAAAGGAGGTTATCATTTAATCAGAGGTGAAAGACTAGAGAGAGAGAGAATGGGTGATTGTAGATAGGCCAAATACTGAACAAAGGGATAACTCATGCATACCAGTAGGAGAATTACTGTTAAACATCATAACATCATTTGTGGAAGTCTTAAGGCAAAGGCAAAGGTGATGACCTAATAATGCAGAGGAAAACAGGACACTGAGAGGTGGGGAGCAACCTCACCTGTGTGTGTATGTGTCACTTTTTTTGTTTGTGTTACTTTTTTTTTTTTTTTTTTTTTTTTTTTTTTTTTTGTTTTTTTTTTTTTTTTTTTTGTGGTATTTCAACTGTATGTTCTTTGGAACAGGACTTAATCCTATATCTGAAAAACATTTGCAGTGTTTTGGGCACCGTGGATTGGTCAGTGAAATATGGTCCTAATTATAAGAGAAGAACTGTGTACGCAATGGCTCATTAACCATGCAGAGATTGTGAATGGATAAGACACAACTTCACAGACTGATTGGTGCAAAACTACAGCTGATAAGCTGGAAACAGATTGGGCTGTGAGGGTCATCTGAATGGAAGTGAGCAGTTATCAGGTAAATGGAAGTGAAAAGATGCCCTCGGTCACCTAGCTTGGAAATTGCTACAGACTGAGCTCTCAGTAGAAGAGCCAGAAGTCACTAGAGCACAAGGATAGCAAGAATTGAGGACATGGTCATAGAGACCCTGAAAACAATGGGAATGGTAAAAAAAAGGAAAAGGAAAATAGCGTGGATTTGAGTTGGTTCACCTTGGAGTTGTGTTTCTCCAAAGGAGAAAAGCTGTAGTGATAAGTCATTAAATCACCTGTTGTTGGACCAAAATACACAATAAAAAATGATAAGCAGTTCCCAGATGCCTTTCCCAGTTGAAGGGAAGGTTCTGGTTGACTTGTCATACTCTGCTGCATACTGACATACAGGCGTCCAAGGCTTTGGCATATAAAGTCTTTTCCTTTGAAAATTGTCATGTGTGGCAGCTTTTATGTGCAGTATCAGGCGTTCCCTCCCTGGGGCAGAAAACACAACAGGAGGGGGGTAAGTTTGTGTTTCAGTATACCACAAGTAAGATGGTAGATTGCCAGCTCTTTATTTGCATAAGAAGCCACTGCTCCTCCATCCCTGCCTACTCCCCAGGTGCACGCAGGGCACAGCTGAGGATAATATCCTCTTGTCACTCCCAGGGCAGCTGTCCCATCCTTTCTGCTCCACAGTCCCCACCCCTGCCAAATCAGTCTTCTTTCCCCCCACCAGTTCTGCAGGTGGGAGAGAGGAGAGGTTGGGCTGTTGCTGCCGTTCACCCCAAGAAGTTTTGTATGCAGACTCCTGCCTGGAGCTTTGTGAGTAGGAATGAAATATTCTGGTTTAACAAGGTAGTAAAATAAACGTGCAGTTGCACTCTGGTTCCTAACAGGGTTGCCATATGCTATGTTGTGCACAAACTGCCAGGTTCTTGGATCAGCAAGCAAAGCACTGTCCTGCCCACAGCCTGCAGAGCCAGCCTACATCCTGCAGCCAGCAACCTGTTCTGCAGCCCACAGGAGTGACAGGCCTGAGAACAACACAGGAAGAGAGTTCAGGTGAAATAAAGAGACTTCAGTGTTCCAGTACAATTAAAAACTCCTAATAGTCACAAATGCACTAAGATAGTCACATTCCTTCACAGTTATGTTTTTCTATTCAGTTTCCTTCCCTAAGCAGAACGGAGTGCAGCTGACTTGGTATAGATTGCTCTTGCTGCTGTTTTGAATTGTGGAGTACTTTGCTTGCCTGAGCTTCTGGACAGCAAGATGTGCTTTGGGATGGAAGAATAGCACCCTCAAGAGTTGATAGCACTGCTTCAGGGAGCCATAGTATGTAACACACATCCTTTGTCTCTTAGTTAAATCAGGTCCCTGGTTCATGTAACTTAAGCAACAAGTTTTCTCTTTAATATTTGAAATATTTGGTATCAGTCACTCTTGATACAAATGTGGAAATAAGCATTTGTGCTTGTTTGGGGATGATCCAGTTCTAAACATTTTATTTGTCTTCAAACAGGGAGGGGAAAATAAGAAGATGAAGACATGTCTTTTTGATAAGTCCAGGAACTTCATTTTATACTATATTAAAATAATTTCAACAGGAATTTAGGTTTCTGTGTAAAAATAAAAGACTTAAAAGTTCTTAACTTAGATAAAAGGGGTCTATGTTAAAAAAAACCCCAAAACTGAGCAAACCAGTCCCTAAATTGTGGGGACTTGTTTGTTAATTACAGCAATTAGGAGTGGAATCTGATCCTAAACTTTCTGATTAACTTTATTTTTTTTTAAATATGTAGTTAGGCCTTAATTTCAGAATTATTATAAAATGTGAGAGGGTTTTAAAGACTAGTGAGGTGTAGGTATTATTATTAAATCACAAACTTAGTGAAACACTTCTACTTACACTTCCTTAGTTATCCTTCTGCTGTTTCATGCAGCATTGACTTTTTATTTTAAATGTTCATGGCCTATTCCTGTTTCTGCTAACTTCAGAGTCAGACAAGGCCTCCTGAAAACTCCGAGCATAAGCTGCTTACCAGCTTTTATTCCAGATGATATTTCTGCCAGCAGGCAAAAAGTCCAGCTCTGTGTTTGTCCCATTTCTGGAAATGGGTTCACTTGAGTAGAACAAGCTGAATTTGGACAGTTGGGTGCAGTCAGGGACATTTTACTCTCCACTCTGAAACACCTAAAACTCACTCCTGTCACGGACTTGAGGCTTTTCCTCTGTACCAGGACTTTTTTCAGAGTTCTTATGAGTGTTTTTGTTGCTTAGACAGTGCTGCAGCTCCTTGTGGAAGCAGCCCTGCGAGGCACTGCTACTGCATTGAAACCAAGACATATAATTTTAGAAAATACTGACTGCATATAAAAACAATTTAGGATTAATTTTTTTCAATTGATAGTGAAAAGTATACTCTGTAATCTGTGAATTAATGTTTCCCTGCTGTAATTACAGAATCCATTCTCCTGAGAGGACACTGGAGTGTGCCAACTGACTCTGCTGGCCTTGCATTTGCTCATAAAACAAAAAGTTCACACCTGCATTGAAACAAAACGTGGGATGTGAAACAAAAACATGGGGTTTTGGTGCATTGTCATTTTTGTTTCCTGTTGAATCCTTTGTCAATTATTTTTAATTGCAAGAAATCTGTCACACCCTTTCTGAGGAATTTACTGTCACAAGTTTCTGTTTTACTAAAACACTCAGAACTAAGAATTGTATTTTTTTTTTTTTCTCCAGCCATCACTATGTTTGATTAATTTTCCCTGCAGATCTTTCTGTAGCAATTTTAAGCCTGCACCTGCTCCAGTGGACTTGGCTTGTCCTTTCAAACGGACCTTCAGGACCAGGAGAGCTAAATGCCCATGGGACTGCCCAAGGTGCACCTGGGTGTCTGTGCAAGTAGGGATAGACACATCTATTCTTCGTACTTAGAGTGATGGCAGCAGGAGGAATTCCGTGCATCCTCATCCCGCCCGAACTGAAGCTTGAGACGGAAGCTCCTAGGAAGACAGTGGCCGGTACACAGGAGCCACACGTAGGCGCATAGCCCGGAGGCGGGAAGCGGTGGCTGGGACATGCAGCTCCTCTCCCGTCCCGCACTTGCAGGAACATTGATCGCCTTCAAAACCCCCGGAAAACGGAGGCTGAGGAGGCTGCTGCCGCGGGGCCGGGCACACGCCCGCAGTACACAGGGATACCTGGCCACTGCAGCGCTGCGCTGGAGGGTCCGGGCCCAGCTGCACCCACGGTTATCGCGGGTCAAGGCCGGGAGGCGGCCCGTGCCCGGCACTGGTCGAGATTGCTGAGTGTGCGTTTGGGGAAATCCGGCATTAAATTTAACTGCTTGATTCGTGCGGGGCATGAAGCAGCCCGCAGGTGACCCGGCTCGGGCTGCTCCGTGCAGGCGGGGCAGCTCCTCCGTGCTTCGGTGGTAACCGCCGGAGACGGCAGGGTGGCCTGGCCGATCGCCTCGGAGCAGCGGAGCCGGAGAGCCTCCGCGGCCCCCGAGCTCTCCGCCCCTGTCCGCCGGGCGCCATCACCGGGCAGGTCCTGGCGGCGCTCGGGGCCGGATTCCGCGGGTCTCTCTGTCACCGGGCGAGCTCCGTGGGTCCCGCCGGTGAAGCCGGGCCGCGGTGGAATGCGGCGCGGTTGGCCTCGGTCGGCTGCTCCGAGCCCGCCGGCTACAGAGCTCTGCCGACAGGTGACCACCGCCGGTGAGGCAGCGCCTTGGGTCCGAAACCCGACGGAGGGAATATTCCCGACTGGCCAAATATTTGCAAGTTTGCGCGGATGATGGTGAACTTTGAGACGATCTGCGAAGCGCCCGGGAGCGCTGGGCCAGAGCTCTCGGCGCAGAGGCGGGAGCGGGCGGTGGAAATGTACCGGCCGCGTTTGGCTGCTCTGTCCTGCCGAGCGGCCCCGGCAGCGCGGGCGCAAAGTCCCCACGCCGTTCCCCCGGGCCTCTTATCAGCGCGGAGTGTCCTCGGCGGGAGTCATCCAGCGCTCAGCGCCGCCCGAGCTCGGGGCGGCGGCGGCAGGGGGGGAGGCGGGGGCGAGGAGTGCGGGGCACTCTCCCTCCCCGCGGTGCGGCGGCTCCCGGGGACGGGCGGGAGGTCGGCTGTGCCCGGCCGGGGCGCTGGGACCCGGCTGCACGGCGGTCAAAGGTTCCCAGCAGGAGGTTGGACGCTAGAGGGCGATCCCCGGCCCTGCTGCGGGCTGTATATATACGGCACGCAGGAGCGCGGCAGCCCACTAGCAACAGGGCAGGCAGGCAGCGAGCGGAGCGGGGCTGGGCCGGGGGACGGGCTCACCGAGCCGTGTCGTGCAGCACCGTGCCGCGAGATTGCTAGAGCCGCCGCCGCTGCTGCTGTCGTCGTCCCGTTCGAAACCTGGATTGCAGGAGCCCTTCACCATGCCCGGCAGACTGTAGTTGCTTCATGGAGCAAGCCAATTTCTACGAGGTCGATTCCCGGCCCCCGATGAGCAGCGGCCAGCACCACCAGCTCCAGACGCCCCTGCCCGGCAGCACCTACAACTACAGAGAGGCTCCCTCGGCGGCGGCACCTGCTGCGGGCGGCGCGGAGCTCGGCGACATCTGCGAGAACGAGAACTCCATCGACATCAGCGCCTACATCGACCCCGCCGCCTTCAACGACGAGTTCCTGGCCGACCTCTTCCAGCACAGCAAGCAGCAGGAGAAAGCCAAAGCCATCCTGGCCGGGGATTTCGACTTCCACACCATGCATGGGGCCGGCGCCGCCGCCTCGGCGCCGGGGCACCAGCCGCAGCACCACCAGCAGCCGCTCTTCGGCTGTGTGGCTGGCTACATGGACGGCAAGCTCGACCCCCTCTACGAGCGCATCGCTGCGCCAGGTTTGCGGCCGCTGGTGATCAAGCAGGAGCCCCGCGAGGAGGAGGAGGTGAAGTCGGCGGCCCTGTCGGCCCTCTATCCCCATCACGCCCCGCAGCAGCACCCGTCCCACCTCCAGTACCAGATCGCCCACTGCGCCCAGACCACCATGCACCTCCAGCCCGGGCACCCCACGCCGCCCCCCACGCCCGTGCCCAGCCCGCACCATCCGCATCACCCACACCCTCCCGGCAGCCTGCCCGCCGCGGGCACCCTCAAGATGATGCCCTCGGACCACCGGAGCAAATCGAAAAAGACAGTGGACAAGAACAGCAACGAGTACCGGGTGCGCCGGGAACGCAACAACATCGCGGTGCGCAAGAGCCGGGACAAGGCCAAGCAGCGCAACGTGGAGACGCAGCAGAAGGTGCTGGAGCTCACCACCGACAACGAGCGGCTGCGCAAGCGGGTGGAGCAGCTCACCCGGGAGCTGGAGACTCTGCGGGGCATCTTCAGGCAGCTGCCCGAGAGCTCGCTGGTGAAGGCCATGGGCAGCTGCGCCTAGCGCGGTGCTGGGACCGGCCGGGCTGCCCTGCCCGCGCACAGATACTATATGTACCGGCGCGCGGCAAGCGCGGCGCGCCGCGAGGAGGGGAATGGGGGGTTGTTTTGGTTTTATTTCGTTTCGTTTGTTTGTTTTGTATCGATTCACGACCTCTACAAGAAGCCAGGGAGCTCTAGTATTAAGAGGTTTGTGCCTTAGAGATGACACACAAGATGAAGACATGGTGGGTTTTCTAAGGAGAAGGGCAAGGGGAAGAAAGAAGTAAAAGACCACGTGTCTACACAGGGTAAATAATAGTAGTAATAATAATAATAATAATAATAACAGTAATAAAGCACGCATAGCAACCCAGATGTGCCTTAAAAGCTGACTGCAGGAGCTCTGGGGCTTACTATGCTCTCCAGCCTTGCAGGGTGTGAGGAGAAAGAATGAGGGATGTGCAGGCTTGAGGGTTGGGGTGTCTGGGGTGTTCTGCCAGACCCCTTCCAGGTGGCCTGCAGTGCAGCAGGCAGGAGCAACTTTGGGGAAGTCAGCGATGAGAAGAGGACTTGAGGCTGAGAGATGTGCAGCACTGGATGCCCGTTAGGAGCACTGAGATGTGGGGCAGCCACCAGACTGCTGCCAGGACCATCGTAGTCTGGCTGGGCTGCCTCTGCCGAGCCCTGTCCCCTGCCTTGGCTCGGAGTGGGGCAAGGGGCCAGAACTGCTGCAGGACCGATGGGCAGCCTGGGACTGATGGAGCAGCAGCTTGCAAGAGTATGGTGAGCTCTCTCCATGAAAAGAAAGAGCAGCAGTGTCTTGTACTGTACGTCACGGTGTGGCAAAGCACAAATGAATAAATACCTATTGATGCGGGTATTTACTATGAACTTTCAGTGTATTTTGCTTTATTCTAGGACATTTAGCTCTTCTCCAAGTCTCTGTCCGTCCAAACTGTGCCTCATGTAATGTGAAAGCCGTTCCGTGTACACTAGCTATACTTTATTGCCTTACTTAGATCTTTGCCATCACACAACTTTTTTATCTGGTGACAGAGACTATGCCCTTGTGCTGCAACGTTATTTTATTATTTGTATGGGTGGGTGAGTATGAGTGTGTGTTACCTTCTTCACATTGTCCTGTACTGGCTGCTGCCTCCCGACGCCAAGGCAGGAGTGCCTGGAACGGGGCATGGGTTGTGGGGCTGCAGGACACCTGTGGTGGGGCAAGAAGGCTTGTCCCTGGTGCTGCTGCACCTTTGGACTCTGGAGCTTCTCCCAGAGTGAGAGAAAAATAAACAAACAGGCCCCCTGGGCATTCTGGTAGCCATGTACAACATTTCTTCCTTGTGTCGTAGCTGCATAACAATTTGTCCAACTGAAGTAAGTCTTGACAACAGGACAAGGTGGATGAAGCTGTTTGAAAGCATGACAGTGTGAGCACAGTGCTGGCAGCATGTGTATATGTGTGCAGTGTGTGTGTTTGGTATGTATACGTGTATGTATATGCACACACATTGGTGGATTTCGTTTTTTAAATCTGGGGCAGGAAACTGCATATAAAATTTGTCAGAAGTCCTGGTTACCTTCATAAATAAACATGTATTCTACCATAACCATCTGCCTCTCTGCTTGTTTCCAGTCCTCCTCCTGTGCAAAAGCTTTCGTCTTCCTCCAGACCAGCATCCAGCTCTCCACCGATTTCTGCATCCCCTGCCAGGGCTGGTGACTGAAACGCGTTAATGGAGTGCAGCTCCCCGGTTTTCGCCCCAAATAAATACACGGTTGCCTTTAAGAGAACGGCAATTTCCTAAACGCTTGCGGTGTCAGATGTGTGCTCGTGAGTCACGCCTCGCTTCACCCTTCACCCCGGCGCGGCCGGGCCGGGGGCCTGCGGGCGGGNGACACGCAGCCCGCCCGCTCCCTCGGGCCCGGCCGGCCGGGCAGTCCGCGCTCCGCCCGGGATGCCGCGGGTCTCAGCGGGGCGCGGGGGCAAGCGGGGCCTGGCGGAAAGAGGCGGGGGGTAGGACCGTGCCCCGCTCGCCCGGCAGCCCTGCCGCTGCCCGTCCCTTCCCGGCCAGACGCAGCCGCTCCCCTCCCCCAGGGAGTTTCGCTCCGGCGGGGTCGGGCCTAGAGACACCGCCCCGGGGCCCCGCGGTGCCGGCGGGGTGCGGGCAGGGCACGGGGCAG
>WEKY01040124.1:0-56014 GCA_013390045.1 Picathartes gymnocephalus | reverse complement strand
AGAAAAGAAAAGAAAAGAAAAGAAAAGAAAAGAAAAGAAAAGAAAAGAAAAGAAAAGAAAAGAAAAGAAAAGAAAAGAAAAGAAAAGAAAAGAAAAGAAAAGAAAAGAAAAGAAAAGAAAAGAAAAGAAAAGAAAAGAAAAGAAAAGAGAAAAGAGAAAAGAAAAAGAAAAGAAAAAGAAAAGAAAAGAAAAGAAAAAAGAGAAAAGGATGAGATTTTTTTTTCCAAAGTTTTTGTCTCATTCCTTTAGCTTAGTGCAATTGAGCTAGTTTTTGAAATTTTGCCTGTGTTCATGATTTTTCATAAAAAAGGATCTTTTCTCAGGCCAGGAAAACATGGTTTGCCTTGAGAACTGTGATCACGTCATAAGCTGGTGATGTCGCTGAGTATCACCTTGCATAGCAGGGTAGAGCTCATGTCTATGAGTCAGCCAGTGCAGGTGTGCCTGCACTACTGCACGTGCCCAAGGAGTCCCCCAGAGAATCAGCATTCATTCAGTCCATGTTCCTGGATAGAAAGATTCACCTGTGTGAGGAAAGCCCAGTATTTCCAAGGCAGTTCTTGTTTAGCAGTGTACAGGAGTCACTGGCAGTCAGAGGACGGTGGGACTGTGCCAGACGCTATCCAGGGGCATAGAAGAGAGTAACAAGCCCAGACTACCTTAACTGAGAAAGAGTGACTCAGCTGTTTCTTGAAAGTTTTGAGTTTCAGCAGAATATTTTCCCACTATGCTGACAGTTTTTCCACCCACATATTGTATATGTGGCTTTGTGCCACAGAGGTATTTTAGATTATGAAGCCTAGTGTAAAATTATAAAGTTAGGTGTGAAAAAAAGGTGCCTTCTGGATCTTAAAATGTATAGATTGTGTGTAGGGTGTAGGGAGTAGGCATACCTTTGAAAAACCCAGGACGTGCAGGTGGTATATTCCCATCTATCATTTATCTGGTTTTATTTATTCACCACAACCTAATCAATTATGTTTTCAGACAACCTGTATCAACAGAAATAGAATTACTGAAAAATCACCCCGAAGTTATGGCATTGTTTTTATCATGGGGCATAGTCATTCACATACTTGGTATATACCAGTCTATTTTTGGTCCTGTAACTGTAAGGCATTCCCAAACAGTCCTGCAGGGAAAATAAGAGAGATACAAAGGGAATTAAGCCTAATCAAATAAAAACCGTTTCTTAATCTGTCAAGTGTATTGCAATATTGAATGAGTTACTGTACTCAGCTGAAGAGGAAATTTGATGGAGTGTGCTTGTAATATTATTCCAGCACATTGAACCATTACATGCAAATCCATCCAGTCTGCTTTGAGCAAGTCATTTGTCAGTTCTTTATGCAAGACTGTAACCCTTGATGTCACTCTGTGACTGCTGCATGAATCAGGCATGGGAGGACAGATTGAGGAAGAGGAGGACAGTTAGGCACTGCTGGGGTTGTTCTTGGTCATTTATGTCTTCAAGCAAAATGGCTGTGGAATCCAAAGTTTTGCTCTATTGTCACAATTTTTTTTCATGCCAGAAATGCTGATACAGCAGCAAATGCCTCTATCAAGGGCCTCACCACATCATGGGACTGGAGAAGAAAAAGAGCAGAAATCCAGGGAAGTCATGCTGGTGACCAGTAACCACCAGTCAGTCACAGATCATGTTGTAAAGCAGGCCGGACTATGGCTTCTTTTGGCTCTGTGTCAGTTGAAGGAGCTGTAATTCGTGTGTGATGTCTGCAGCACTCCTCAGTTTTCTATGGTGTTTGGATTTTGGGGTTTGGGATTGTGTTTTCTTTTGGTCCTTTATGAAGTGACTTCCAAAGAAAAGCTATAATACAAAATGACAGCATATATTAAGCATAAAAGCATGACTGTCCTCTGAGAGTTGTCAGTAAAGAAAACAGAACCACTGGCACCCCATCCACTTTCAGAAGTGCCCACTGGCATGTCAGCAAATCTCTGAGATCATTGCTGGACAGATCTAAGAGAACCAAAAGGGCAAGTGAATTTATTCCTGGCTAGCAGGAAGACACCAGCCAGGGAAAAAACTCACCCTTTATTTCACCCTCAGGCTGCAAACAGTTGAGAAAATACATCCTCCCAACACCTTGCACTGGATGCTGATCATATTTTTCCTGTGTCACAGTAGGGTAACTTGGTTTCACACAGAAGTGTTCAGAGGAAGGGGAAGTCCTGCTTCATAGCTGGAGCCTGGGCTTGGCGTAGTTTATCTCTCTAGGCTGAGTTTGGAGATTTGCGAGGCTGAAATTAAAAGTGGAATTCAGTGGATGTGCCATGGGAACCAAAGCAAGCAGGAGTTTTGCGGGAGGTTTGCATGGATCTCCATAGCGTTGGAGCTGCCAAGTTTTGTATGGTACTAAAAAAAAAAAACACAGTGTCTCTGAAAAAAAAATCTGTCTGTGTCTTGAGGCAACTGTAGGCACCTTAAGCCAGCACCTGATTCACTAGCAATAGTTACCGTCAAGGTATTTCAGCTAGCAGACACTTGTCCCAGGCGCTCTAGGCCATGAGGGCTGTTTTCAGTTTAATCTACATTTAAAGTGGCACCTTATTGCAGACTGCTGAATTCTCACATTCCTGAGCTGTCATGGTAATAGGATTGTGCAGTCTTATTGGCTAAAGTTTTCCACTCCAAGTGCTGTAAATTAGGTTTCTAAATCCAGATTCAGATTCCTTAATGTGACTGACAAATGCCACATGAGGCAGTAGGAATTGGCCGTGGTCTTGGACAACAGGCCATTAGGTGCAGCAGCCAAGTCTTGCTGCAGGCACACAGATTTCAGATGGGGTCTGTCATAGGAATGGATTGAGCGCAGACTGCAAACAGGTATCCCCAAAGGTCAGAGAGGTTCAAGTGCAGGGTTGTGCCCCAGTGTACCTGTTTGTGAGATGAAACTTTATAGCATGGTGACCATGTGAACTGTGATGCAATGCACAGGGTGGCTTTGAAAGGGCAGCTTTTAAAGCAGATATTCCCCTTCCTATCATGGCTGCTTTTTATCCAGAATGACAACCAATGCTGATGTGGTTGTCACGCAGAAGGCAAGATTAATGCAAGTGGTAGTTTTTTTCAGAAATTTGGAAATAGAGTGCATTCAAAATCTAGCAAGTGGCAGAGAGCAGCAGCGTGCCTGTCCTTTTCATTGGCTTCCTGTCTGTGCTACTTCTCCACCCGTGATCTAACACTGCATATTTTTATTCTACTACCTTCTTCTGCTATTTCTATTTGTAGCACCCTGCTAGACTTGTATCCAAGCCAATCCAAAATTATTCTGAAACTCCCTGTGCTAGCAGCAACATGAAAGCAGAACTCTACAGTGGCTTCAGCAGCTGTGGTAGGGTTTAACTAAAGTTAAGAGTGGTGTCAGTCACTTCAGCCTTTACAGTGGAAATGGAAATAACATCTGCCAAGAGAAACAGCTTGCAAAAATTTTGTCATGTTGCCTTTTTTCATGGGATTGCCAACCAGCACTTGCAGCTGATGCACTTCTATTGCTTTGTTTTATATGGAAAATTTGTTTTCTTCTTGTTGTTATTATTGCAAGATAACAGATAAGGCCATGAAAGTACACTGTGCTTTCACTCAGATGAGGCAGAACTTAGTACAGTGTAAAGATTATTCTGCTGCAGTATGAAAGTGTCAAGTCATTTTTTCTCCTATTTTCTGTAATGGGGGAGGAAAGAAATTTTCAAAGTGTACTGTCCCACCAAAAGACAAAAACATAGAAGAACCAAAACAAATTCCTAAAGAACATATCCATTCACTAGCCAAAAACCTAAAAAGTTTCAGTGAACTACATCCTTTCTTCCAAAGAGCATAGAGGAAGGACAAGCCCCTGGTGCTAATAGTGCCACCTGGGCATCCCAGTCCCCCGAGTTACTGACTTACTGCAATTTAGGGTGTGGAAGGCTCTGTATTCAAAGAGGAGGTGCCAGTGTCTCTAGTCACGAGAGCCAGACCCTGGAGCCAGAAGCAGCACTGTTGTGCCAAGGCTTCCTAGCCCCTGGACAGGGAGGGGAAAGCAGGCCAGGCTGCTGGGCTGGGCTGAAGGGATTGTAGTCCAGGTGAGTGTATACTCCCAAGAAGTGGAGCAGCAAGGCTATACAATGGCATAGCCCTTTCTCCCTGTCATTGTCCCTGTTCAAGTAAGGGATACATCCAGACCTAACCTAGACGTTTGAGACATCTCGCTCCCAGAGACCATGTTTGGTGTCTGAGGGCAGACTGAAAATACAGATGTTTCTGAAATCTTCTACTCTCCCATCCCTGCCATTCCATCAGAGCACAGAAACCTCACTCAGGACTTAGTGCTTGAGTCATGTAAATGCTCTGATGGCATGCATCTCCCCAAGGACAGTGTTGTTGGAGATAAGAGTGTAGTGTTCCTTCCTTCTGGTTGATGTCTAAGTCACTTTCTTTTGTTTTAGAGCATTCACTGAGGAAGTGGGAGACCTGAGTTCAATGCCTTCCTCAGTCTGAGAGTGTTTGTCTATCACTTTCATGAGACTGTCTAATTGCCAACTGATCAGCAATTCTGGGTGAAAGTCTTCAAAGTGAAACCATGCCTGCCACTAATGGGATGGTTGTTCTCCCTTTCCCACTGTTGGTGGGCAGCTTCTGTTTGAGAGTGAAGGGATTAGAGACCCATGGTTTGAGGAGCCTCAGGCTGCATTTGGTGTTCTCAGAGCTGGTTTACAAGATCCCATCCCTTAGGGCACTCAGAGAAGAGGAACCTCATCTCTGGATACCCATGGAGGATAGTGTAAAGTGCATCTCCTTTGAGATGCTGTTCTGGCCAGGTGTGGAAGCAGAAAACTTGAATGAGCCAAGGAGAGACCACAGAGTAGAGGCACATGAGAGTAGGACCTCTGTGACTCTGGGCTTCAGGGCCTGAGTACAGTTAAAGTCTAGCTTTATGCACTTGAGTCCTTTATTGGTGGTAACTCCTTAAACCCAGCTCTACATTTGGCTCTTTCTTGTGGACAGATCCAGGCAGATCAGTCAGGATCTTTACTGCCACTTTGATAAACATTTCCAAGGTTTATTAAATATATTCTGTGATGTTCTTTTGTGGAGACAGTAATTTGACAGTTGTCATATGAGAAACCAAGAGTTTTCCATCTGGCCTGACAAGACTTTTTTTCTCCTTACTATTAATTAAACTGAGGTTATTGCAAAATTTTATTATGATGGTTTTGATTTGCCCTGTGATAGCACTGGGGCTAGTACCAAGGTATGCAAACCACCCTTCATGTTGGTGATGTTAATGGGAGGTGCAGCTGAGCAGCACCTCTTTGGATTCTGGTGTCAGCTTTAATAACAAAGTTTCAGGGCCAAATCCTGCTAGCCCTATTCAGGCATCTTACCCTGGAGTGAGTTCTTCTGGTTCTGAGGGGATGGTTTCACAAGTAGGAAGGCGTAGCTGGCGGGGAGGAAGGGGGCAGCTTCTTGGCCACAATAGTGTCATATAACATGCACTGGCAGGAAATCTTACTGACCACAACTTTTCCCTGCTTAGTGAGACTGTGATCATTCATGGGAAAGTAGATCAGCAGTAACAGATTCTTAGAGCACAATGAGGGAAGAAAGAGGGGAAAGGCAATAGGACTAAAGCTGAAATCATCTGCAAAAACAGCTGCTGATGACAGCTGAGGTGAGAAAGAAGGAAATTAAGCTCTTCTGGTGATGCGACAGAAGGTGGCTGTAGCCTGTATGGGATGGACAGGTGCAGGACTTGGCAGCTTGGAAACCTATTTCCAATCCATGCACAGACCCAATTCGGGGCCCTTGAGTGTCAGAGGTTCTCATCCATTCTTCCATGGTCCCCAAGCTGTGACTTGGGAAATATGCTGATACTGAAATATTGAGGAAGTTTGGCTGGTAATGAAGTTGGTGAATAGTCTTCTCCCAACACTAACTCTAGATATCATTCCCTTCTCTGTCGGAGACTTGAATGTTTCACTGCTGAGAAGTAACACCTTCACAAAAAAATTCAATAAAATTTATTTTTACACAAATCTCTTGAAGTCTGAGGGACTGGAGATAGTATCAGTTTGTGATGAACAGCCAAGAGAAGTAAATCATTCTTGGGACAGGGTGAACTCTCATTTGAAGCAGCCAAAATAGCAAAGATGTAATGAATTAGCGATTTCAAAGACCTCTGTCCATTCAGAGTGTAATGTGTGTAAAGAGATGTGAAAACATCACTGGGTCACAGAGCTTTCCAGGTCCTTTCTGTTTCTTTTTTACTGCTGAGGGGGACCTCCACAGAGAAGGAGAGGGCTAAGGTTCTGGGCATTGAGCTAGGCCTAGGGATGGTCATCCCACACGCTCTGCTGCGATTGTGTGAGAGCCTGGGAACAGGGTGATGGTGAGACACTGTTCCTTGTTCACCTGACATCACACCCAGATGTGCTCTTCAGTGAAGGAGACATCTACCAACAAGCCCAGTGTTGGGAGGGAGGGAGGAAGGCAGGGAGGAAGGCAGGAAGGCAGGAAGGAAGGAAGGAGGGAAGGAAGGCAGGAAGGCAGGAAGGCAGGAAGGCAGGAAGGAAGGAAGGCAGGAAGGCAGGAAGGAAGGAAGGAAGGAAGGAAGGAAGGAAGGAAGGGTGGGTTTAGGCAAGGACATGATCTGTTGCACCACTGCCCTGCTGCAGGTGCAGAACAGCTCCTGTATATATGGGTGGTGTGGAGCAGGCCTGCCCCACCAGGTAGCTGCTCTTGGCAGCTGATGGATTCATGGAAGTGAGGAAGAATAATGCAGAAAGCTGTGGCGACATGATCCTGCTCTATGATACCTGCATTGGTCTTGTGCCCATGAGTCTGGGACCTCAGCAATCCATTTCCTTACTGTAATCCCACACCATGGTCCTGTTGCCTACTTGTAGGATTGTCTGTCCTTCCCTGCTGTGGGAGGGAAATAGGGCCAGCAGCAAAGGCCACCGCGTCTGTAGAGCACAGAGCTCACAGCTGGGTGAGACAGAGCTAGGAGAAAGTGAGGTCTACACAAATCCAGAGAGCCTGTGCCCTTAGCAGGTGGAGGTTATACATAGTGATCCCCAGTCTGTGAACAGGAAATTCTCCCATGCGAAGGTGTCCTTTCAGTCTGTCAGCAGACTCCAGCATCCTTCCCTTCATCCTGCCTTTGCTGACTTTATTTTCTTCTATCGCAGTCACAGAGGCTCTTCAGAAAGCTCTGTGTAATTCCATGGTTCTGTGAATGACTGCAGTCAAGGGTGTGTACATGGACAGAGCATGCCTTACCCTGCAGAAACTCCCAAAACTCCTGTCAGGCTTGGGTGGAGGGGATGAGGGGGGGAGTGGGATTCTTCCTACCCCTCTTTGATGTTTGCCAAATGTTGTGGCTGGAGAGTGCAAGACCAGGGATGTGTGCAGAGGACCTCCACATTTGCTTGGGTTATTCTAGGATCTGCTGGCTAGGAGGGCTCCCAGAGAGATGCAGCATCACATCCATTCCTGCCTGAATGTAAGCCCAGAAGCTGCTTGTGGTGCAGAATAGGATGTCAGTGGTGAAAGCTGGCCAAGCCAGAGACTGTGCCATACCTTTATAGACTGTCTCTTTGGGATGAAACACAGAGCCCAGATCTTCGAAGCACTGTGTGGGATGGCAGCTGTGGGGTTCTCATTAAAGTTACTAGGCATCACGTGGCAAAACTTCTCTGGCACCAGTGTATTTGCGCAGAGGAATTGCTGGGGCTGGGGCAGCCGAGACACAGGGAAGTGGAACGAAATTAACTCTGCCATGCCTGCAAAAGTAAGATCTCACAGAATTTCAGCCCTAGGACCAGTGTCTTTTTTATGAGGAGCAACTGAAATAGGTATCACAGGAGATGAAACATAAAGATTTATTGTCAACAAATGAGATGCTTCAAATTCATTGCAAAGGTGGAGAGCTTTCTAAAGAACTTGGGGGAATTAAGTGGAGTAAATTGGATGAGTATGATGGTGAAGTTAGGGCATCCACCTTTCACAAGAAGAGAAAAGGTTCTCAGAGAATGTCTTCACAAGGCGTGGAGCATAGGGAGTGAGCACAGTCACAGAGTAAGAAATCGTCCACCTGTCAAAGACCAGTGATTGTATCACAGAGAAGAAAATTGTATCAGTCTGGTCACAATGCTTTTTGTCTTAGAGGACACTGATGGGTGAAGGCTCAGTGTAGATAAACTTTCTTTTTGTTACTGTTTTGTCATGTTTAAGGTTTTGATATGAACCAACTACTATTATCTTAATTTTACAGTTGAGGACAGACAGGTTATGTGACATGCTCAAGATCACATGAGCAGGCTTTGTCAGAGTGAGAAACTGAACCTGAATCTCTCACTTCTGAGGCTGCTGCTCTTAGGACTTTGTCCTTCTGACTTCAAGTGAAGATTGACTTTGTCTGTGTCCTTTCTATGCCTGCAAATGGTAAGTTTTTTGAACAAATCAACAAAACAAAGAAGTCACTCCTCCAGATTGTACAACCAGTCATCCAAATGCTGTGGCATAATGTACCTTAGCGGAGTCTGCAATTAGTACACGTAATTATCCCATGCTGCAAAAACTGTTAGACATCACTGGTTAAGAATCTAGATGAAGCTTTTACCTTGTTTACTGACTACCTGATGTTTTCCTTTCCAAATGGATTTGGGTGATATCTGCAGGATAAATTAACTTAAAATCAAGATGAATTCTACAAACTACTTGGTGCTATTGTCATGTTCCAGCCACTGCTAGAGGTTTCATACCTGTAGAGACAAGTCAGGAAAATAATTAGGTAGGAAAAGTAGTCATCAGCTTTGCAGAGGAGTTCCTTGTGGTTGTCAGAGTTCGCCTTCTTCATTCAAAAAGATTTAACATAAAAGCTGACGAAGAGTGGGTAGCCGTAGCTTGTTGGAACATTTGCAGATTTGTAGGCATGTTCTTGATCTTCAGCTTCACTGAAGATCTGCAGAAGTGGGATATTCCAAAGTGCCCATGGATCCTAAGGCACAAGATACCTGGGGCACATCCAACAGTTCCATTAAAAGCAGAGCAGCTACTGAAAACCCCGCTCTCAGTGGAAGAACCTATCCTTTTGATTCCAGTTCCCAAACCTACTGCTGACTTCTGCTGCTCCAGATATGTGCTGTGGGCTGCTTCTTTTAACCTGGCAGTGTTGCCAGAGGCACTGTGCACCTGGCACTTCATGACACCAAAGGAACAGCCATTGATTGAAATTCATCAAGCAAACTGCCACTTCTGCTTGCTGTGGCTGTTTTCAGCTCTGAAGCAAAGCTGACAATTTCTGCTGGTTTCTCAGATCTCCTGTGGAGTTTTGTTAATTAATATTTGTGAGGTACTTGGATGTTTTCAGATTTATGGTGATCCCAGTAAGTATTATTGCAGTTGTATTATTAAGGCTAATGATACTCCTAATAACCTTGGTGAGCCTGGCAAAATTCAGTTTGGCTGAAATCCTTGCTACAGATGAAAAAAACTATCTCCAGGGGTGTGAGGGGGTATGTGACTCAGTTACCAGTAACTTCTGTTTACAAGGGGCAGGAAGAGTGTATTTGCTCAAATGAAAAAGGTCAAGGCAGAGGCCCATTTGCTGTTTGTTAATAAGTAATCTAAAGTACAGCACAACTTTACTGTAACAAATCAGTCTGGCTTAGCTTTTCTTCCATCACCATTATTTCCAGTTCTGGATTAAAATATCAGTTAAAAATAATCCACATTCTCATAGATTATTTTCAACATCTCCAAATCTATTGAGAGGATTTGTAACCGGAGACAACAGCAACAATAACAACAACAAAATCTTTTCCATATATCTTCCAGTGTTTGTCTCAGCACACTGTAGGCAGTCAAGGTTGAAATATCAGATAGCGCATTATTTATCTCCTGGGAAATTCTCCTTTAGGCTCAGACCTGTGCATCTTCGCTAAGGAACTGTGCCAGTCAAGGGCTGTGGTGCAGCTGGCCTGCTTACAGACACCCCACTAAGTTACTAATGTAATTTAAAAAAACACCTACGTCATCTCTCTAGCTGGCTCACAGTCAACAGTTAAAATTCAAACATGGGTGCTACAGCACATCCTTCTTCCAAGTGACTGAGCATAGGTGTACTTTATGCATTGTGACCCCTCTTCTGTCATTGTTTTTTGCAAAAAAAAACCCCAAACAGTAATCTTCTAAGAAACACTTGTCTTTAGACACCAAACAGTATTCTGGAAAAGAGATGGAGTCTGTCCTTTGTGGTTCATCTACTGGCTGCATGTAGTATTCCCTAGAAAAGGTTTTGCCATTAGAGCCACTGATCATAAAAGTAATACTCGTGATACCTGCCAGCTAACCACAGGTTCTCAGCTGTAACACTTAGTGCTCCTGTCCTTCAGGTGGCCTGGCCTGAGACACATATCCAGTCCTCAAAACAGGGATGTGTTGGACACAGACCTGGAGCAGCCATAGCCAAAGCACAGCCAGCACGGCATGGCTGGCATGGCCCCGCCTGAGTGTGCTCTGCCCCGGCCATGGCTGTTTCTCAAGGAAGGGTGGCACATGCACAGGCACACACACACACACAAGATCACCTTTCAAACAGAAATCATGCAGAATGCAGGTTACAGTTCTCAGCTTCCTGAAGTGCAAAAGGCAATGATCCTTTAACAAATCAACAACCCCTGCTCCAGTAGTCCCACCTGCCTGTTAACCCTAGGGGAGGGAGAGAGGTTGGTGAGAAAAGGAGGTTGGTTGTCTCTGCAGAGCAGGTCGTGCTTGGCTGTGAGGTCAGAGCATCTTTTGAGAGCCAGACCTTTAACAGAGTCTTCTTGAACTCTGTAGTCATAGAGGAAGCAGGGTCTGCCTCCATCCAAAGTTTGGCCACACGAAAAGGAGAGGGAAGGATTGGCTTTGTGCTGAGCTGCCCCTCAGCACCAAGCAGAAGACAGTGAGGCTGAGCAGCAGATTCTGATGTGAGGAAACAATAGAGTATACTGGGAAGAACTTATGTGGGACGTGTTGTAGGGTCTTTGTAGTGCGAGGAAAAGAGGATTCATGCAACCGAGTGCTCACACACATCAGTAGGCAGCACCAGTGGCTCTTTGCTGCTGGGAAAGGGATATTTTGGGTGCCCCAGAGCCCTCATGTTTGCCTTACTGTGTTCTGTGTTATTGACACTAGGATAGGAAGGAGGAGAGTGGAGGACACACAGTGTCCTGGGGAGGCAGGCATCGTTGGTGCTGCCCTATGTGTCTGTACCTGCATGATGGCCTTCAGGTGGGTGGTTGGCAAGCAGTACATCTCACAGATCCTTGAACTGACCTGTGTGTGCAGGATGCTCATCCTAGAAATCCCGGTGTCAGAAACAGAGAGTTAGGTGAACTTGATGCTCACTTTTATGAAATTTGGCTGAGCTGGGGATTTTGGCAAATGTCTTGTAGCTTAAGCAAGGCTAGAAGGATGGCAACAAAAAGTCCAGATCCTGTGCCTCCATGCTACTCTGGAGGAGCATGTGGCCATCACATCACATGTCATGGCAGGGAGAGCAGTAAGTATTACTAGATGGCAGACTTTGCAGAATTGGGATGCCACATGAAATTTCACCTTACACATGAGATACATGTTTGCTGCAGCAGTATACAACCAGGGTGGTGGCATTTTCTGCTCCTTTCCCTGGATTGTGTGCTATTTCTTCATGTTGTGCTTTGTTATAGGTAACATCTGTTGTTTCTAAGTTGCCTAGCAAGTTGCAGGAGTCTTTAACAACACTGATTCACTGCACTCTTTTTCTAAAAACCAGGTGACAATTTAATTCTTCCCCTTACAGCAGTGGAAGAATTGGGGTACCAGGATGTACTCTCTGAAGCAGTGGGATTAGCTAGAAAATGTTAAGTATTCCCTGAACCTAAGCTTGAGTATTAGTCATGACTACCATGTCATCCTTCAGTGGCATCATGGCAGTGAGCTTCTGAACTGTACAGTCTCTTGCACACAAATGTGAGGCTTTTAATGAAAAGCAAGCCCAGTGCTGCCCACACCACTGTAGAGACATACACCTTGTTCTAATTGATAGCCAGGATGCCTGGGAAAAAATGCAGGTGGTTTCAGACAATCATAAGTAGCCTATTATCACAGAGGAGAGGAGGAAGAAACCCTGGGAATTTTCCCCGTCACCATCTGTTAATTTTCCTCTGAAGCCGTTACTGATTTGCACAGGGTGGCCCTGCAAACAGTGCTGGGAATCAGAGCTCTGCTCTTCCATTGCTGGACCAAGTGAGCTTCACTGTTGGGGAGCAGCACAGTTACATGCTTCCTCAGCTTGTATGGTGGAGCTTCATGCTGCCTGGCAGCCATCAGCTTCAGAGGAAGTTGTTTTCCTTTTCCACCCTGGCAGTATCCATAGCCCTCTGTGGCTAATGGTGATCTTGGGGTTGGACCCACCAGTGACTGTGTTCTGCTTCTGCCTTGTGCTGGAGGAGCCAAATTTCTTAGAGCAGCAGCTGTGGTGATATACAGCTCACTTGGTAGCTGCTCTAGCTTTTAGCTGGGGACTCCCTAATATTGCCTGTGATGGCAAAGGCAGTGGAAACCCAAAGATGAGTTGTGGCGTTATTCATAAAGTCATGGTGAAGTTTGCTTTGGCTGAAGTGCACAATTCAGAAGCATATTCTCAGCTTTCTCTTTCTTTTTTTTATTCTTTTGAGGTGTCAGAAAGAGGTTTTGCCTCCCGATCATGGCATGAAAGCAATGCGAATAGCTTTGCTCTTTATCACATCATCTCAGATGGAAGCCTGAGAGCATTCATGAGAAACAACTTGGCCTGTGGCTCTCTCCTGTTATTTTTGGTGTGTGTACCGGCTGTGCTGAGTGGTTTCCAAAGGAGCTTCCTCAGCACTGCAGCAAACAGGGAAATTGACAGTGGAAGAGTCCTTGAATAAGTGAAACTTAGAAACAATGTCTGCTCTGCATTTATAAGCAAGATACAGCATTTTTCAAAGCATTTTTGTGTATTTGGTCCAGGGCAGAATTACAAATAAATTTTTGTAGTAAAAATGGAAACCAATCAGACTAAGCTGCACACTGTCATGAATTTTGCCCAGATGGAAGCATGTTCAGTTGGATGTTTCCTCAGAGAAATGCAATAATTTGTGCATTTTTATGGTAAAATAATTCTATGAGCAATGCAAACTGATGCAAAAATAATTTTGCTATTCAACGATATAAATGCAATTTCCCCCCATTTTTAGAAGAAACAAAGCTGTTTGCTCTCCCCGTAAATGGTCCTGACTGAGACAAATGCGCCACTGGTTGTTAGGGAGAGAGCTTTATCAGGGAGGAAGCTGATACACTATTTGAGTAGGGGAGGACTTTGTCTCCCTGTATGAATAGCAGCAGTACAGATTTTCCCAATGGCTTTCTCACTTAGCACATGTTAATTCATGACACGCCTCATGTCATACACCCACACCTGAGTGCCTTGGCTGAGGATGCAGATGCAATTGCAAGTTTTTAAAGTTATATCATACTTCGATGTCTCAGTATTAAGATCTGTGTTTCTTATTTCTAGTGTCCAACTCCTGATTTTAGAGCCAGCAATCCCTGCAACATGCCTGAGGCAAGCCTGGCACTTCCACACAAGGATCAAAACATTCAGGGTGATGATCAGAGAGATTAATAGGGAAATTTTAAGACTTAAATGCTACTGCTGCAGTGATCCAGACTTCTGGAAGCAGCTTTCTGTCACAGCACAAATATCTAATCTGATATGTGGATTACCAGCAGTCAGGAAGTGACAAACAGGGTCACTATTCTCCAGAGGCTGTTTGTTCTCAGCTGCCTCCTCTAGCAGAGCACCCAAGCCACAAGGCTGGGAGCTGAACATTCCAGGCCTGCACTCTGCTGAGGAGCTGCTGCTCTACTGCAACGTCATTGCACCGGTGGGTGAGGTGAGCATGGCTGTCCTATCTACTGGTTCCAGCATTCCTAAGGGAGTTTGAGATTCTGGACTCTGCTCCCAGGACTGTTTATGTATTTTACATGAAACAGTCACCAGGTAACATATAATCCCTGATCAAGGCCCTCAGGGGATTTAGGCAAAGCAACGCCTAGTTTCTTGATCCTGATCAGACATAGGTGTGAATTGGGCTGAGCTGCTTGGCCCTGTCAGGAATAGGGCAGTTCTGGGCATGCACGAAGGTGCAAATCCAGATAGCTTCTGAGCTTGAAAGTATTAAAGTAATTTGGAGACTGAAGGAGCCAGATATTGGGAAGGACATAGAAGCTGCAGGGGGATGTATATGACAGTGTTTCAATCCAAAATGCAGATTTCAGGTAAAACATCAGGTGCTCCAGTAACAAATTCCTCTTACAGAATCACAGAATCACAGAAAGACTGGGTTGGAAGAGACCTCTAAGGTCATCGAGTCCAACCAATGACCCAACACCTCAATTAGACCACGGCACTGAGTGCCACGTCCAATCTTTCTTTAAACACATCCAGGGACAGTGACCCAACCACCTCCCTGGGCAGATCATTCCAGTACTTTATTACCCTTTCCGTGAAAAACTTTTTTCTAATATCCAACCGAAATTTCCCTTGGTGCAGTTTGAGGCTGTGTCCTCTGGTTCTGTCAGCTGCTGCCTGGAGAAAGAGACCAACCCCCACCTGACTGCAGCCACCTTTCAGGGAGTTGTAGAGAGTGACGAGGTCACCTCTGAGTCTCCTTTTCTCCAGGCTAAACATCCCCAGCTCCCTCAGTCGTTCCTCACAGGGCCTGTGCTCCAAGGCCCTCCCCAGCCTTGCTGCCTCCTCTGGAAGCGCTCAAGCGTCTCAAGGTCCTTCCTGACCTGAGGGGCCAGAACTGGACACAGCACTCGAGGTGTGGCCTCAGCAGTGCTGTGTACAGGGGAAGAATGACCTCCCTGCTCCTGCTGGCCACACCATTCCTGAGCCAGGCCAGGATGCCGTTGGCCTTCTCGGCCACCTGGGCACCCTGCTGGCTCACGTTCAGTCGGCTGCCAGCCCGTACCCCCAGGTCCCTTTCTGCCTGGGCGCTGTCCAGCCACACCGTCCCCAGCCTGTAACGCTGCAGGGGGTTTTTGTGGCCAAAATGCAGGACTCGGCACTTGGACTCATTAAATTTCATCCTATTGGACTCCGCCCATCCATCCAACCGTTGCAGGTCTCTCTGCAGAGCCCTCCTACCTTCCAACAGATCGACACACGCTCCCAGCTTAGTGTCGTCTGCAAATTTACTCATGAAGGACTCAACACCCTCATCCATGTCATCAATGAAAGTATTGAACAGAACTGGCCCCAGCACAGACCCCTGAGGGGCTCTACTGGTCTCTGGCCACCAGCTGGATGCAGCACCGTTCACCACCACTCTCTGGGCCCGGCCGTCCAGCCAGTTCTCAACCCAGCGAAGAGTGCTCCTGTCCAAGCCATGGGCTGCCAGCTTTTCCAGGAGTTCTCACAGATTCCTGAAGTGGAAACTCATTTACATAACCATCCTGTGTGCTTTTAAAAAAAGAAGTCCCATCCTAGCCACTGCATTTGCTCAATTTTTTTTTAGACTGGGCTGCATGTGCTGAGCTGCACAATGGTGGCTGCCATATGAATAGCTTGTTGTTCTTATCAAGCATGACGACTGCTGTAGTGAAATCAAGAGCAACCTGCTCTAATGTAAACTGATTTCACATTGCTCCTGGCGGTCCCAGACACCTCACCTAACCTCATTTTTTTTCCAGTCTTTTTCTCTCTTTTTTTTTTTTTTTTTTCACAGAAGACACACCCTGTGCTTTCTTATAAGGGTGTTTTATCACATTGGCTGTTGCACTAGTGTCTGTGACCTGCAGATGTGCTTCTCTGGTATTATCCTTGGTGCATTCCAAAGCCACTTGAGCCCTCCAGCAAACATAGATTCCAGCTACACATCCACTGCAGGGATAAGATCTGGAGTGCCTCTGATGATTGCACCCAAGCATAGTTACCTGCAGAGCAGCACAGATGTGTGTCTGGCTCTTGATGTGGCTGCTGCATCCCTGATACCCCACCTGCATGTTTGGAGTGCTGCAGAACTGGATAAATTTAGACAGAGCTTATTCAGAATGACACTTCTGTCAGGCTGAACACATGCAGATACCCAGTGGGTCAGTTGTGTTGGTAAGGGAGTGGGGGATGTGGGGAGTGGATTTGGACTGAAAGTGCAAAGAAGCAGTCCAATTTGCCAGTCATAGTTTCCAGATCAGTGTGTATGATGGATGTGATATAAATTACTATCTATACATAAATACCACAACAGCATTTTAATGAGGTGTTTTCTAGTAGCACTTGTCCAGGCTGGTAGTATTATGTTGGGGCTGGAGAAGTATCTCCAAGCAAGCTCCTTGGCTAAACTTTGATGAGCATGGTGTCACCCAAGATCTAACTACTTGTTTGGATAACTGATCTAACTACTATTTGTTTGGATAAGAGGCTTTGCTTGTTAGTTTCTGAATATACTTTCAAATAGGTTTGGGGTTTTACTTCTATTTATTTTTTCCTTTTTGGCCCGGGTTTTGTGATGGTGTCACAAACCTCAACTAATGCAGAGATCTGGATTTATTATTTTTAAAGTACAACTTTGGTACCTTTTCTGCGATTCGTTGCTGTTCTGACAACAACAAGCTTACAGAAAGGCTAAGGGGCTGGGAGGAATTTGGGTCTGTGACTCACAGGAGTGACCTGGGTCTCTCCAGAGACCAGTAGGTCTATCTATATTTCCTATATATCTCAATATCCAGGCCCACTTTCAGGTGGTACATGTGGCATTGCAGGCAGTGCTGTTTGGAGGCATGGTCTCCCAGGCCTCAGTGCTTACAGCGTGGTTCTGCTGAGACTCAGCAACCAACTTGGGTTGTGGTTTTGTCATGGCAGCAGCTATTTTCCTGAACTTTTGGCAGCTTGGGCTGCTGGACAAATGGCTGCACACAAATAATGCACAGCCCAGTATGTTGGCTGGGATGCAGTTGAATGCAGGTACCAACCGGGGTATGTTTGAGTGTGTCTGTGTGAGGATGTGATGTGTGTGTGTGATGTGTGTGTGTGTGTGTATGTTTGTATGTATGATGTGACTATGTATGTGTGTGTGTGATGTGTGTGTGTGTGATCTGTGACTGTGTGTGTGTGACTGTGTGGCTGTGTGTGTGTATGATGACTGTGTGTGTTTGTGTGTGTATGATGTGACTGTGTGTGTGTGTGTCTGAGTGTGTGTCTGTGTGTTTGTGTGTGTATGATGTGACTGTGTGTGTGATCTGTGACTGTGTGTGTGTGACTGTGTGGCTGTGTGTGTGTATGATGACTGTGTGTGTGTGTGTGTGAGTGTGTGTCTGTGTGTGAGTGCGTGTATGATGTGACTCTGTGTGTCTGTGTGTCTGTGTGTCTGTGAGTGTGTGTGTGTATGGTGTGACTGTGTGTGTAAATGTGTGAGTGTGAGTGCGAATGTGAGTGAAGCATTGCTCTGTCCCACACACGTTCCCTGTGTGTCCTGCTCTGAGGAGTGTGTCAGAACCTGGCAGGTTGTGCCTGCACACCCGAGATCTCAGGCTGCTCCATCCCCTTGTGCAAGGGACAGTGTGCAAGTAGAGACGGGCTGCGGTATCTAAGCAAACAAATCATGGTGTGAGGATAATCCTGAAGCAGAGCTTTGGTTTGGAGGCAAGATCTCAGGTGTTGCTTTCAGGAGAAAACGGTGGTTTCATTAGAAAGCCTCTCAACATGTTGAGTTGCCACCACAAGAATGTGTGAGAGCCGCATATATCCAAACCAAAGCTGAGAAACAGTCTTTCTTCTGCTAGCTCTGAACTGAGGAGGTTTTTGCAAATTTTACTGCTATGTGGAGGCAGGACCTCTTTTCTGCTTAGTTTTAGGATCTGAGAGAGAAAGTTAATTTCTTTGATCCTTAAACACAAAGGCTCTGAAGTGAAGTTTCTTGACTGTTTGAACAGTGATGCATAGTCACAATTCATTCATATTACAAATAAATAATTGGCAGGTAACCACAACAGTGGTAACAACTTCCATTCTTTCTGGGGAATCATTAACTCCAGATGAATCTCCCTGTTTAACAGCTATAAAAACAAACAAAAATGCCCAACAAAACAGACACAAGATAATATTGGTTGGAAGGGACATCTGGAGGGCTGTACAGCAACCTCCTCAAAGCAGGGCTAACCTCAACATTAGCTTAGGCTGCTCAGGGCTTTGTCCATTACATTTTGGAAATATCCAAGGACGGGGATTTTACAAAACTCTCTGGGCACCTGCTCAAGTTTAACTGCTCTTATTTTGAAAAATTTCTTCTATGATGTTCATTGCAATTTCTTCTGTTCTTGTGCTGTTCACCTCCGCAGAGAGCTGGCTCACACAGGCCAGGGTGCCATTGTCCATCAGTGCTGCAAAGGCATGCTGCTGACTGTCACACAGGTTTATTCTGTGTCAGGTGCAGACTTTACATTTGTCCTTGATAAATTTCAACAGATTTCTTTCAGGCTTGTCTTCCAGGTTGCTGAAGACCACCTGAATGGCTGCCTCGTCCTCCAGCATAATGACATAGAACCTCAACTCAGTGTCCTGCACAGACTTACTGAGGAACCATTATTTTCTGTCTTCCAGATTGCTGGTGAAGACTGGTCCTAGTGTTGTCACTTGAAGAATGCCATCTGTTAATACCAATTAAACATCTGGTTCTTGACCATTATTATCCTTTAAGCCTTACAGGATAGCTGTGAGCTTTTTTCAGCCAGGTTGTAGTGCATCCATTCAGCCAATGCCATCCTAGATTGGCCCATATGGGAGACAATGGCCAAGACCAGGCTAAAACAAAGTAAGAGACATCCACTGCTTCCTCCACCCTGTCCATTGAGCATGTCATTCCAGTACAGGTGAGAACCACATTGGTCAGGTACAATTTGTCTCTGTTAGATACATATTGGCTGTTACTAGCTACCTTCTTGTATCTGGCCATGGCTCCTTTGTGGATTTGCTCCATAATATTCCCAGGAAAAATGTATGGATATCTTATGTAAGACACCTTCATCTTTGCTTTGGCTAATCCCTTTCAGAACAAGCAGGTTGATTACATATGTTGAATTCATGAGACCTTCAGCATGAGCCTGTGCTGTTGGTTGAGGAAATTTTTGTTAGGGAGTGGCTGAGCAGGCCAAACCCAGAAGCAACCTAACCAGGACACTCCTATTTCTCCTCTGATGAGACTCCCTTTCTTCCCAGCCCCACCACCAAGGACAATCTTCCTGCCATTGTTGCCATTGTCTTTGTGTTACCTCAGAGCAGGAGCCCTACAAGGAAGAAATGGGAAGAGCAGAGGAATGAGGCTGCCAGGCCACTGGACAGTAGAGTAGGGTGGCACCAGGTCGTGGCCCTGGCAAGGATTCAAATAGTTGGAATAAAGGGAAAAAATAAGCAGGAAGAAAGGGTAAGGTCAGCTGCATGGTGTGTTAGGGATAGGCATGGTCCCTTCTAGAGTGCATGAGTAGTTCAGTCAACAGGAAGGGCCAGGCATTTGCCAAAAACCACATTTGCACAATGGCCTGTAGTGGTTTGAATTCAGATACAACAGTTGAGTTTCACTAGTTATAACTTTGGTTCACTGGTATCTGAATACAAGACTGAGGTTAGTGGTACTGCTGTAGAAGCTAAGAAAGAGAATGACTGAAAAGCCACCAGGTCTGACTGTGAAGCCCAAGCAGGACAAATACTACTGTGCCAAGCTGGCCTGTATCTGGGTGGCTTGAGACTTATTCCTGCCACAGGGACCTGGCTGCAGCTACAGCACCTGCTCCCAGCCAAGACAGCATCTGTGACATCCCCTGAACCACCCCTTTTCTGTGGAAAACAAAACTTCTGGAAAAACTGGTCAGTACAGTGGTGGGCCAGCCTCACAGGGGGTCCTGCAGGATTCATTGGGGGCTTCACAAGCAGAAAGACTCAGTAGAGCAGACACATTCTTTGTGACTGAAATTGGACCATGGAATTGCACTTGAGGAAAGAAGCAGCACAGTGGTGGCTGGTAATGACTCTGTAGGAACACTCAGGCAGGCAGCATCGGGCAGGTCTTGCTAATTGGAAGAAACATACATAATTCTGTCATCATTTGTCGTATCCATGCTAAGGCGATGGTAATTCTGTGATGGGCTTATACCTGTGATCTCCTTACTAGCGCATTAGAAGACTTTTAAGAATGATACACAGAAAAGTAAAAAGGATATTAGTGTAGTGACAGTGCTGCTTGGAGCCATGTGCATTGCTAATGAAGGAGTCACAGCTTAGATTCCTCTGCATGGCAGGCTGAGGATTCTGGGGTCCCAAGGTAAGTGTGAGCACCTGCATACTGCAGTCCTTCTGCATTAATAAAACCTGATTTGCTAGGTCACCCTCCTGGAGTGACACAATATCATTTAAAGTTGTTTGCTTATTACAGAGATACTATCAAAAGGCGTGGTGCCCTTATTGGAGTCTAGCAAGAAAGTAACACTCTTATTCACCCACCCACCTTTGGCAGATGGTCTGAGGGTCTCTCCTTCACTTCATGACGAAAAGTGGTTGATTCACCTCCACCTAGCAGTAATTATGTGTTGCTGCCTACTGGAAGTTCCCATGTTGGCATCAGCGTGGTAAGCCTAGAACTCACTGCTAAGATTAATTGCAAAGTAAAAGCATGATTTCTTGATGTCTGTTTTATATTCAGGTACTTAATACTTGGTATCATTTCCTTGTGATTTTTTTTATGGTCATTAAAATGTTCCTAATTGCTGTCACCCTGTCACGCTCCTATTTCTCAGCAGTTGTTTCCATGCAGCCTTCCCATTAAGCTAGAAAGCAGCTCTGGTAGCAAAAGATTTATAGCATTTTCTGTTTTTCCTTTCCTTTTCAAAGAGTCTCCTTTTAAATTCTAGAGCCTCCTGTGTAAAACACAGCTCCTACTGTAGGGGCTTTGCCATCCTGAAAGCTTATAATTTCATCCCCTTATCTTTGGGACAAAACTATTCCCTTGTCAGTGCAGTTCCTATTGAACCAGTCTGGCTTGGCAGGTCTCCACTCCTTCTTTGTTTAAGGTTATTTATTTTTATATCAAAAAGGTAATAAAATTGACAAAAGAGGTTTATTCGGTTTCTAACTGTACAGTTTACACACAAGCAAAACAAAACATCCAACACACTTCCTTTTATTTATGGCATCAGTGCTGAGCCATTTTAGTACTAGCAGTAGGCAACTTTTTCTTCCTTCACATTTTGAAACCTCTTTGGCACCAGTGCCCCATACCAAGATCTGTGGTTGCTCAGCATCTTCCATCATCACAGGAGTTTGTTGGTATGAAGTGGAAAATTTTTACCAGAAGTGAGGCCAAGCATGTAGGGAGGGCTCCAGCCCCAGAGTGAAGGGCTCTGCCTGGGAAGGGAGGGCAGGAGGAGCAAGGCAAGGGGCCCTAGTGCACATTCAGCCACTCAGCTGGGTGCTCCACCATCACAAAGGCTGCAAGAAGGCCCATGGGAGCCCTTCTGGGTGGGCTCAGGTTCTGTGGAGCCCATCCCTACAGGGGTGATGTTCCCAAACACTTCATCTGGACCAGTGGTAGCTTCCCCTTGTCCTGGTTCTAAGGTTCAGAACTTTGGTGCCGAGAGCTGTGATGAGTGACCTGTTCCACAGGGCAAATGCTAAACCCCAGAGTCCTTACCCAGGAAGTGGGCTCAAGTTTAGGGATCAGATATGGTATCCAAACAAGCTTATAAACACACTGAGGAACAGGAGCAGCAACCTTTTTAGCAAGATCTGGTTTTATGTATGTTCATCAGTGAGTTGGGATCAGAGTGAGTGTAGGTCCTCGGGCATGGCTGACTGTAGTTACCAAAGAAGAAAGATGTGTGTGGGGGAGGATGGAATACCACTTAAAAAGAGAAGATGCATTAACCTCTTCACTCTTTCTAGCCAGTGGACAAGGATTCTCCTGATACAAATATACATGGGGCCTGGGCAAGGGGATACATTGTCTTTTAATGTGCAGATCAATGGACAAAAAAGACAAGAGACAGCAATGGAAGGGGAAGTAAATTCACTCAGTATATTAATATCCCAGCTCCACAACCTCTGTAAGCACTGTAGTATCAGTGTCATCTGATACAGACATATGACATGTCACCTAACAGGGAGGTTGCTTGCAAGACAGGGATAAGGCCAGTGACAGCAATGCCATACTCTGGAATGTTTGCTGCAGCAGCAATTTTCCTTCTGACCCCAGCACTAGGACTACCCAGCCTCCAGACCTGTTAGTGTTTTGGGGTGTCTTGCTGTCCCGAGGCTCTGCCCCCAACTGAGACCATGCATGGGCAGCCTTGTGGGTCTGCAGAAGGGAACTGGGGAGCTACTGTGCCTTCCTGAGCTGGATCACTGCACACCAGTTGCTCCAAGAGCAGTGCAGTGTTGTGGCGTTGGGGGGTGGATGGTGGATGCCGCCACCTCCCCAAAAGTGTTTCCTCTCAAGAAGCCACTCAAGTGGGCACTCAGGCAGTGCCTCATCCACTCACAGACACCACAGATAGCTCAGTGAACACAGAGCAGGAAGGGTCTTTGTATAGAGTTCTAGAGAAGGTTTATTGCTCCATACGCCAAAGGGTTCCAGGGACAAACACAAAAGAAACAATGTAGTACTTAGAGTTAAGTATGGGGTCACAGACCAATGGTCAGGGGTCACAGAGGTGGTACGAGATTCGGGCAAAGGACACTGACTTATGGGGAACGTAGGAGTGGATAGTCAGGGTACCACGACCAATGGGGCAACAGGGAAAGAAGAAACCTCTAGAACTAAGGACAAATATGAACAGTTAGAGGTGGGCAGAGCCCAGGCCAATGGAAAGAACAAAACTGAAGTAAATTAGCATACTGCTGCTGAGCACCATGGAGGAAGCCTTTTTTTGTCACCCTACGTGAAAAAACATTCCCAAAGGCTGTGGTAGATTCTTCCAGGGCATTGCTCTGGCAGTTCATTTTATAGGCTCAAGGGCCTCCACAACTCCCCTGTTTTGTTTTACTAAAAAGGCCTCTCCAATGGATTTCCACAGACACTTAACCAAACAGGGAAACATAAGTAGAACAACAAAAATTATGATTACAACCCACAAAATCCCTTTGACAAGAGATGCAACCCATTCCATCAATCCCCAGTGTCCAAAAAGCTCCTTAACCCAGTCTGAATTCTTTTCCATTTTTAAGTCCTTTACTTGTTCTCTCAGCTTCTGGATGTTTTCGTGGATAGATTCTGAGTGTGAAGAAAGGTTGAAGCAGCACATCCCTTCAAAGTCCTGGCAGCCATGTCCATGGGCAAGCAGTAAAAAGTCTATTGCCACTCAATTTTGCAGTGTCAAGTGCCTGGTAGTTTCTTTGTCAGCTGAAAGGTCGCTGAGGGCAGCAGAGGTAGCGTTGGCTTGTTTACTAAGCCAACACCCCAGGTGAGAAAGTTCACTGAGAGCCTTAACTGTGGCCACCTAAGGGTAAAATACTGAGACCGCGATTCTCTTTGCTTTATTCCAATTAGTAACCTGACTGTCGCAATTTTCATCTAATTCAGTATATGATCTCTTTTGGCATGCCAGTACAGGTTACACAGACAATGTCAGCCAGCATTTCAACTTGGCAGGCTGTAACTGGCATCAGATCATGGTTTGGGTTTTACACGGTTCTCCAAGAGCTTGTTGTGGTAAGTGCTTCTGGAAGCCAGTGAGATGGCATACCCAAATCCCTTTTGTGCTGTCAGTGTCCCTGTCTTGCTTATTTCAGGCATGTCCAGAAGGAGTCGGCCACCAGCGTTCCTAGTGCCAATGCCTGTGTGCTCTAAGTGCCTGCCCTTAGGGAAAATGTAAGGTCATTGGCTCTTGCCCCAGAAAGGATGCACAGCCTGTGTGTTCAAACTCCCAGTGGGTGCAGCCAGAAGCTAGACTTTGGGAGCTCTGGTTTTGTTTGACACTGCCAGATCCTTGCCCTTGAGAATGCTGCAGCTGAGGTGAGGTGACCCTGGTTTGGCAAGTCACGCCCATGCTGTCAAGCTGTCCCAAACATAAGCAGTGTCACCTTTGTGCAACTTCCAGCTGAACAGAGAGAGAACTTTGCCTCCCCTTCATGTATCAGGAAGGTCAATCTCTGTATGGACTGCCTTTTCTTTTAAATCTATAAATTAAAAAGCATCATAAAGTGCTGTACTAGGTGTGCAATTAATGACTCTTTAGAAACACTAATAGATTACTAGCTCTCAGTGCAGTAAATAGAAAGCAGGGAGATTCTGGAGTTCATTTCCAAACAGGTTAGTGGGAACTCTCAAACCAGGAGGCAATTAGTGTGTCTGGAAGTCTGGTATCTCCTTTCCCTGAAGTGAAGGTGAGCATTAGGCTGAGGTGTGCAACATCCACATCATGCCTCATCTAAAATTTGCCAATATTCATTTCTTGCTTTCTACTCTTTAGCAATCAAACAGAAGCACTTCAGCTGATACCTCCTGGGTGACAAGGTTTGAGAAATAACTTTTTGTACGCTATTGAAACTGAAGTGAAGTAAGTGAAAATGTTCTTCGGTGATACAACAGCTATATCACGTGAGCAGAGCACATTATCTCAGAGTTACCTGTACTCTCCAGTGTGATCCAGAGAGTTTATTAACAAGAATGTATATTAATTCTCTGAGTAATACTGTGCACACTGCAAGCGAAATGCTGCTCAGGCTTACAGGAGTGAATATGCCTGATACGAAAATCTTTTAACTTGCTACTTCTTTAACACCATCTGTGGTTAAAGCTACCTTGGCTGCCATGGGAACAGGCCTAGGCAGTAATGCCATGTTCCAAGAAAAGGGCCAGGTTGTATCACCAGCACTGTAGTTGCTCAGTAGGCTGTTGACCCTCTAGTTAGTTTTGAGAAATACCTTTAAATTCCAAAATTTGTGCTGTGGTGTTTAACCACTGTAAAAACGTAGGTAATGATATGTAACAAACAAAGGTATGTTTTCCCAATGAAGCCATGTTGAGTCATTTTATATTAATACAAAAGGAACAAACCAAGTTTTTGCAACAATAGTTGGCAATATTTCTATTAAATAGCATTAGCCAATAATTTCTAAAACTGCAGTTCAATTTTATGTAAGTGCCATCAATGGCAGACTACAACCTTTTGTCATAGGCAAACAAGACCATGAGTTACCAAATTCCTTCTGGGGTAAATCCATTGACATTGGGGGATTTTTTTTTCCTTTGGTCTGGTTTTGGTTTAGATTCTGTGGCATTTTTGTGGGTCTTTTTGGTGTTGTTTTGGGGGGGGTTGTTTGTTTGTTTGTTTTCCTTTGTTTCTTTTTTGTTTTATTTTTGTTTGTTTGGTTTGGTTTGGGTTTTTTTTGTTGTTTCTTTGTTAGTTTTGTTTCTTCCTGACGCCGACAGGTAACATTCAAATGAGACAGCTTATATGTCACAATGTCACATTTGTACTGCAGCCGCTGGCCCAAGCTGGGGGCCCGTGGAAAGCACGGCGCATGACATGCTGGGCTGGCTTTGTGGGAGCTGGGGCAGCTGAAGAGCAGGAGGGGGGCTGCATTTTAGGATGCCCATTTCCATCAGCTGGGGCAGCTGAGCTGTCCTGTGCATCCCTTGAATACTGAAACCTGGCAGCACACTCGGCAGGAGGGCTGGCACTGGTGTGCTGCTGCACCTAGCTGTTGCTGGTCCCCAGCTCTCTTGGGACATGTCACACCAAGAGGACATGATGTTGTGTCACAGAGCTTCATCATCTGCCTGCTCAAGCACATCCTAGAACACACGGCACAGCAATAGATAAGGATAAACCTCTTGCAGGTAACTGTAACAGTGACAGGAAAAAAGTGACATTTATTGTGTACTTATCACTTGGACTAGCTATATTTATTAGTGGTGTTGTTAGTGCTGCTATTGCAATGTTACCTGCAGCTGCCCGGTCAGTGCTGAGCTCCACTGTATTTAGCTCAAATGCACCCAAACCCCTCAAAAAAACTTATAGCTCAGAATGCAAGTGACTTACAATGGTGAAGAGGAGGGATAAAATCAAATGGATACAATTAGCTTGGGCACAATTTAGTCATTCTTTTCTTTGTACAATTATAAAATGGACACAGCACCAACTAACCTCAAATACCCTCCTGGCCATAATTAACAATATTGCATAATAATGGTGTCAATTTAAACATTGTTTAAACCTGATGCTTTGCTCAAAATTACTGTATAGCCACATATCTTGCACAACAGACTAACACACAGCAGTGTCTTGACTTCCATTTTGTATTTCATTGTGTCATCTGTGCATAGGAAAAGCTCTGGGCCAAAAAGGAGTCAGTGGTATAGTGGTAAATAAAAGTGGATAGATTCATCTGTCTGTGGTATACAAGGAGCAGGTAAATACTAGAAATACACAGAGCAGAAGTAGCTACAAAGGGAGTGCCCTTTGCCTACATTTACCCTTGACTACACTGCTTAGAAGAATTGCATAATTGATAGAATTGAACAACATCAGTCCTTTATTTATAGAACATAATGAAATGGTTTTCAACATCCTGGATCACACTGCATGGGTGATTGCCATATATGCACCCAAGGAGAATAAATAAAAACATTTCCTTGAGGTATTATGTCTCTTCACCTTCTCTAGTTACATCCAGGGCTTTACTTGGAGAGCAGTTCTGTGAGGAGGGCAGCACGTAATCCTGCTGTGCTCTTGCACAGGTGTCAGTCGGAGGAGTGCTGCACTGGGGGTGTTCCATAGCCCTGGAGTTTCCCATTTCCCATGTCCTACATAAAGCATTTCATAGGCTGGCAGAGCTTAGGGTGTACCTAAACATATCACAGACTACTGAGCACAGTGCCCCATGTAGCAGTTCAGTTAGCCCCTGTTCAGGCTCCATAGCATGAATTTGATGCAGATCTGGCTCACCGAGCCCTACTGGGTCAGGCTCAACAGCTCCTCACATTGTGGCATTTGGAAACTGTTTCCCATGATGGCAACGGCCATGAGTCATTGATAAGGCAAACGACAGAGCTAATCTGAGCCTGCTGTTTGAGCCATGGGCTCCTACACCAGCCACACCATCAGTGTGGCTGATGGTCTGTCAGGACTGGCTCTTAACAGCTTGACTGCCAATCACCCAAGGCAGACTGGTCTACAAGAAAAACAGGAGAATCAGGTGACACTGAGACAGGGATACTGTAAAAGTTGCATAAAATAAAACAAAGCACCACTATTCTTTTATCTTTTGTTGTTGTTGTTGTTGCTATTATTGGAAAAATATAGATAATTTGCAACTATTTCTCTTGCTGGCTTTTTTGTCCATGTTTATATGATGTTCTACTCTTCCTATTGCATCATTTACATTTGGCCTTTATTTATGATGCTACATTGTTTTATGTATACACTTTATAATTAGAAATACTAATTGCAAGCTTGCCTACTACCTTCAGTTGGCTTTTCCAGACCATTACTTGCAAAAACCTCACAATTACTCAGTTGTTTTCAACTGCTCAATGAGTGTTTTCATAAATCAAAAAAACCCCAGGACTGTCTTTTTAACTTGTCCTATTCTAAGTTTTACATGGTGCCCAGCTGGTGCATAGAAATTAACCGCATAAAAACTTGCATGTTCTTAGAAGCTGTTTAAGGGCTTTTCTAAAAATCCTCTTTTTCTGAATGAAAATAAAATATTACTTACCACTCATTATTTTTTATTATAGAGATACTGAGGGATTCCCATGCTAGCTGTTATATTCAATTTTAGGGTTTTTTTGACATGTAAAACTTTAGCCTAAGCACATTGTCATATTTTTGATACATTTGGAACTGAAAAAAGTCCATAAGGGTTAATGGTTCTGCAAGAGGGAGCTAGACATTTCCATACACTCACTGCAAACTTTGACACAATGCTCCCATTTTATCATTTGTTATTTCAGCTTTCCTGATGATTCAGTGGTGTTATTCCACTGAAAAACTGGAGTAGCACAGCAGTGAATCAGACTCATTGGCTCTGCATCTCAGGATCTAAAAGGAAAATCCACCTACAGGTAAAATACTATCACACTGCAAGTATCTCACAGACTGAAATCTGTCCTGGCTTGCCAGATCTTCATCGGAAAAGGATTTCACAGGCTCAAAATTAAAGTGCATGGTGACTACATTTTAGTCAATGGGAATACTCATGTCAACAAGATGAGCTGGTTTTGACTTTTCTCATTAAAAATTACTCAAATCAAAAATAGCACAGCAGAGGGTTACTTTTTGTTGTTGTTGTTGCTGCTGTTTTCATTATCTGGCTTCCATGAATGTAGAAAGCAGCACCTCTGACTCTTGCCCAGGAGGGCTGCAAAGCCAGGGCCAACATCTGCCAGGCCCAGCGTGCCTGGTCAGCTCATGCACTGAGGCTGGAGGCAGCTCCAAGGAGACACCTGCAAGTGTGTGTTCCTGCAGCAATGGGAGTTACATCAGGCACTGTGGCTGTTTTACTGGCAGCCATGAGCTCAGCTTCACAGTGACGCTTCAAACATCATAGCAAGTAATGATAGAAAGTGTATACAAGTGTAATCACCTTATTGGATTTTCCTCCTTCGGTGTGATCATGTCATGATTTATTAAATAGTCTCTATTCAAACTGCCAGATGAATTCCCCTTTCCCTTATTATTCTCTTAAGGATATGTAATTCTTGTTTTGTTCCCTTCCCAAAGTCAGTCTTTAAGTGCATCTCATAGAGTAGCACATCCTTCCAGTGCATGCAGACATAGCCCTCTGCCTCAAACACAAGTGCTGTCCATTTACCTCTCGTTCACCCTGTGCTTAAATCGACTTAAATCCCAGTTACATGATAGCCCAGTCAAATGTCTGTTGACTGACAAACCACCATCACAGAGGTCCTGAGCAATTAACTGAGTGTGTAGTTTTACTTGGAAGGGAGGGATAGGAGAGGGGCTCCTCTTATGTCTAGCAATTGCATGGAGAGCACAACTGCAAAATCTCTTCTGTTTCTGCCACTTGGAACAAATGTCACTTTGGGTAGCACCTCTGCTGCTTGGCAACACTGAGTGAGCCCTCAGGCATGGGGCTTTGCCTGGCATGGTTCACACCTCCACCCTGGAACTGCAGATGCAGTGCCCAGGCCCTGCTTGTCCAGGGCACTGGGGTCTGGCAGTGCCAGGCATGAGTGGCATCACACAGGCTGTGGTCTTAAGAATGACTTCAACACAGACTGCTGCTGGGTTTCACTGGGTTAGCACAAGCTTTTTCACCCCATTAAAGGCTTTGTCTTTGGGTCTTCAACCCAAAGTCCACCCAGGTGTTCATAGGTGGGAGTTGGTAATGCCTGCTGGAGTTCAGCTGGAAGGTGCTGATGGCATCAGGCTATGGTAGCAACTGGGTGACACCATGAAGAGTGCCAGTTTGCTGGGGACCCCAGCAGTGGGGAAAAGGGGCCTGTGACCTGCTTCTTCCCTGCCAAAGTCACAGTCTCCGTGGCAAGGTTTGGCTGCAGCAGACAGGAGAGAAGGACCATGTCTATTTGCTTTCAGGAGCAGAATGATATCTTCAGTCTGCAGTGACACCCAGCTTTGACCAGCACTGAGCAATTGAAACTGTCAAAGAGACACAGATGAACCCAGGAAAAGTGAATGGCCATGAGATAAAACACAAAGTAAGCCGAAAAGGTAGATAAAATACAAAATGAGCCAAAAAGGTAGAATCTTACAATAACACTGATGTAAACACTGGTCTGTTAAGAAGTCAGCCAGCTTCTGTCTTGTAGCAGGGAGATTGTTTTTGAGAACCTTGCAGAGTCAAATGAATTAATGAACCTCCATACCAAGGTGCAATCATTAGTCAGTAAATGAATTATACATAATTATCTGCTTTGTATTTAATTCACTTGGTTTCCAGTTTCTTATTCTTCATACAGTGAAACTCCCTCTCACACAAACACACTCCATGGGCAGGAGGTTTTGGAGGGCTGCCATCGTCCTGACTCACAAATCAGGCTCCATGATTTGAATGATATTTATCTAAGCCTGCAAACAAAGAAGATGGCTATGTGTCCAATGAGAGAATAATTATTGTTATTATGTTTATAGAGCTACAAAGTTGGGAGTTAGGACCCTGGGGGAAAGGCGGTAGGAAGGGTGAGCTGGGCAGAGCAGGAGTCTGTAGGCAGTTGTTGAGGGCGGGCTTGTGCCAGGGCCCTCGCAGAGCTCCCTGCCTCTCCTCTGCCAGGAATGGCCCAGCAGCCAAGGGCAGTAGCCAGGTGATGCTTGGCCTGGCAGAGATGCTTGCTGGGAGCTGCAAGACCACTTCCCCAAGGGTTTTTGCCATGATACCAGGAAAACAGTGGCCCTGCAAGGAATTTGGCAGTGGCCAAAGGGAGTTGGGGTTGGCACAGAGCACCCCAGACAGCTCTGCTGCTGTGAGGCTGAGGGTGGGGCTGTGCCAGTCTGCAAGTGACCCAGCCCTGGTTGCGCAGGGCAGCAGCACTGGCAGAGCAGCCTCCTGCTTGCAGCAGATCCTATACGTTCTTTTCTTACACAAGTCAGCTGTACACCTACATGTGTAATTACTTTAATTTATCTGCCAAGGAAAAAAATCCATAGCAGAAAAAGTTTGTTTTGCAAGTAACAGCCGCTGCCACAGAATGTTTCTTAAAAATAAATATGTCCTTTGAAATGACATGTGGGTTCTCCCTGCTCCACAGTGCAAGGCTGGGCAAGGGAGCCTTGCTCCACCGCTTGGGAGAGCTTTGGACACTGTGACAGTGGCAGTGTCATGTGTGACCCAGGCTTGATCCTGCCATGTTAGTGTTCTGTGTACTCAGAGAGGGAAGTGACAGTGAAGGGTCTACCTGTCCTTTAGGACTGTCCACGACAGGTAATAAGTTTGGTAAAACTAATAATTTGAAACCCATATTTCTAATTGCATCTAGCACTCAAAAGCCTTATCTTGGCTGGACTTCAAGTGTCCCATGAATTTAAAGGGCACCCCATGCCAGGCTAGAAAGAGGGCCCCAGACCTCTGATGTGCAGCTGTTGCCAAGCCATACACCTGCACAAAACTCTTGGTTTTTATTGGGCCCATGAAGACACATCTGAGTTCTGGTGCATCTGTACAGAGGAATAAAGACTGGTAGCTGCTCATCAGCTTGCAACAAGCAACAGCCTCGGCCATCACAGCTGGTTGCTCTGGAGACCTTGGAGGACATCAGGCTTGGGAAACGTTTTGGTTTAAGGACACGATCAGCTGTGGTAATGGCAAGCAGCACTTCTCTCAAGAAAGTTGGAAAAAGTGTCATTTGTATTTTCATTAACTCAGTTTGAGGAGGGTAAGGTTTGAGCCACTTTGTAACTATCTCAAATCATCTTTAGATTAACAACATACAGCCAGGGAGACAGCAGGGGCAAACAGCCAGATGAAGATGTTGTCTGGAAATAACAATGAATTTAGAATGAATCCTACACAGGGGACAAGACATCCCACTCTTGTTCTTCCAAGATCACTGTGAAACAGTTCCTTATTTTGCTCTTATTATTGGAAGGGAGGCAAAACCATAAATCTGGATAATTATTAATGCTTAAAAAATTACCACTAAAAATGCAAGATAAATAACTTGATGTCCCTTCCAGCCAACCTAGTTTTAGAAGCAAGTTTTATCTCACTAGATGCTTTAACTGATGATTAATATCCTAGGAAAAAAAATGGAAAGGCTTTGACAAAGGAAGAATTGCCAGTGCAATGACAGACAACAACACTTTGGATAACAAAGCATTTCTTAGAGGATGAGTATTGCAGTGCTGGATTTTTAAAACTGTAGAAAATCTTCCCTACTTAATTCTCTTTTCAGTGCAACTTAAATTTTCCAGAGAAGGTTGAAAACACCTATATGCCAACATTAACATTTCAAAGGCAGAAAAAGGATTTACAGGAGAGCAATCAAAACTATTTCTGAGAAAATACTGGCTACAAGAAGGAAAATGTGATTTTATAGCCTTGGTAAAAACTAGGAGCCTTGGATCAAGGTTTTCTTAGTTTCTCAAAACTGGCAGCTAACTTTAAGAGAGCCAAACCACCTCTCAGTGCTACAGCCTGCATTTCTGGAGCAGCAAAGGGACACGGTTTGCCTCCCTGGTACCCTTGGAGAAGAGAAGCAAAGGACTTTGCACCAGTTATCTGAACTCACAGTGGCACTTAGCCCATATTTAGCATTGAAAATTGCTGCTTCTGTTGCAGATTATTTTAGAATGGAGAGAGATCTTTGTGGCCCCATATATGTTTGTTTATTTAAGTATTAGTTTGTTTGTCTATCAGTTGAACAAATAAAAATATTACTGCTCTTCAGTGAATTACTATGAAGCATTTTAAGACCCTTGAATAGAGGAAGCAAACAAAGACGTATTACCAAGCAGGTAGTGAAATAACTAAGCACAGGATTTCATACATGTTATTGTTCATGCAGCAGTTTCCACATCTTCCTCTCTCCCTCCCTGGTACACAGAGGGTTTATATTATTACTACAGGTAGAAAATCTAGCAAGTAGCTGAATTTACCCTGTTTAGAGCCCCTGAGTAATAATGCCATGAACTGGGAGCCCAATATACCTGGATAACACTAATTATTCTCTCTGAGCTGACAGAAAACTGTCAAAAGAGCAGGGCTATAAATCACTGCTTCATTATAAATCACTGCATCTGTCAACTTGTCACACCCATTCCAGCACACCTTGAACTTGATGTGGCTTTAATTTTTAATTTTTCTAATATCTCAACATGGATGGCAGCTGACTTTGCCCACGTACCCCCAGACCACAGAGCAGTCATGCTCATCACTGTCAGTCCCGAGGAAGTTTCTGATAAATGTGCTCCAGTTGCCTGGTGCTCCTGTGAGCACGGGACCAGCTGGGGCGCGGTGCTGTGGAACACGGCTGTGGAGCACATCCAACAGCACACAGTGCCAGCAAAGCAAGTTTAGGGCTGTCTGCAATCATCTGGAGAGACCTATCTATTCAGTATAGCACAAGAACTTAGAATCAGGTCCATTTCCAGGGTGAACACTGTTTATTTTGGTGCAAGATCAGTATGGGAAAATACATTTCCAATTTTGAGAGAGGAATTTACAAATGTTCTGTGTTTACAGAGTTTTAAATTATTGTAAGTAACAGAAGAGCACAGATTCAGTAGCAGAAATAAGAATAAGTCATACAGTTGCCAGATGTCTTGAGTTATACCAGTGAAGCCAACATAGTATTTTGCAGAATGACTAATAGCTTGTGCTCATGAAAATTTTCCTTATTTTTGCTGAAGGTACTTAAGTAACCTTTAGGGTCCCAGGTTACCAGACTGGGACAATTACATTGCTGGGCCATGCTCGTGTGTGCTTTTGAAGGCTTAGAAGGGGACACAGAGAACAAATGGAAAGAACCACATCCTCCTTCAGATCACAAATCATGCCTGTTTGTACCTGAAAGACCATAAATTTATCTGTTTGCAGAGAACTGGCAGGTTGCCTGGGAACTTCCATTAAAAGATGTGGCTCTGCAATGCACCTCACAGTGTCAAAGGTGGTGTCTTCAGCATGCAAAGAAAAGCTCTAAGGCCACGTCTGTGATTAAAAAAAAAAGAAATCTCTGATTAATTTGACTGCATTAATCTGTGTGTCATTTTCCTCTGAGGCTGTTGCTGTACTTCCTCCAGTAATATTGCAGTCCATTCCAGTTCCTAGTTTTTATATTATTCGATTTAGTTTTGTTGCACAACCCTTGCTCTAGGTTGAACCTATGAATTCATATTTTGGTGATGTGAAGCAATCTAGCCCTGACCTTGCCATGGTTCCTTACACACACATAAAGCGTCCTCTGAAGCCAGGGAGAGTTTGGCTCTAAAAGCTGATGGAAGGACAGGTCATGTCCTTTACATCTCAGGCAGGCAAGATCTGGGAGGAAGCTCATAGCCTGGGCTCCAGTGAGCAGCTTTGTGCTGTGATCACACACTGTACAGTGAGTCCACCCATCACAACTAATGGGCACAGCTGTGAAATACAACCTTTTGTGAGGAACCCATTTCTGGCCCTGCCTGTTGCTGCCCCATTCCAAAGTTATGAACTAACCCCATTTTCAATTGTTTTGCTCGACATATGGGCCCCAGATAGGGAGAAATAGCCAAAAAAGGCAAATTTAACTCAATAGGGGCAAGCCCCCACTGCACTGGGTGTGGGTACTGGTGAGCTTGGCTCTACAACAGAGAAAGGACAAAAAGCCAAAGAGAGGATAAAAGCTGAGCTGGGAGGGGCACAGGAAGATTTTGTGTGTGCCTAGAAAGGAAACAGTGGGACACGGGAAGGAATTAAAAGAACCACATCCTTCTGTGCATCACAGCCCTGCAGTTTATGTTAGTCCCTCACACGGGACCAACCAGTAGTGCCCTTCTTGTCACATTGCTCCCTGTTACTGCTTTGGTGAAGCTCCATCCCATTAGATGTATCTCACCCAGGGACCATGAGGGCAGCAGTGCTCTTAGCAGGTCACATCACATCTCCCTCCTTCTTTGTGATGATATTTTGTGTGCCCCACCCATTCAGGCCTATCACAAGCCCCTAGAATTAAGCTCCAGCCCCACAACCTCTGCTGAATGTAAGCCAAAAGATGTTCCCCCCTTCCCTGTGCTTCTGACCTCACAGCCAAACTAACCCTGCTCCAGGCATATAAGCTCTCTCTTTGAAGGAAGCCTTCCCACCCATTGCTTCCCTGCAATGCTTCCTGGGGAAGAGCTACCCAAGGGAAGAGAAAGGCAAGACAGAATTTTCTTGCACACTCTTGTACCTATGTCCTCCCATCTCTGTTTCCACTAAGTTTCTCAAGCTCATTTTCTTGTTTGTGAACTGCTGTATGTCTTAATAATGGCAATATTGAGTCTTTTCCATTATTGCTATATTCCATAACATATTATTAATATTCATCCCTGTACACTCTTTGTATGTTCAAAGCATTTGCAACTACTTACTGTTTATTTGTCCCAAAAGCAGTGCAAGGGAAGTGGGGATGTCGCACGAGAACCCCCACTGAGCAAATGCACCAGTCACTGCAGAGAGGATAAGACTTAACCAGCAGCATCCTTGGCAGTTGAGTGTCTTTTGGGTTGAACAACACAGAAATAGGTCTCCTCAATTTACAGTTGCCCTCAGACACAAGACATGTCTATCAGTGCCCATTCAGGGAGTCACCCTGAGAACTCTCAGCTATATACAATGAACAAAAATGGTTTAAAAGAGGTGTGTTTTTAAGCACACACACACATATATATGCACATGTATATATGGATAGATGAGTATACATGCATATATACCCACCTAATGTATAATGCATAGCTAAGGTAGAACTGCAAATACACAATAACAAATTGTATATTATATTGTAGACATTGTATAGGTCATATATGATTTATATATATATACATATCCCTATGAGATGTAATCAGGTTTCATTTTGCTTCAATAAGCCTTTGGCTATGGTCAAGGTAATCTATCTGAATATTTGGGGTTCCTTTTTCCTTTGGAGGGAGAACTATAAATGTCCAACTTCCCTGTCTCGAAAAAGCAGAGGAACTTTATCCCTTCCTCATAGCACCTGTGAGAGTACTGCGTTGGCATTCATCAAGAGAAGCCTAAAACAACCAGAACACCACCATCCTCTCAGCTCTCTAAGTTGTGTTTCTCTGAGGTCACACCACAATAAATAGCACTGCTGTCTGGAGAGCTTCTGCTGCTAAGAGTGTGAAGGGACAGGTTGCACACTTGGAAATATACAGTGTCCTTCAGCATTTATTTGTTCACTGCAGAGAGAAAGTGAGTCATGAGAAACCTTAAGGTGGAGCACTCACAACAAGGAGTGTATAAATGATTAGTTAGCAAGGGAAGGTCAGCACTAGTCCTTCAAGTCTGAACACGTTCCATTGACGATGGCACACAAACCCTAGTTGTGCCTGTGGTTGCAGAAGAACAGCTATCACCCTTCTAGTCTGTGACGTGTCTCTGACTCATATAATATCATCAATGAGGCTGATCTGTTTTCTTTAAAAAGGTAGTTAAGGTTATAGAAGTGGTAAAAAGTGGAATTTGATCAACAGATCCAGTTTCAGGATGCACATTTTTTGCAAACAAACCAAAACACCTTCACTCTATGGAGAGCCAAATGAAAGGATGGGAGATGGACTTGAATTCTATTTACACTCATGCAGCAATGCAAATAATCATCTTGTCAGATAACATCCAGTTGCAGAATCTCTATTAGCACACTTATGAAAATGAAAACACTGCCTGTTTTCTTCAGATCACAGGTTGAATTTAAAGCATTTGATAATAGGGAAAAAATCACTTGACCTCGTCAGTGAGCAAGAATGACTAGTGATTCACTTGGAGGTATCTGACAAAAACACTGAGATCTTTTTTCCTAGAATAAACTACTGATTTTATAGAAAATATTATGTGAATAATACACTTGAGTACACTAAGTACGTCATCCTAAAATGCACTGATATTTGTGGCATTTCATGATGAAGCATCTAACTGCTGTCCAAAGGCTGGAGGTTCTGGTATTTTCAGCAATATCAACTGTATCAACTATCCAGGACATTGCTGTAGTTTATTATCCAGCTTATTATGCAGTTTATTATCTGCAGCTGCTCTTACACATCTCTGACATCACATCTCTTGTAGAGCTACCAAGTAGCTGAGTACCTTTTGTACTTAGTACCTTTTGGTACTAAGCTTTTCTTCTGATACTCTGCAGTAAATTTTTTATTATGAATTGAAGTTGCACAGGTGAGCTGCATCACAGAGATGGGGAAAATCCTTAGTGGTGCAGAGAAACAGAAGCTTCTGTGGAGTGGGAAAATAAACATTCATATGTGTTTAGTCTAAAGGTCTTATGCTAAAATGTACGTAAGTAATTTCACAGACATCTGCATAAGAAATAGTAATTTTCTCAACATATTTATTTAGAAATTCAAGAGCACAATCCTACCACAGCCCAGCAATTAGAAGGAATACCAGGAAAAGTGAAATATATAAATATAACAGATAACACAATCATCAGTCTGCCTATTCTCAGTGAGCTTCTCGTGTATTTTTCTTTCACCTGCAGTCAGCCTGAGACACTTTAATCCCTATGTCCAAGCAGATATTTGGCTGAAAGAAAAGGAGCCAAGAGCCCACAGAGGTGCCAAGGCCAAATGTTCTCAGTGAGCTGTGGGGAATGAGAGTGGAAGAGGTGCCCTGGGCTGCTGAATGTACCAGAGCAGCCAGAGCAGGGACATGCGCAGCATGGAAGTGCTTGTTGATCCGTGGCTCCTGTCCCAGGTGGAATAGGGCAGGTGACAACTGGGTGATGCCACTAGAAAACCTGAATGTTGACCCATGGCTGCCCCTCCTTGCTGTCAGGCAGTGGATGGCAGGAATGGTGACGCTCCTGCCCTCTGACTGTAGGGAAGGATGGAGTTTCCACACCTTTGGGTAAAGGTCTGATGTGCGCCCATGGTCACACAGGCACACTTTCCAGCCTCAGTGCCTTCTGACTTACCAACACTTCCTCTGCAGCTACCATTTTCTGTCTAGGGTAGTTCTCAGCTCCTCAGGTACTGGCAGAGTGTGCCTTGCTGGTGACTTAATGAACTGTAGAATTAAAATGCAATTTTTCATTGTAATGAGGTTTGACTCTAGGCATAGTGCACCTCCGAACTTCTGGATTTTAGGATGATTAACCACCTTCTTTGTGGATATGCTCTGTCTTTGGGAGTTCTCTGCTGTTCCTCAAGGGCTGTGACTGCTCCAGGGAAGGAGGAAAATTTTTTTTTTAAATCATGCTTTTAGGCTTCTGCTTTATTATGGGTGGCAATTTTATCATCCTTTTGAAAGGGGGAGTTCAGTGGACCTTTGAGGATTTGAGTGTTTGCATTTTTGTTTGGTTTTTTTTTTTCTGTTTGGATGAGACAGACCACAACATGGATTTGAAAAATAAAGTTTGTTAATACCCTGCTATCTTTAAAAGAGAAGGTTTGGTATATACATCCTCCCTTTAGAGTTTTGATTTTTCAGGTATGAACCCCATGCAGAGTAGCCAGATCATTTGGCTGTAATGCAAATTGTGGCACCGTGATACTTCTGTTCAAACAAATCCTGGCACACACAGAATTTTGCTGAAGTGCGGGTAAATATTTAATAAAACTATAGCTGGAGAAACTAAGGCTCCAGGAATTTGAAAGGTGGCTCCATGAGTGAAAAACCAGTATCACCATCCTCTGGCCACAGGCAGACCTGTATCACTGTGGGTCAGGAGCATGAACCCTGAGAGCTCAGCTCCTGGTGACAGCAGTATGAGGTACTTCAGCTTAAAGAGCAATGAACCTTCTGCCAATCAACCCCAAAATATACCTAACCACTGATTCCTCACCTCTCCATATGGATGACTCACCTGCTGTGTTTCTTACCCTCTTCAAATTCCTGTTTTGGCTGTTTTCTCTTTTGTTTAGTAAATTCTGATGTGCTAAACAGTGCTATAGTTTTTTTCCTCTTCATTCTCAGTGTCAGTCTATACTGACTATACACTTTATACTATGATGAGGAATGGTGCATTGACTGCAATGTATGTTGCTCATGTTCTTCTTCACTGTTACAGTGACTCATTATTCAGAAGGTGTTTATGTAATATCAAAAATACCAATCTCTGGTATTTATGCAGCATAGTATTTACTTGGGCAAGTTGCCACATGCACTAAAGAAGTAAACAAAGAGCCATTCTTCAGAGGGTTAAAAAAGTCTTAAAATTAATCCAGTTTTCCTTCATAAGACACTCCTTGTTATTTTACCTAAAGTGGCTCTTTAAGATATACAGTATGATAAAACACAATTCCTGGGAGACGTAATTATGGTTCCTAAGAGACTGATGAATAAACAATCAGGAATAGAGTGTTTGTTTTCCCTAGGTTTATCTTAACTATTAATGGAAGGCATAAAAAAAGTTGGAGAGGAATGTGTTGGGGTTGATAAATTGTAAAAAACCTGAGGAGCACACTTCACTGAACACTCAGGATTTCTGCCTAAAAGCAGTACTATTTAATTTGATTGCAAATAATCCTATTTTGCTAATGCATTTGCAGTGAGGGTAAATACCACGGTGGATTCTTTGTTTTTTATATTTACTGTACTGTGTGCATCAATGGCACAATGTGTGTTCTAAAGTAAAGAGCTTGCCTTGTCTCACATTACCTTTAAGCATTAACACAAACAGCTTCCTTCGACTGAAGGTGACAAAATCTTCTGCATTGTACAAAATGTTCTGTCTGACACAAATTCCTAAGGAATGGCAGGGGACTCCCATCCAGTACAGTGCTGAGCCATTGCAAGTATTTTCCTAGGAAATCAGGGACACTGCAGTCAACCTTACACATGAGTGACCACTGAAAACCTAGAAGGTGGCTAAAGCTATGCTTGAATCAACACCTAAGGAAAACCTATTTGCCACTTGTGTATATAAGAATGCCATTGAATCAGAGGCAGTGTTTAATAATATTGGTCTCCATTGAGATATTCAAGTGATCCATCACCTCAAACCAGAGGGCACTGATCACCTCTCTACATCAGTAAATCAGACTGATGAAACCAAGCTATTAATTCAAATTGATGGTGTGAATGTTCACCTTGTCATCATCAGTAATATGTAAGTAAATTATGAACGTTGCAGGACCCTCACAGAAGCACAGCTCCACATCACAGATCCTGGGCTTGCAACAGCATCTGCCACTGCAGATTTTTAATCTCACGCATATAATGATCAGGTCTTATTAGTTTAGTAGAAACAGACATAGGCCTTGCATTCTTCCCTTAGCAAGTATGTCAGAGTAATAGATCACAGTGCTGTAGTTAATACTCATTTATGATCTACTCATTTCCTAAAAAAAAGGCCACAAAAGTATTGATAAAGTCAATTTTGCACCAGACCTGAAGTAATGCCATTTCAGGCAGAAAAGCACACAGCTCATGAGTTATTGCCTAAACGATAGGCATCTCTCACCTCTTTCTATCCTGCATATACAGATTTGCAAAAATGGCTATATGAAAAATATATGCACAGATGAATCTGGTCAAGCTAGTACTTATTCCTGTCTTAAGAATTTATTAGAGAAGTTAATTAACATGCTTGATGTGGTAATTAACCCAATGTAAATAACAAATCTTGCCTTCATAGGGTTTTGTTCGTGTTGCTGTCATTAAGGGCCATTCAATATTTCCAAACTGGAAGCAGGCCTGAGGTTAAACCTCAGCAAACGATGGGGGAAGATACACAAAATGTGGATAAGAGGACCCTGGCAGGGGAACCAATCAGCAAACCAGCCCACTTTTCACTGGTTCACTTTCTTGAGGGTCCAGAGAAAGGAAAGAGAACAGCAATAAAACACATTGCATCCTACAATCTTTGGGCAGTCTCGGCTTGGTACTCACATTCCTGTAATCTAAAAAAAAAAATATTTACTTCCAAGCTCTTCGCTCCCAGGCTCATTTCCCTTGCCCAGGCAAACAAGGGTTTGCCCAGCCCTCTGCTGTCCTGGCATGTACGTTCAGGGCACAGGGCATGGCCATGCCTGCCCACTGCAAGCTCACAGGCAGAGAATTGCTCCTGCAAGCTGGGTTACCTGCTCCTCAGCCTCTGGGTGCTCCCTTCCAAGGTCTACTGAAATCTACAGGAGTCATTTCAGAGATTTCAATGGGCATTGGGTCAGTTTAATGTTTCCAAACCAGATGCTGGAATGGACACATAGTGGCAGTTCAGCCCTCAGGCTGAACTTCTCCTTTGGCTTTAGGGTCCATCCTGCCCTGTTTTTAATAGTAGCTAACACCATTATTAATGAAAGTCTATGTCTAACAGGAAATGCCTTTCCTTCTGTAACAAAACCCTCATATTAATTACCAGCAGTGTGATGTCTTTGAAGAAAATCTGGATTACTGCTGTAGCACTGGTGAAGTGAGTACTTCGGTGACTTACCAGATCTCTTGCTGACATCTGCTATAGCATGCAAGTGATAAGCCATAGCAATAACAAATAAGTTTCTATGTACACTCTTCTGATCACTCTGGTAAGGAGGTCGACCAGAGATGCCTTTCTGTTCAGGACACTTTGTTCTAGAGAAAGTTTAATTAATGAATATCCTACAGCCACCCAGACAGGAGCATGCTGGAGAATCAGAGATGAGCTCTTCATAGGACAGTATTGCTTATGAGACAAATACACTTCTCCTCTTGTGCTACAAACCCATCTTGTCTTCTGGCTACACTGAAGAGAAAATGATCACCCAAGAAAGACAGCACACATAGCAAAACTGAAAACACATTTAGCAATTTGCATACCTTGCGTGCCATAGAACACCCCCAAATCCTGGTGGAAATGTGCACAATGTGCCAGACATCATGAACCCAGGAACTCCCCTCCCCATAATCCCTTGGGACCAAAAATTTTCTGATTGTTCTCCAGCTTCCCCATAAAAACTTCATTGTTACTGCAGCCCAGCCTTTACCAGGAGTCATGGCATCGGGCCACAGCCTCCAGGGACACTCTCAAGCTGCGTGAAACAAGTTTTTCCAAACAAAGTTTAAGTATTTCCCAGCCCAGACTCTCACATTCTAGTTGTTTGTGCAGGGACAGTAACCCACCAAGCCCTGCCTAAAATACTGGTTTTTTAAACTCCACAGAGACATTTTTTGCTAACATTCCTTACTGCTGTAACCTCTTGACCATTTAGAACAACTATTAATGGGCAGATTCCATAGGCCTAATGTCGAGGAGCCATGACTGCTGCAAAAAAAGCAGGAATCAGACAATAGATTCGTAATTGCTGCTTCCTCTGGACCATTATTGAGCTCACAATTTCTTAATTTAATTAGACTTTGCAGCAGTCCATGAGATACGTGCAGCATCAACTGAACAGCTCTTAGCTGGGGTAATACTTTGCGATGAAAGGAGTAAAATTTGCTCAGTGGGAGTTACTTGATTCAGTGGCACTGGAGAAGCTGCATCTCTTGGAGAGGCCTGAACCACCCCATAAGCAGCAGTACCAGTGTGCCATATCAGTGCTCAGCTCCCTTGCCTGGTGCCCACAGCACCCCAGCACATGGGTAGGTTTCCATGGTCATATTTTGGACAGCATTTGTCCAAGTTCCTGTGTAGAGATTTTACCCTCTTATCTAATCAGGCAGCACGATAATGGGAAGAGGCCATTACAAAATTGCTCATTGTACTTCAATTTCTCTCCTAGGAGTTGGGGAGGACCCTCGTGATTGTGTCAAGGACACAGACAGGCTGGGTGCAGGAATTTGATGGCAGCAGGTAGAAGCTGGGAAGGATGAATGTCACTGGGACACTCTGCAGATGCTGTGACCATCTCTGAAGGTGCCTCTCTTGCACACTGCTCATTTGCAAGGGGACATTGCAGTCAAAAGCCTCATGATAATGGCTCAGGCTCTCCTACTTCCCAGCAATAGTGTCCTCCTGTCCAATAGATTTCTGCCAGCCTCAATAGGCTCCACACAAACATCAATCCGTCATGACCCCTCTGCTTGCAGCAAAGGGCTGGCAGCCTCAAGCACAGTGCCTTTGGGGACCTGATCAGTGGCTGCACAGACACCAGCAGCCTGCCCACTCGTTCTGGCCAGCCCCCCACCAGTCCTGAGCTGCACCTCCCATCCCTGCAGGACAGCAGCTGCTCACTTCAACCAGAGCAGATTCCTCAATATCCCATTTTTTCCAGTCCTAATCAAGCTAATAATGGCATTCATTTGCTAAATTAGTACTAATTAGTGAAATGCTAATTAAAAAAAAGAATGGCAAATCCATGGATACTGTTTAGGTACTGCCATCCCTGCCCTATGCTGAGAAGGTCAAAGCCATTGGAAGCCATTCAAAGTCACAAGCACAGGTCACAGGGACACTCCAGCCACAGTGCCTTGACTTCCCCAAATATCCTGGGGGAAAATAACACCGGTTTGAGTCACCACTTAGCGCCATGGAGTGTTTGGTGGTTTTTAGTATGGGACCCTTCAGAAAGTGACTTCTAGATGACTTGCTCTGCAAAGGTAATAAAACAAACAGAACTGAAACTAGAAAGGAATTTCTGGAGTGCTCAACACCAATCCTGGCTTCTGCCATGAGTCCAGGCAGGCCCTTAATGAGCAGGCTGGTGAGTGCCAAGTAGGCAGAGTCCTTTTAGAGGTGCCTAAATACACACTGTTATTTAAGGAAATAAAAAGCTTTAAAATGTGCTCATTATTTCAGTCAGGTGTCCTTGTGCTCAAATGACTCTAGTCCATCTTACCTTTATCTCCCAGAACCTTGAGGGGCTTTGGGTAGGGACATAGACACTGTACCAGCCAGCTGCCCTTCTCACATGCTGCCAAGCTTTTCACTTTGTGTCAGTGCCCTCTCCGACCAGGCAGCAGCAGAAAGCAAGTGTGCAATTGCAGCCTCATCTAATACTTTTACTCAGTTTGTTCTAATTTGCTCACACACACCATAATTACAGGGCTTGTGTTCAGGCATATCTCAAGAGTTCTTTGTACATGTAACAGAATAGGACAATTTATCCAGATCCCATCAGGGAAGACCAGTCCTAAAATGTCCAGGGCCAGATACAGAGCCCTGTGTAAAGATGGGAAGAGCCCCAAAGATATTTGGGAATCTGGTGCAGATCAAACTTGATGTCTGCCAAGATTCTGCTTTTGCATGTTTTCCTTGTGCCTTTGCAGCCTCATTGGGAATTGCTATCAAGAAGCAGACATGCAGGCAAATTGCCTCATGAGGGTACCCAGTGCCACTCCAGCTTTCAGTGTGGGCTCTCTTCCTTGCCTTGTATTGATTAGGGACACCCTGAAGATGCCAGTCTGGAAAGAACAGGATCATGCTGGAGAGGACTCCTGTGTGATCATCCCCAGTCTGCTAGAGGGGTGCACAACACAAAGGAGACCTGGCTATTCACACCAGGCTTCTTGCCAGCATAGCTTTATTGCTCAGAGGTGCACTGCCTTTCTCTTCCTGGCCACTGTAGCTATGGCAGCAAAAATTTAAATGAAGCTCAGGTGTTGGAGTTGATCCTTTGCCTTGTGTGCACCTAATGGCAACATCTTGTGTTGTTCAATAAGATCTGTCTTGCATCTCTCATCACACAGACTGAGCCTTGAAGAAGTATTTTGCATCTTGTATAAGCCCTTGGCTAGGTAATGTGCAGCCCTGCAGAAGGGGCAGCCTTTGCTGGTTGTGATCCCAGCAGGGGCTGTGGTTTTGCTCTGCTTCACACTGAAGCAGAAGATCTGCACTGAAACATCAAAATCATCCTTGTTCCTCAGACTCAGTGATGCTCGCTGCTTCTGAACACTAAGCAGGGCTGTTTACGTGCTTTGAGATGGCATTAAACCAACAAAGAACAGCTGACACAAATAGCTGGTGGGAAAATAAGTTCATGCCATTTTTTCATCTAGAAACCTATCTCACCATAATGCAAATATTCCATCAGTACTTGGATGAGTCTGTTCCCCAAATGGATCTGCACCTGACAGAACAGCAGGGTGGAGCAGTGCCCTGCAGCTCCATGCTAGGGGGCTCTGAAGATAAGTGAGGTCCTGTTCGAGGCACTGAGGGCTCTGCACCCTGGATGCTTGGTACTGAGCTGCAATGGTTCCTCTTTACAATGCAGTGAGTTCCTGGCCTTTGAGTGGGGTTGGTGTGTGTGGGCACAACGTGACAGCAACAGCTTTGCAGTGGTTATGGGCTTTCGGGAGATGGCAGGGTGGCAGCGTAACCAGGAAGGCTGGTGCCTCTTTCCTGATGCTTTTATGGAGTTTCTGACAATAGTTTAAGACACTTAATTTATCAGTTTCTCAAGAGAGATTTTTACTTCTCAGAAGACTGAAGCATTTTGAGCTCATCACACTGAATTACTGGCCCTAGATGAAGATGAAACCATGCAGCTGCCTGGACCATAATGCTTCCACGGGAGGATGGACATGGCTGTCAAGGGCAGGCTCTGTCGAGGTCTATGTCCTAAGGATCACAGCCCCAGCCTGGAGCTGGCAAGAGTCCTTCCACTGAAGGAATTACAATTTACAATTGCTTTTACTAAATATGCACTTCACCTTTTATCTGACCTCCTTTGATCTTCTCCACAACCTCTGGCAGGTCTTCAGTGCATTCAGTTCTTTATATTAAAACAATTAATCCCACATGCAACCAATTAGGTTCAGACACAGTTTGATGACCATAATATTGTACATACGTTCTACCAAGTTTTCAACAAGTGAGGGTGGCTCCTACATGACACTTTCTAGTGACTGCAGTTCAGAAATATCCCAAGGAGAAAAACATTCCAGATTTACTCTCCAAGCCTGAATGTCCCACTTGCAGACAACATGCTGGCTTTGTGTACATACAACAGGGACTCAAACACTGTTCCTTCCTGTTGGGCACAGCATGCAGGGCAAGAATCTCACTAGACCTGTGTGAACAGGTTTGTCATCCAATAACCTCTTCACCTGCCACCTGCCTGTCCTTGCTAGCAACCCACCTCAAATGTTTTGCTTATCAGAAGCAAAGAGGCAGCAGCACATGTAACGTCTTTTAGCTTCATCCATTTTGCCCAGGTCCCCACAGAGGGTGGAAGGGCAGCTGGTGCAGGAGAGCATTTGCTCTTAGTGTCTTTGCTCTGAATACAGTGCAACCCTCATTGCTTCTCTCTCTCGTGCTGCTGTACAGATGCAATGCAGTATGGCCAACACTCATGGTATTACCTAAAGCTCCTTGGGTAGTCTTCAGTTAGTGAGGCATCCTTCATCTGGTCCTGGTGTCAAATAGGCCACAGTTTTATGTGGATTGAAAATGAGACTCCCTTCTGTTCGGACAACCCTGGGACTGCACGTGTCTTCCAAATTTCAGCAGAGGCATTGAAAGCATGTCACCACTGTCTTTTTGGACCTGTGGGATACAGGCTGTTGACACTGGTATATGTTAAAGTGTCTTGGAGTCTGTTCTCTTGGGCTTTGCTCTGTTAGTGACAGAGAAGAGGCACATTTCCTTGTTTGGGCCATTTCCTTTCAGTGAAAAGAGCCAGCACTAATGCCCGGTGCTGGTTTGTTTGCTGGCTCTCCTGCCAGGCAGAGGATTTCTTGTGTTTGAGGGTGTGACAGCAGCAAGGGCAACTCAACTGCAAGCTATTTCTCTCACACCTTGCGAGCTCTTTCAGAAACAGTGCTCAGTCCTTCCTGCTCACACCTTGCCAAAGAGGAAGAGACGCATGTGGACCTTCCAGGCCTTGCCATAGCACAAACATGCAACGAGAAGCCCACAAGCAGCAGTATTACAGACCATGGTTCTGGCACTAGACTATTTGCAGAGTTTTTGTATTACAACAAAAGGTCTGGACAATGTGGAAATAGGAACTCTAATGGACTTCAGATGGAGAATTATCTAATGGAGCAGCTTTCCTCCAAAAATGTCATTCTGTCACAATCAAAATGGTCGTGAAACTATCATTTTGCCAACTATTTTTCTGAAAAAAAAAGAAAAAAAAAGCCAACAATTTAAAAAATAAAACATTTAGAGTCCTTTATTTTATATAATATATGCATATTTAAAAGCTATAATGATCTAAATAAGCCTAAACTATTTATTTTTTGTGGAATTTTCCTTTGTGGAGAATTTCAACATTTTGAGGTTTTGTTTTGAATTGGAATGAAAACAAATTTCAAAATCTCAAAATTGTCTGTGAAACACAATTTCCATTCTCTGGCCAGCTCAAGTTTCAGGCTAGAGCATGTATAATAGCTCCCCTGCAGGGAAGCTCTTTAGGAAAAGTATCTCTGAATGAATTTACTGGTGCAAACATATAGTTTTAAAGATTTGTCAATTTGTCCAAGCAGACATGTTCCTGCTGAAAACTCCTCCAAGTAATAAGAAACCTCCACAAGTTCCTGAAAGATTTATTTCTGAAAGACATTCCTAACTTTGTAAAACTGATGGTGGTCATTTCCTGGCAATATTAACCAGGCAGTTACAGTTGCCACTTCTTTGCAACAGACTACAGAATTGATAACACAACTATTTTCTTAGTCAACTTTAGTTGGATTCCTTTTAATAGTTTGACCTAGAGATAAAGAGCTTTCTATTATATTGTCAATGTAAGTCGTGTTTAAGGCTAAAATATTCAATAGAACAGAATTTATATACTACAATATTAGATTAATTTAAATATTTACAGCCTTAGCAAATAATTTTGCCTCAAAAAAACCCAACTGACTTGCATTTTCATGTGTAAGGAACAGAAACCTACCATAGGACAAATTAATTATTAGGAACACCAATGGAGACTTACTGTAAGTTCTGTTTTCAAGTGAGTTACTTTGGATTTACAGTGACATAAATGAGATCATAGGCCAATCTGTTCACAGCAGCTTTATATATCATATAGGTATGAAGAAGCCTAATACTGAAGTACATTAACATAAACAGCTTGTAGGTTAATCACACACACTTTAAAATTAAAACAAACAAACAAAAAAACACAAAAACCAAACAAACAACAACAAACCACCCCTGCATGCCACAGAACTTCTTGCTGCCTTTTTCTGGTTGTGCTTTACTGAAGAGAAGTTGGTGTGCGCTGTGCCGAGGTACTCCAGAGAGCGCCTGCTCCTCCAGAAAGCAAAGGCTTTGTGACAAGGTGAAAGCTGAACCAAACACACACTCTGCAGTCAAAGTTGGTTTATAACTCCTGACTCTGCTGGGTCAGTTATGTGGCAGTTTCACTAAACAAACAAGTAAAACACAGGTCAATGTCCAAATACTAGAGTGCAGCTTATTTAAGCAGCTTCAATAGTTGGTAGAGGAGCAAAGCTGTAAGTGGAAACTAACTGCCTCTGCAGTAAATAGCAGGGAATGTAAGACAGTAGATCAAATCATGCCTAGGTATGACTGAGGGGGGTTTTTTTGAGGATGACTTTGACCAACTAGCTCAGCTTGATGCAGCAAGTTATTGAAAGCATATTTGGCACTTGATGCGTTTGTTGCAGAATCAGCAACACAAATCTTTCAATGCACTATCTTGAGTTGCTATATTGTGTGTGTTAAATCATCACGAAAGGAATCACTCTCTAAAGGACTGGAGAGGGAAAACCAAAGCAAAACTACATGGTAAATCTATCAAGGAATGAAACAGAGGAGAACAGCCAGCTGAATCAGTACTGTATGTGCCTCTTGCCCATTCCTCAGTTCAGCAAGATATTTTCTATGATCCTACTGAGTTAGCTGCTGACCTTGCATATATAAACCATCTCCTTTGCTAAACTGCCCATCCATCTTATACTCCTTAACACGGTTATACAATTCCTGTATAAATCCCTCCCTCCTTGCCTTGTATTGTCCAAGAAACGTTAGCCTGCTTCCCACTTGGATGCTGACTTTGCAAAAGCACTGCCAAGGCACCTTGTCACAGCACCACCACCACCACCACCACCACACAGCTCAATTCAACAGCAACTTTTTCCTGCTTGGAAGGGGAGTTGTTACAATTGGAAGTGAGAGGAAAGGGTCTAGCAGGGAGTCGGCTCCTTGCTGGGAAGGACCTATTTGTGGTTGTCTTGTGCTTGATAGTATTTTTTACTTGTTTGATATTAGCAAATTCATCAACTGGAGTCTTGGTCACTTTCCTCAGTGTAAAATTTCAATATACAGAATAATCTGAGTTGGAAGGGACCCACAAAAATCACCAAGTCCAATTCTTAAGTGAATGGCACTCAGTTTGGTTCTGCTGTGCCTGTAGAACAGACTGCCTTTAACAAGAGTAAACATAAACTAGGGTTGTCTGTCTTTGAACACTTCAAACTGGAACAAAAATAGAGTACATTCACAAAATTAAAGCAACCTTATTTATGCAGATAAGTAAGGGAAGAGGGCAGAAGATTGGTCCCAGGAAGATTACAATACAGTCTGACGTGTGAAGGTGTGATAACACATTAGCTGGGCACCACAGGATGGAAACCACTGCTTCTTTTGATCGGACATGAGAAATGTTGTTTCTACTTAGCAAGTAAACCTGTGGACAAACACGGACAATGGTTCAAAATACAGCAAGCATGATTAAAATGCTTAAAGGAGAAAAACATTCTTCAGCTGAGCAGAAGTGAGAAGGAGGCAACTCTCCAACTCGGGTTAACAAGGGATTTGTTCAGGGAGTCACAGAAATTTTTGTCTGGAAGCCATGTGAGAAAATGAAGAAATGATGCTTTATAGTAAATACCAAGAAAATTTTGTATCATTAAGATTACCAGGCCAGGAAATATTTTCTTTGGGAAAGCTCTGGCCTCCAAGCCTAACAGGGATTTTCTAATATCTAAAGAAGAAACACATGCATGGAATAATTAAAATAGCATTAGATTCCCATGCAGAGCAGCAAGCATTACACAGGACTGAAAACCAGTGAGAGAAATCTAAATCACTGCCCCAAAGTCAGCTCAACTACCTACGGTCTCTAATTTGCAACTGTGTCATCAGAAAATAATGGGAAAAACTAAATTGTTCAGTATAAAACCAATAATGAAATAAAAGAAACACAAAATCTATGACATAAATCAGTATGTCTCTCATTTTTTTTGTTGTCCAACTCCTTTTACATGTAGAAAAAGCTGGTCTGCAGTGCCACAGCACAAGAAAAGCTCACTGCAGGTCTTCTTGCAACTTTTTAAGCAGATAAACACAATCAAAAAGTCAACTTAACAATTCTATTTTATTGGTAGTAGAAGCATCAGTAGCAGTAATGGTTGTGGTGTTACAGTAGCCTTGAGAGCCATGAACTGTACCCCTAGCCTGATGCAAAGTGCACTCTACAAGCATATAATAACAGATGAAACAGTTTAAAACCTTGACATTACTTTTATATAAAATTTTTATTTAAAATCTACTCTTTTCCAGCAAAGATTTATTTGTGTGTTTTTCTTCACCACTGTGAGGAATGTGACTACTCACAACGTGGAAAGCAAAGCACATGCAGGATGAAAATCAGAAACAAGTAAGCAAGAGAGGGGAGATGGAGAATATTAGCACCCCTGAAGGCTTTATTTGCCTTTGTGTCCATGAAATGTGAAGCTTTACTTTCTGCTGAGCCCTTCCACACTCAGAAAACATGGGTGAAGACTGAGAGCATACTAAGACTACCTTAAAGATTTAGATATTTAAAAATGGTAACGCGGTTCGGCTTCTCATTTGGCATTTGGTTTCTGAGCCTTGTAATGAATTAGGATCACATTTTCAGGCTTCCCCTTGCAACTGGAAGAATTGGAAGTTTATTGTTAAAAAAAAAAAGAAAAGTGAGAAAGTCATGTGATTGTGTGCTTCCAGAAGTGAAGACTTGAAGAAAATGCCCACCCTAGACTCACAATAAAATCATGAGAATTGAAAACACCAAACTTAAAAAGTTCATCCAAGATTTCTGCTGTGCATATGTAAAACCAGGGTGTTGTCAGGACTAGTTAGTTAGTGTCATAAAGCACTCATAAGAACAATGTTAGTTATTATTTAGGAGGAAACCAAAGTGTAAAATGTTTTACATATAAATCTGCCCTTCAGAAGAGCAACATTAAAAACGCAAGATTGAGCTCTGGATTACTGAAGGGTAATAAAGAGGTTTTAAATACAGCCATAACTCATTCTCTATGAAAATGACTCAGCAGTGTCTTGACCAAGTTGGAAACAGGACCTCTGGAAGTGATTAGGAGTGGACTGTCTCCCAACATGCCTTCCTCCACTAATGTGCTAGGATGGCAGATGTGCAGAGCAGCCCAGTGGAAGGAGCTAACCCCTGAGCTGAGCAGGGAGAAGACAGCTCTGCACCTCCACAACCTTTGTCTCAGGAGCAGAGTGAACAATGGTGGCAGTGGCTCTTCTGGAATGACAGGTCATGTCTTGCAAAGAAGCAGATCGTGCTGTGAAATGCATCGTGTGGCCATCCTTGTGTCTCTATTGCAGTGATTTTGGTGGTTTCGGACTATCTGTAGCTTGGCTATGCAGACTGAACACCCTCATTAGCAGTCACAGCCTATCTGGTGCACTCCTGAAGTGCTTTTGGGCAGAGCAATCCAGTTTGCACTGCTAAGACCATGCTGCCATGGGAGCAGACTTCGGTGAGTGGGGACAACAGCAAGATTTCCTTCAAAAGCTTCTTCTCAGCTGAACCAACCCATTGCCACCTGCAGCTCAGCATGGCTGGTGTAAGGAACATAATCTCTGAGGGCAGAATTGAGCCTTCTGCAAAAAATATTTTGTGCCAAGTGTTTTTCTTCTTAGTCCACTTGTGGGTTCATAAAAATATTGCCAACGGGGGGGTGAGGACTTGGTGACAGCAAATGCAAGCCTGCTGACAAAAGGCTTGCTTTTCCTTTGCACTTTCTTCATAAGACCTTCCCAGCCCAGACACCCCCAGCTAAGAATTACTAGTTTCAGTCTTTTGGTCCAGATCTGTGAGCAGCAGAACTCTGCTCAGGTTGATGGCAGTAAAATAATTCACACATGTTGAAACACTCATTTCCTGGCTTTAAGTGCCTTTGGACTGGACCTATCTTACACGCTGCATAACTGCTCAGAACCCACTGGTCTGCTCCCCTTTCAGACGCAGTATGAAGGGAGTGCTTTTACTTTGCTAGGAGAGAGTTTAAAACAAACTAGCCACCGCCAACTGCAGTTCATGTATATGGGTATGATTTTAAATTGCAAACAGGAGGCTACTTGGCTGTGCATAGTAAGAATTGTCTGGCAGCAAATTGTCTCCTCTGATCTCCCTGAGCCTTGGATTGCTGCTGTGAGATTGTGTCACAACTAGTCATTAATTATTTCATCAAAAGCTTATTTTTTTCAATTCCTCATCACTATTTCTACCTAGTTTCTTTTAAATTGAATCCCTTTATTGGCAAGTCTTGTTTATCCCCTAAGTCGTGTCTGGACTTTGCAGAGAAGAACATTGACTTCAGAAAAAATGTATTGTTAACTTATGTAGTTCATGTAGTTATGTTGTTCACTGAGCAATAAATTACTGTACATGTTGATCAACACTGCTCTGGCCCTCTGACCCTCCTCTCATTCATTCTGGAAGCAAATTCCCCTTCTTGTTACCTACAAATTCCTCCCATCTTCCTACTTGATAAATATGATAAATGATAAAATATTGTGGGAAAAAAAAACACTGTGCAAAAAAAAGATATTGTCATTCTTACCATGGGAATGAATAAACAAGGAGAAGCAAAAAGAAAAAAGGTGAGTGCAGCTCTCAGGAAATTCATATCTTTGGGAGATACTTATTTTTTAAAAGTGCCACAGTGTTCTTGGAAAAATGGAGACCCCCTCCTGGTAATGCCAGCCCTGATAGTCAAGACAGGATCGCACTACTCGTGGAGATAATTACAACCACAAGAGAGTTGGGACTACCAAGCCAAAGAAGTAGGGGAGGAGCAAAGCAGTTAAAACATCCAGTAGAGAGGCTAAGAAAGTTCTCCTGTCACCAGCTGCTGAGATGCAAGCAAAGAGAGAAATGGGAAGAACTGCCAACACCTTCATCCCCTCAGAGAACAAAAGCAGCCTCACAAGGACATTGTAGGCAACAGCCTGAAGAGCAGAAGCTACTGGGGCTGCAGTGGGACAGAGGTGAGGGGAATGCCCCCGAGAGGCTCTCCAGGCAGTCCCAGCAACACAACACCCTGGATGCTAAACCAAAACATGTTCTGTTAGACAGAAAGCTGCTGCTGCCACCCCTCCATGGCCTGAAGCTGGAGCAGCCTGGCTGCAGGAGACAGGAATTTGCTGTACCTACATAAGAGTCATCTTGGTGAAGAGCCCGGTGGTTTTTGGGAAAGACAGAATCTTTTCTTCACAATCTGTTCGGCATGTTATGTGTAAAGCAATGTGGAATGTCAGCAAGATCCCTTTGTGTCTGACTCAGCTATGGCACTGTGATAAGCAGGGTTTGTCCTGCAGCTTGTGCTAAAGAACGCAAAACTTACCACAAGGACTCCAACTCTTTCACAACATGAGAACACAAGAACAGAAAAGCAGCCACACTGGGTCAGGCCAAAGGTCCATTTAGCTTGTGTCTCCAGCAGTGGGCAAAAGGAAAATGCCTGGGGAAAATTATGAACACAGGGTAAGCACATATAATATTTCCCCTGAGTGCTCTCCCAGCCACCATCTCCAGATTAGAAAATTTTGGAGCCAAGGATGTTTTGATGTACTTAGAGCTCTGGGTTGCATCCTCCAGCAGTCCTTGTGCTTTCTCTAATCCTCATGCTTTCTCAAGACTTACTCTTTCTGATCTCTTATTTATTTGCCCCTCAAATGCTCTTCATTATCTTCATGCTGGATGTACGCCCCTCTATATAATTCATCCGTGTTCACAGAGTTTTAGTCATACATGCTCCTTCTTTCTTCTCCATCCTTCAAACTTCACCACAACTCATGAAGAAGATGCCTAAAGCTCAAAGTCACCCACTGGGACTGTCCATCACTTGAAAGTTGCTACAAACCCTCAAAAGTTTTTGGTTCCATGGTACACATACCGTCCCATATTTCCTCACCCACACAGTTTCTTTCCAACCCTTCAATTTTGCAGTTCCTTGTCTAAGGCTGGTGCCCCTTTTTGGGGTTTACCTGTGGTCCACCCCAAATCACAGTAGATTATCACAATCTCCCCAAAAATATTTGGCTTATTTGTAGCAGTACTGTTGATTAGTAGTGGAGCAATTTTTTGGTGCTGTCACCTTGTGTAATCAAGGTCAGACCACAGAGTGTGTGACACTCCTGGACTAGGTGGATCAAACATACATCAGATTTCTGCAGTGTGAAAAAGACAAAAGCCTTAGGTCTTTCCAGAAATCCTCATGCAGTCTTTTCTGGTTCCTGAGAAAGACCCATTAAACTGTCTGCAAGGCCTTTTTGACAAAGACCCCATTATGAGGGGACATTACATGTAGTGGCTCAGCTTTAGTAACTTAGAACTGACAGCGAGGAGCCAAGTCCCTGAGATCTGCACCATGTGGCTCATTCCCAAAAGCAGCAGGTCATTTCCAGTGCTACTACAGTCAGGGGAGGTGTTCGTGTAAGAGATCACAGCTATCCCTTTTGGGAAGGTGGTGTCTATACTTCATCCTGGACTTCCTCAGTGATAAATCACCTCTCCAAGAAAGCTGCTCCCATGAGTGCACTGGGTTCAAAGAACTGCTCTTGCATCCATGGTGATGAGTCAAGCCTCTGCTCTCTATGCTCTCTGTTGGATTGTCATCATTGTTGACATGCAGAGCCCACTGTTCCTCTGCATGGGGTAAAAGCCCCAAGAGCTTCCTCAGTGGGGCTACAAGCTTTCAAATGACCATTCTTTTTCATTCTTTCTTTCTTTCTTTCTTTCTTCTGGGGAAGATGAACTAATCTGGTAAATCAAAGATAGGCTGTTTTTCCTCTCACCACTCCTTTCTTGTGGAAGGGAAGTAGGTCAGGGAAAGTCATACGATTTTTCTTACTCTTTCCTCATCAGTAATCAGAGTGAAGGATTGAGGCTCCTGGGCCATGGGCAATTTTTCCCCCGGCCACGTGCTTCACAGATATTCATTATATAATTTCTTGTCTGGCCTCTAATTTTGAAGGTTGAATTACATTGCTTATAGAATGGTACACCCTGGGCAGAGTTCTCCACATTTCCCTGTGCTGACATCAAGGTGCAGAGACCACATCTGCATATCTGCACAGAGCATGTTTGAAAGCCCAACAGCCTCGGGCTTCTCCCAGCCAGAGAGTGTGCATCATTTCAAGCAGTGTTCTTGTGAGGTCCTGAGTGGTGCCCTGCCAGGAGATACCTTAATTTAGAAAAGCAAATATTGAGGCAAGCTTCATCTTGCTGCACACACAAAGAATGGAGAGGATGTACACAAGTGTGTAGCTTAACTCTTGGATGCTCAGCTCAGAGGCCTGGCACAGGAGCCATGCAGGACTTCTGGAGGGTCAAACTTCTGCCAAGTCAGCTGTTGTTCACCTCTGCAAATGGCAGTGGGAGAATTCGTACATATTTTAACCCTGCAGCACACCATGACATCTAAAGCTCTCCGAGTAGATGACCAGCTGCAAACTGGTCCAAAACTGGAATTAGCTCCTGCCCTAGAAGGGGCACACAAAGCACAGAGGAAAGCTATTATCAACATAAACAGTCTTATTTTGGCTTTGCCTGTTGTCACTTATTTGTGTCTGGTGTGAAGTCGTTGCCCTGCAACCAAGAGCAGGTACATGCATGCATGAAACTAACAAAGGAGAAGGAGATGTCATTCTCCACTGCAGTTAAAAATCTTGCCAGGAAGAGGAAAGAAGATTTTTAAATATGGTGTTGCTACATTCCCATGACTCTACAGAGCAGGAAAATGGTGTAAGAATTCTTACTTGGCATCTTTATCAGTGTATAAGCAAAATACAATTCTTTTATAGCTAAGGTTTTCAGTGTAAAAATGCTGGGATAACAAAGGATACCTTAACCCCAGTTAAAGTAAATACATAAATGAGCCTTTAGTTGGAAATGTTCTCTTTAGTTCAGGGTAAAGAAGTTATTACAGCATTACCTCCACCCACACTTTTATTCTCCCTATTCCTTTAACTGTATTTAAAATATTAAATATTTTTAATACTTGCTATATAGGGACTGAGTTCTTAGGGGTAGGACCTTTTTTCCCCAACACCTAACACAACAAGGTTATGCCCTGGCTAATAGCCAGGACATCTGTTCCCAAATAAATATTAATGCTACAACTCAGCATGCACTCTCTGGTAGTTGTCAGGACTGTAATTCACAATACACATCTCACCAAGATATTTTTCTGTTTCACTAATCGCTCTGCTG
>WEKY01040123.1:40505-64125 GCA_013390045.1 Picathartes gymnocephalus | reverse complement strand
TAAATATTTCAAACCTGATCTACATTTGCTAACACTTGCTAAGTTTATTACAGTTTACCAGGAAATTTTTTTGTATACTTTTGCTGATTCTCGCTCTCCTACTCTTCACATCCCCGTAACCTCCTGAAAAAGGGGGAATAATAACCTCTTTTCTCACAGTCATACTGCCAGTCACCTACACAAACCATTGCTGTGCATAGGCTACATGATAGCTACACATTTCATGCTTCTTTCCAGTACTCTCCTTCATTTGAAAATGCTTAAACAGGTTCTTGTTCACCCTAACTGTTACCATAAAAGAACACTTACCAAGAAAAGGTCAGGTTTACATTTGTGTTGATATTTATTGTAAAAATACTGAGTAGACTCATAATATTCTCTTGATGATACTTTCCTTCAAATTATATGGCATGTGGAAGGATGAACGTGACATCATAAATATAACATGGGCAAAACATAAAAAGAGTAGGAAAGAACAAGCAGTGGAACCTGCCTGTCAAAGAATACAAGTTCTAGCTCAATTACATAGAGGAATTCAGAAGAAGTATTCCAAGGTGAGAGCATTTCTGTCTACAGCTGACCCTGAGCAGTAGGTGTAAGTTGCATTGTAGCAGGGTGAACTGTGCCATTGACATCAGAACTTGAGTATAAAATATTAAGCAAGTTGGCAAATATTGCCAATAAATCATGAGGAAATCAGAAGTGATTTAAAATGGTACCTGCTCCTGAGCCCAGGTGGGAGGAGAAATATAATGCCTTTTACAGTTTTGTATCACAGAAGGTATGAGTTACCAGTGCAAGAGCTCTCCAGGAGTTGTGGCCAAAGGAGAAAAAAGACTATGCCTGAGGTTCACGTGGACACAGGATTGAAAGTGCGTCCTTTTCTAAGAGGTAACAAAATTCATGCTGAAAACCCAAAGGAAGGATGATATCTGATTACATTTGAGAACTGCTATCTGTGATGTTTGTTGAGAGTTCAGCCTACAGCAGAGTAAGGCAATGTCACAACAAGGGTTTGCCAGAGCGCTGAATCTCTGTTTTGCTGCCTGCAGTTGGTGTGAGCAACATGCTGAAAAGCAAGCAGTGAACCGAGTTGCTAAAGCTGTCTTTTGCTGGAATGCATGGATCTTCAAGTTATGCATAAGTTTTAGGGTGTCAACACACATCAAAATATGGAGCACAGCAGTGCATTTCAGCCACGTGAATGATCATGAAACTGGAAAGATGCATGCTCTGCTGTGTCCTTTGCAATGGGAACGTTACTCTGCTGCTTTTGTTGTCAGCCCTACTATCTCACATATCCTTTCTGCAGTGAGTCGCTTGTGTTCTCTAGTTTCAGACCTGGTTGGTAAAATCTTGCCCTGCTGAAAACAACCGGAGTTTAGCTATTGATTTCTGTGACTTTCTCTAAATTGGTTGTCCAAGAACTTCTGTGTGCTGGGTGGAGCTTTATGTGCTGACTCCTCACTGACCTTTTTTCCCAGCAAGGGAAAGCCAGGAATGCTGCCAGCCCCTCTTATATCAGCCTCTACGTTTTTTTGAATTAAATTTTACATATGAAGCCATTGCAATCCTTTTGCAGGTCTCTGATTTTCTGCTTGGTCAAGATGTGATCGATGAGGTTAAAGCTTTGCTGTGGGATTAAATCCTCTAAGTGCAATCTGCAGACACTTGCAATGCACAGACATGCTTGCATTGTCTGATTCTGTGATAATTTGTTATGCAATTTTTTCATCTCTTTTATTTCACACAGAGAAAATATCAGAGCCTGCTATAAGAAGAAAGCCCTGAAACCTTACTCCGAGGAAAAGGGTGTGAGAAACCCAAACCAAATGCTTTAGAAAGTCTTCCATTTACTGGCATGAAAATCGCACCTCTGAGATGCTGCATTGCCTCTCTTTTTTAAACCTGGGTCAGTGAGCACCTTCTTTGGCCAAACACCTGAAAATGCACTGAATACTCCTTCAGCAGAAATTCATGCTGTACCTAAAAGCAAGACTAGACCAGAATAAAAAGAGTGATGGATAAGTTGGAGAGGATTTCCAGACTTACAAGACTGAAGGGGAAATGAGAAAATTCAAAACAGCATTTGTGAAATGACGTTAAGACAGTGATGTAAACATGTTTTTCACATCTTTTACAAGGTGCAGGACTGAAAAAATACAGAACTATATTTTAGCATTAATGCTTTGGCCCAGCAGAGGTAGCCCAGTATAGGATTTTAATTTTCCAGGTTAAGTGGCCTAGAAAAACTGAGCTTTTGCATCAGGGAAAGGAAAGATCACAATTATTAGAGGACCGAGAAAGCATGCATGCCTAGATTCACCTGGAAAAGACTGAAAATGCTGACCCTAAAAGATAGTTATGCACTCAGTGTATTTAAGGAAAAAAAAAAAAGCAGAGATAGTTAAGCAATATTTTCTTAAAACAACAGTTGTAAAAGATTCTAAAATTTTCTTTTTATTGTGTTTTAATCATTTTAATACTTTATATTCCATGATGATCATTATTATTTCTATTGTTTCCACTCAGAAAAGCTAAATCTATTGGAACAAACTCCTCCTGCTGTGCTTGGCTTCTTTGAATTGTTGGACAGGTCTGAAAAGAAAATGGAAGCAGGCTGCAGTTGCCCACTCAAGATTTCCTCTGGGATGCAAAGAAAGAAAAATCTTGGAAAAGACAAAATTGTTGCTCTAGCATTTCCATGCATGTCATCTCAGTGGTTATTTTAGGAGTAGGAAAAGACTTGTCTGCTCTTGCTTGTGTCCGCTTCCTCACAATGAGTATGCCCACATTTTAAGAGCTGAGTAGTCTCCTTTTAAGGAGTCTGCTGAGTCACCAATAGATCTCCTCACTCAGGTATTATCCCATGAGGACCAGATGACATTACGTGCAAAAGACTAGAATTGAAAGTTTAAGGTAAGATATGTACACAGGAATTGGAAAAATTATATCTTAATGGCTTCAGCCCTGACCACCTCTAAGCTAACTTCATTTAACTTTCACAAAGATATTTGTGAACTTGAATAGTGCACATGCATTTAGAATGAGGAGACATATCAAGTTCATCTGCACTAAATGACACCTGAGAAAGAAACAAAATGGAAATTGAAATAAATCTGTGCCACACTCGTGGCAAACATTATAGATGCTCTTTCAAAAATGTCTTTGGGATTTTAAAACAATGATATCAAAATACGTAAAGAACTGGCATTAAATATGGATGAGCAAGGAAAAATGAAACTTGAACCCACTCCCCAGATTTCTCATTTACCTACTAGCACATCTGTTTTCCTTTAGGTAAGACAAAAAGATTCTTACCACATCCCATTTCAGCCCTTTAATAATGGAATGAATCCTTTTAAAGAAGATATTAATTTGAATGTATTTGTTATGTCAACCTAACGACCAGTCTTCAAAAAGTTGAACAAGCATGCTTTTCTTGAAAGAATATACACCTCAGCTTCTCCATGGAAAAAACCTCCTAAGGTCACAATACTTTCAATACAATAGGGCATAGCTTAATACTCCAGTTAAGTTCAATGACCAAATATCCAATAAGAAATCATATTGTGAGATCTGATTTGGACCCAAGAATACGATTGATTTCCAATCTTCAGTTTAAATATTTAGTAAAATTATGTGATTATTTCCTTAGTGTTGTGTCTATAAGTCAGTATATCTTATTTAATACTGCCCTAATACTTAAAATTTTTAAGAATTTGGTGGTTTTATTTTTGCTTTTTACATACTTGAATACAAGTAAAAAAGACTCAACCTATTGTAAAGACTATTTCTAAGAAGAAAATAATATGGCAAAAATAAAACATGTTCATCTGTCAAGGACAATGAAACAAATTTTAAATTGTCATTGTGTTTGGGAAAAGTTTTCTAGAGAACTATTGCAAGAATATAAACATTGAGAAAAAGCTGAAGCTGTATGCAGCTTTTCCTTCTTTGTATTTCTAACATAGGTTTTACAGAGGTACTTTTCTATTTGGACCATGCCAAGATGTGAGTGTTCTTTTGTATCATGTGAAGAGGAATTTTGCAGCCTTTAAATCTAAATTTTAAGAAAACATTTGGTGGCAGTGGCAAACCATCTCCCTTTGAAGGAAATATAATAGCTCTTTTCTGGTTTGAAATTCCAGTGCTCTGGTTTTCTTTCACAGACTACTAATTAAGATTTCAGAGCTCCAGAAGGATAGAGTTTCCCTTAAGAGTGACTTCAGAGGTGTACTTCAGTAAGTCACTGACTAAGAAACCATGAAATACAAGCTTATTCTTAATATGTGGTCAATATCCATCAAGTGAGGATGTTGCACTCTGATTTTAATTTCAAACTTAGTTAACACCTAAAAGGGGTAAAAAAAATCCAATCCTTTCCTCATTCTGGATCACCAGTTTTTAAAGTACTTGAACCAGAGGTTCTCTGTCAAAATTTTTGAATTTTTGAATCAAATGAAGACTCAAGAAAGAAAGAATATATTCATTTTGCTACTGTTTATCAGACAGATGGAAAATGTGACTCCTCAGTGGCATGCTGCTTGACTTACTGGACCACACAAGGCTTTTCAAGGTTTGAGCTGTCTGCTTACTTGTGCTCTATAAAGTTTAATATAATGTCTCCTTTCATAATCACAACTTAGTAAAATATATGTGCCAGTCTGGTAAGAAGTGACCAAAGCTGATGCAAAACCTATTTCAAGTGGGTATATCCAATACTAAATGTCACATTTTACTGATTGACAAACATTATCACTTCATTTCACAGTACAGTAAACAACTCATAAGTCACTGACTAATTTGATTGACAGTAGCCTTGGGCATTCTTTAGAAATCATTTAGTATACTGCACTGAGTCAGACTTTCAGGTTAATTGACCCCAACAATATGAAAAAACAAGTCCTATAGTCTGCTTAAAAAGAAGGGAAAGGGGGAAATCAAAAATGTGAGAACAATAAATTACAGAAATTTCTCATTTGAGTAAGTAACAGCTTTAATGGCTTTTTTTAAGAACTGAGTGCACTCAATTGAACATCTGCTTTCCAGCTGTGTATATTGATATATTACCAGGGTTTTATCCTCTTCTATTTTAAATATATCCATAAGTTTTTCAGAGCTCCACTACCTGACTTTCTGACAATGCCTTGATTGTGAAAGATATAAAAATGTCAAAAATTCTGTAGGCCATTTTATGCCCAGGATATTATTTTTCAATTGAGTCCAAAGACAGATGTCTATGAACAATTAAACCATTCTCCAATCACACCTTGTTCCAGCTGGGATCATAGAATTAAAAGGAAATAAGCCATCATGATTCACTTATTGCCAGAGTACCTAGTGTTTCCTGTACTGCTGATAGATTCTTATTAAACAATTCTGTTGATGGAAAATGAATATTGTCCGCTGCTTGAACTTCTCAAGTTAGTTCTTTGATATTAAATTTGATTTTCTTCTCTTATAATATTTCATACACTTAGTGACTTGCTTCAGAAATTCCCATTAGATGGAGATTATGTTATCTAAAGCTTACTAAATCCCACATCAGGTCTCAGGGAGTTTAGCTGTAAAGTAGAACACTGAAAAGACCTGTAGTGAAAAGGGGAACTTGCTAATCGAAAAGAATGTAGCCTGGTGACTCTTCTATTAAAGGAGATGTGGAAAATGTTTACTTCTTTCCCCCCACCTTAATATGAAATTACCTTTTGCAACTCCCTTTGTTTCTGTTTCTTGCTTGGCAGCCACAAAGCTCAGACTTAGTAGGTCTACAGCAAGGGGCCAAATAATATATGCCTATGAACCAAAATATCATCAGTACGTTTATGTTTTAGTGCTCCAAAACAGCTATACTCCCATTCATGTGGGGAACATTTAATTTCTAGACTATGCCCAGAAAGGTTGCTAATAAAGTATTTCTGCACTTTGTAGATAGACTGTTTGTGATAGGTTATATATTTTGAAAGAAATATACACTCTCACCATTTCCCCTGGACACAATAGAGCAGACACAAGCAGCCTTTGTTTCAAAAAGCTGTTATAAAATTGAAGGAGAAAGCTACTGATTGATATGTTTAATTTTATTAAATGGTACCAAAGAAACATGATTGCATCTTTCAGAAACACTAGCAATTAAAAGGACGCATTAAAGTGTGTGAGGTAAATCTCTCAGTCTTGATAAGTTTTTGCAAAGATTGACACATATTAAACTTCTGCCTATGGAAATACAATCAAGTGAGAAGTTGTTTTCTTTAACATATTGAGATTCTCAATACATAAGAGGAGACATTTGAAAGATAAATTCAAAAGACAGAGAGCTGATACAAATGTGTTTCTTTGCACCATTACAAATCTGCACTAGGTCCACTGGTTTATATTACACATTTCTTGCATATATTTATGCACACTTAACTTGAAAAAAAAAATACAAGCTCTGTCAATTCTGCTCACAGGCCCCAGCCAAGAAAATCCTTTAAGCATGTGCTTAAGTTCAGCAGAGGAATAATAATGTCGATGTGGAGAAAACTCCACATATGTTTAAGTGATTTAAATGTTCACAGGTTCAGGGTAGTTTTATTTAGGATCTATTCTATTGTAGCAGCAAGTACTAATATAACTTTCCTTCCCATAGACCTACTGTTTATAACAACAAAGACATTTGTAGGGCCAGGCAACTCTTTGCATAGATATAAGATTATACAACAGCAGTTATCTCCTGTGTCCATCCCATCCCCACTGTCTATGTCCCCCTGCCTTCACTATCTCCCTCCCCTGACTTCTTATTGTATTTTATCCAACAATGCTTGGACACACAGGCTCAGATATGTTTAAAAATCAATGTAAACATGTTATTTGACCAAAGGTATGAGACAAAATTTGTTCAGCATCTGTCTTGCAGAAAGAAGTACTGAAGTAGCACTTCAAAGGGAATTAGATCCAGAAGAGCTAACAAATTGTTTCTAATATTTTTTTTGCCTGTAACAGTACTATTGCAGTTTCTGAAAGGAAAAATCCTAATTATCTTTGTCGTTACACAGGTTGTAATTTTTTTTCACTGTTGAATTAAGGCTAAGATTTAAAATGAAAAAAAAAATTGGAAGAAAACTTTTTAATTCTCCTTATTCACTTCATCTCCACCTGGATCCAACCAGGATTTAGTATTCACAGTGCTGGCTGTTAAAAGCCAGTCCAACTCAAATGAAGGGTCATTACAATGATATAGAATACTTTCATTCAGAGATGCTTCCATTTATCATGGAGTGTGTGTGGGGTTGTGGGGAACTGAAATACAGAAAATCAAAGCAAAGCATCAATATTCACACAACATACAAATGGCAGAAAAAAGAATTTCATAATTCCTGCTTCAGCTCAAGCAGTTCAGCTGAATCTAAGGCTTCAGGGATTATACCTGGATATTCAGTTGATTTGAAAGTTGTTCTCTCTAGATATGAAACACCTGAAAAGTCTGCTAAATGTGGAATAAATCTTGTTGACTGATGAAGGAAAGAATATTTTCTTGAGCAACTGCTTATTCTTTCCTCCAGATCTGTTATGCGTTGTGAAAAGATACACGATATTTGTTGCTTTCTCTTCAATCCTCTGAATTACCTTTCAGGCTTTTTTTTTTTCCTCCTTATTTATCTTGAAAAATAAATTCAGAGATATGGTTGAAAATCAAGACCTTTATAACACTTTCAAATGCTAGTAATTTGTGCCCAGTAATGGATCTTTTTGTTCCAAACATATAAAAATTGCATTATTTGTATTTTACAAAGTGTAAATGAGACACAAGGGTAGAACATGCACACTCCACACTTAAGTTGCCCTAAGCTTCCTCTGCAGAGCTTCTTCAGTTGAGTAAGGGAAATTTCCCCATAGGTTTACTGGGAGCTTGGATATACTCACTCTCGCAAGTCTCTGCACATATTATAATATAATCATGGTGGACTTAAAAATCTTTGCTAAAATGCCAATACAAAGAAGAATCTTTACCTTATTGTAAATATTCTACTTTTTAAAAATATATTTATTGAACTATTAACATTTAAAGTAATTTGTGCTCCCTCAGCATTAAAAGAATCAAAATTTTCAAAATTAGAATCCCTGAATTATTCCTTTTGTAAAATTGGACGTGATCTGTCAAGAAATCTTTGTTGATATTGATTTGGGTTACTGATAAAATGATGTTATATGAAATAATATAGATTTACATTTATCTGACTGAAAAGAGAGAGTCTGATAAATTTTTTCTAGTTTAACATCTGAAATCAGAATGGTGACATCCTAATTGGCATTCAAAAGAATGCTGAGGTGGAAAGTGTTGCTGCAGGAGTGAATGTTAACGGTGTGAAAGATTTACACTTACATCTGCAAAAGTCACGGCACACTGGATGAGCTCCAGCAGGTAAGAAACCACTGTGTGGGAAAGGCAAATAATTGTATGTCACAGGATCAAAAGAGTTCTTGAAATGTTAGAGGAAATTACTACATGAGTTTAGAAGAAAGGTTTTTTCCCTTGTGGAAAGCTTGCACTGGCTGTCGTATGCAGCCAATGAAAGAGAAGACTGCATGTCCTAAAAATGTTGGGAGGCTATTGCTGAAGTGATTAGGGAAGCAGGTTGCAGCACAGAGATCACACTGTACTTTGGCCTGTGAAGGAGACTTACAACATGAGGTTTCAAACCAAAGAAAACTCGCACAAGAACTGAGGGCTAAAGAAAGATTCATTTATTTTGTGTAGTTGTAGGATAGGGGTTTTTTTAGCAAATGGTTTGAGGTTTGTGCCTAAGCATCAAAGTGGATTTGTTTACTGTTTTGCTGAATTTTTGCAAATAAATTTTATTTGGTGAAGATACCTCTGTTTCATCATCCATTGTTTTCACAGCCATACCCTGCAGAGAGTTTAAAAGATAAATAAATAAAGGTTTCAAATGAACCTAATTCTTTTATACCCTGAGATAGTGCAGATGTTGATTAAACTTCCTTCAGCATGCCATTAGGTGTTAAATTTAAGGTCTATGGCAAAAACCAAATGAAAAACTCTTCCTGCCTCCAAAAGTAGGAGCTTGCCAGGATATTTATCAAGGTAGCAAAAGTCAGGTGGGCAGGAACTTAAATAAAAATCAAATACCAACTTCAGGATTTGGAGTTCTGAAATTCCTGGAGATTAGTCTCTCTTGTTTTCCCTTGAAATTAATGATGGCAACAGAATTGATTTAGATGAGAATGTAGTGATCTTAGCCAAGAGCAAATCTTCAAATCCTGCTCTATGGACACCTAATCCTGAGAGATTAAGTTACAAAAAGCATTTGTAGTACTCATTTTTCAGCTTTCTTCCCATGGAACTACATCCTAACAAAACAAACAGGCATTTTGCAAGGATGAATTTGTAAAAGAAAAAATAGTCTCATTTTCTGTGGTGCAGATTAGTCACATACTTTAAAACTGTGGTTTAGATAATGATTTTAAGTTTTACTACACAGCTAGTATAGAGTCTGTGTAAGGTAATATGCACATGCTTACTGCAACAGAAGATGCTAATCATATGTTTTAATGAGCTCCTGTTGTTTTTAGAGGAATTACATCTAACTCTAACCAAAATATCCTGTCTGTGAACTCATTTATTTGATTCAAAATATGAAGATTAGTAACTACCCAGCTAATATATCTCTAAAGAATTTATTTAATGATCACAAATGCCAATCACTTAGTGAGCTTATGTAATTCAAAATACTTTTGAAATCTAATGTTGACCCATGCATCCACTTATCACAATGTGTAGGATATTCAGATGAGAAACCTGGAAGAGACCAGAGAGTTGTTTGAGAGGGGACTAACCTGTGAGGACACGTGCCAGGTTCTGACCCCTGCCCTTAGGGCCAAAGGATGGTAACCAATTTCTCTTACCTCTTGATATATATTACATTTCCTTCCAGGGCTTTACAGACCTTAATGAATTTCCAGATGGTATTTTTGCACAAAGCAAACCTATATACTCCTCACCTAACAGCTATTATAGTTTGAGAGTAAGAAGACTGAACAACAGTTGCTCCTGCTTTGTGTCCAAATGCTACATACTGCTACATTGATCTTCTAGGGTATTTGTAGTCTTTAGTTGAAATTTTTTTTTATAGGCATTCCTGATTATGAGGGCAAAACACTGTAATTGCAAGAATAAAATAAAGTTTTTCTCAAGTCACACCTTTACCTCAAATAAGGTTTCTAAATTCCAAACCAGCATTGTCTTTTGACAGTGTGATATCATGTTTAGAGTTACTACTTCATCTGTCATGTGATATTAGTCTTTACACCTTTTTTAAACTTTTTTTCAATTTCAAGTTCTGACTTCAGTTTTCTGTCTCTTTTTGTAATGTGCGGGGTCATGGCTGAAAAAGAGAGACTTTGGCTTAAGAAAAGCTCATGGAATGAGGAATAAACTTACAGAATAACACTAGCACAAAATAAGAGAATGTAGTGTACTAGATGATAAAAAAATAAATCTGTCTTCTTCCTCTCCTTCAAGAATTCAGTGTTTATTAGACAGTACCTATTCATCAAGCGTTTTATTTAAACATAGTAGGTACATTCTAATTATATCACACTGAAAAAGAATGTTACTGCTACTTACAAATTTCTGACAAATTGTGAGGCAGGTTCCTTAACTGCAGAGGTTTCTGCAGTTCAAACAACATATTTCTTTTACTGGAAATGAGAAGTGAATCTTTTGTCTGAATCGCTTTATTGTTTACCTGGTTTTAATTATATGTTCTTTAGCCTGATAAAAATTAACTGAAACAAGGTTTTTGTTAAGTTCTGTTTCCTTAGCAATCAATACTAAAAATGGGACTAAGGGGAGGAACCTAAGGTAAAAAAGGAACTTTAATATTAATAAATTCACTCTCCACTGTTCAGGTAACTAAGGAAATAGGAGAAAAGGGGTTTAAAATGGGAAACAGAAAGAAATTAAATGCTAAGCAACATTGAAACTGGAGATGTGTATTTTCTTATATATGAAAGGAAAAATATAAAAGAAGCAGTAGAAATGACGAGTAAAGTATAGTCTGGCTTGTCTGGGCTTCCTGTCAGAAAGTTGTAGTGCTTGCAGTATTGTTGTGGAAAAAAAATAACTGTTCTATACAATTACCCCATAGAAGTTAATAAAGAATTGGAGGGGAAAAACCTTTCAATTTCCTTCATTTCCATTCCCTGAAGCTTTACAATTGGGAGTTTCTACTCTTGTGTCCTGTGATTTTTCAAAGTAAGTGCAATTCAATATACCAGAAATCAGAGCAGAAAACACATTCTCTCCAAGTTTGCAGCTACTTACAGAGTCAACAGATTTTGATAATACATAGAAATATTCTTTAGCATTTTAATAGCTTAAATGTCAAAATGGCTCATCTGCTTATCTTCTAAAGTCTCCTTTTCCTTGGCAAACCTTTTCAACACATCTTCAATATAGATAAATAAATGAGAATGAATTCAGAAGAGTTAACTTGGAGCAAGCGAATGTATTTTGTTTTGAGATTCACAGTGCAAAATTAAAAATAGTTTTCATTTCTATCCCAATTAGAGCATAATCCTAGAAAAACTAAGACTAGATTTCTCATGCTTGGTTTTTCCCACCCCCTGCTCCTGAATTTACAGGGTGCTCTTTTGTACATACCAACCACAGAAGCCCTTCTTTAGGTTGGTGCTTTCACATCTCTCTTTACATATCCAAGGTTTTAAAACAAGCTACCTATATACAGGAGTAATTTTTTGATGATAAAGTAGTTACATAATACTATCAAATGTTTAGGCTCTAAATTTGATCGTTGAATGCCCTACATAATATATTTTAGAGCCAATGAGACATTCTACATTAAATCTTTTTATGCTTTAAAAATAGAGAAGAACCATCTACACTTTTCCCCTTTACCCTAGTTCTCAGCTAAAGGCACAGAGTAAATTAAGTATGGCTTCGTGATCTTTTTCTTTACAAGTGCCAAAAAAGTGTTTAAAACTTTTTGAACTCTTGTGAATGCCTCTAGAACCTTTACCCTATTCACTTCAAATGCGGTAAAAAAAAATGGTTCAAGAGTGTTAACTGTGACCTGCTAACTTTGAGGTCAACATTGCTTTACTTGCAAAAAAAACTCCAAAATAAAATGCAGTTAAGAGGTTATGTTCCTTACAAAGTATTCTGATCTGCCTCTTTAGTGTAATGATCTATATCCATGCTTCATGTTTACTTTAAAAAACTGCTGTGACAACACATGAAATGTATCTAATATTTTTTGAGGTACCTATCTCATTCTACGTAAACACCTTCTGAGACAGTAATTTTCATATTTGACATGCCCAATAGCACCTCCTACTTTGAGATACAACATGCTATATCTCCTGTAAACCTTGTCCCCCTTTATCAAAGCCTAAAATATCTTCCAGCCATTGTTTTGCTAAGACTGCCTCTGGAGTCTTGATGACATAATGCAGATCTGCTTTCAAGATCCTCACCTTAGGCCAATTACATTCTAATTGCATGACTTTATGATTTCTTGGGAAAGGACAACTAAAGCACTTCATATTACATTTTTTAATAGTTTGAGGGGGAGGTGACATGCAGAAGATATAAGCATTACGCACTAAATTTGTGTGGACATTTTCTTTAAATAAATGTGACAGCACAAAATCAATGTGTACTATGCGTAATGGATACTCCATGAATCACTATTCACGTTTTTAAAAGTGCTTTATTAATTTAAATCTTTTATTACATTTCATCAGGATGTAGGTTTGGGACGCTGTTACTGAATTTTTCTTTTTTTTGTGATTATTTTTTGTTTAATTTTCACTTTAATTTGTAGTGCTTTTATAAAAGACAAGATTTTAAAGTAACCTTTTGATCAGCAAGGAAGTACTGAGAAGACAGTTCATAAAAGTAGATGTGTAGGAGGCAGAGACAAATCCTAATCCTGGAAGAGAAAACAAACAGATTTAAACTGCAGATAAAGTGACAACATCTCCCAATAAAGGTTATAAGTGTAATAAATCTTCAGAGCAATTTTCTTAAAAGCATGGTAGAGTGTTCATCCTCTCAAGTTTTTATACTGTTTCTGAGGGTCCTTCTAATTGCCTTCAGTTTACAGTTGGAACAAACTGTAATAGAGCTGTGCTGACTTTGCAAACAGTGATAGAAATAAGTTTCATGTCCTCAAAAGTTTTCTCTGAGTATTAACACACCCTACCCTTGTGTGAACCCACCACATATACAAATGTAATAAGACAGAGAAACAAAAATAGGAATAGAAAAAAAATCAAGCATTTCTATACATCATGCTATGACTATAATTTCTCCTCTTTGTATGTCTTAGAACATAAAACAAGACCCTTTGTCTTTTTATAATTTTAAGTGGTTGGATAGAAGCACTGTTCTTTTGTGGTTATCTTTAAAGTTGTCCGAAATGACAGTATATAATCTTCTTTTCAATCACATAATTAATTTCCCAGTTACTAAGATGTATCAGCTTAAAAAAATTCCAGAAATTGTGAACGGACATCTCTACATTGCCTTTGAAAGTGGTCCATGTGAGTTGTATTCTTGGATAATAAGAGAAAAATTTTCCTCTTATCATTATTATGAAGGCAAAATCAATATATTCATTTCAGAACGCATAACTCAAATGTTACTATAATTAATGCTCTTAGGAGAGCTGGGAAAACTAATACCTAGTCTATTTAGCTAAGATATAAAAAAATACTCATAAGAAAATGCCCTTAATAAAAATTCCCAAAAGGTGGACTGTGATAAGCACTGCTCTGCCTATCCTTACTACACAATTTCTTTGAGATCTTTAGGGGATGGAGGGATTTCTATATTAAGTGTGAAAATTAGGAAATTAAGCCTTTTTCAGTGAGTTTTTTGAGCAAGCACACAGCGTCATGTAGAAGCAGTAAAGACTAACATAAAGAATGTAAACCGAATTTCAATTTGAATTCTTCATATGCTAAATGGGAACCAAATAACCAGGTGTGTGTATATATATGTGCATATGCATACAAGCATGTCACATTTCAAACCTAACATGTTATGACAGGAATACTTTTATGCAAATTTGTGGGGTTTTTTAAAAGGCAAAAATCTTCATCCATAAGGAAAAAAAAAAAAATCAACTAACACACCACCATTACCACTATCAGTTGCATATCTTCACTACATTATACTTCCAGCTTAGGTGACCTAAACTCTTACTGACCTTAGAAAGAAACTTTTCTTTTTTTTAAAATGTTATAGAAATTATATAAATATATAGGCGTGCTAAAATCTCCATAGTAATATTCAGAGAATATACCAAGCATATTCCTTGTAACTCCCTGAATTTCAGTGGATATATGCCCAGAGTCAAAGTGACACAAATTCTTTCCAGTTCTAAGTACAATTCATGGACTGTCTGAAGAACTAATCAAACTGAAAGCAATAACTTATAGGAGAAATCCTACCCCTTTAGGCTGCTTTGTTTCTCATCTCATAAGAACCAGGATTTTGTTTTCTATTTCAGTTGAACTGTTTTTCTAGGATAGAAAAAATAAGGAAGAATACTTTGAGAAATACAGAAATAGGCTGAATGCTACAAATTTTATTAACAAAATTAAATTCCATAACTATACAACTTACAGGTTTACAAACCTTTCAATCTTTCCAGTTCTAGAAAATTAATGCACCATGAAATAAACTTTTAATATACTCCTTATTTTTCTTCCCTTCACTACAGAAAATAATTCTATATTTTATATCAAAGACAGAAAGACAACTCAGGAAAGCCCACTTTAAGAGTCTAGCTGCTAAAAACAAAATTGGATTTTGACATCGAGAGGATTAAAAAATAAATTTTCATAGCAGGACTTTGCTATATAACTTGATTTTGTTTCAGTATTAAGAATTATCTTTATATTTGGTTTTTTAACTAACATCTGAACTTGTTTATAATTTTATAATTTGTTACGGATATTTTTTAAAATTCAAGTCTGGAAATCATTTTTAGAAATCCTATAATATTTGACATTAGTTTAAATACATTTATAAAGATCCAAACATGGCAAGCTATGACTTTCAGATTAAAAAACAGTCCTGGATAATGGCATGTTTGAGCTATAGGAGAATTTTTTTTCAGAAAGTTATAAAGTCCCAATTCTCAGAATGGTTAAAATGGGAATGGACTTCTTGAGGCCATCTAGACTAAGCCTCCTGTTCAAGCAGGGTCACCTACATTGGTTACCTTCATATTCTGTTTAGAAAAACTTTTTTCCATGTTTGATTACTCCCATAGTGGAAAAGTTTTTTCTTATGTACAGATGGAGTTTCCTGGGCTTTAATTTGTATGCATCACTGCTTGTCCTGCCACTGGGCACAATCCTTCACTTTTATCAGAACTTTATAGGCATTGAACCTCCTGAGACAATTTTTCCATGCTGAATCATTCCCACTTTCATTGCCTCTCCTCCACAAAAGATGCTCTAATCCCTTTATCCCCTCTGTGGCCCTTGGCTGGATTCTTTCCACTGCCTTCCTGTCTCTCGTACTCAGAAGCTAAGAACAGGACCCTGTTCTTCAAGTGTATTTCACAAGGGATCAGTAGAGGGGAAAGATCCCCCTGTTGAACTCCTGGCAATGCTTTTCCTAAAGCAATATAGAATGTTGTTGTCCTTTGCTATAAGGGTGCTTATTTCCTCAGATTTTCCTCTTGTGAAGCTGGACATGAGCCAGCAATGTGCACTCAAAGCCCAGAAAGGCAATCATATCCTGGTCTGAAACAAAAAACCTGTGGCCAGAACTCCTTAAGGGCTTCTCAGAAGAAAGTAAAATGGTTGTGAGATAGGAACATAAGACTAGAATCACTGAGAAATTATCAGTGGCATGATAGGAGTCAGAAGAAAGGAAGGAAGAACAGAGAAAACTGAAATTTTAGAAACTTCCAGTTTGTGTGATGAGTAGAAGTGAGTTACTGGTAGAATCTTGGGAATGGATAATGTTTTTAAAAAAATGCTAAAATATCCAGACTTTGATTTGGAATGGGAATTCCAAATGAGAATATGTATGTGCTAGGAAAACCCAATCAAGATAACAATGATAAGAAATGGCAACGGCCTGAATTGGATCCTTTACAGCATAGGTCTGTGACTGGACTAGAAATCACTCTAACACAGATTTGCTGAATGATGTTACCCATGCAGCAGGTCTGCAAAATGGAGAGAATGATATTCAAATCAAGCCAATCACTCAAATTAGTGTGTTTATGATTTCTAAAGGAAACGTTACAGGCTGGGGACGGTGTGGCTGGAGAGCACCCAGGCAGAAAGGGACCTGGGGGTACTGGTTGACAGCCGACTGAACATGAGCCAGCAGTGTGCTCTGGCGGCCAAGAAGGCCAAGGGCATCCTGGCCTGGATCAGGAGCAGTGTGGCCAGCAGGACCAGGGAGGTCATTCTCCCCCTGTACTCGGCACTGGTGAGGCCGCACCTCGAGTGCTGTGTCCAGTTCTGGGCCCCTCAGTTCAGGAAGGACGTGGAGACGCTTGAGCACGTCCAGAGGAGGCAACAAGGCTGGTGAGGGGCTTGGAGCACAAGCCCTGTGAGGAACGACTGAGAGAGCTGGGGTTGTTTAGCCTGGAGAAAAGGAGACTCAGACCTTATCACTCTCTACAACTTCCTGAAAGGTGGCTGTAGTCAGGTGGGGGTTGGTCTCTTTCTCCAGGCAGCAACTGACAGAACCAGAGGACACAGTCTCAAGCTGCGCCAAGGGAAATTTAGGTTGGATATTAGGAAAAAGTTTTTTACAGAAAGGGTGATAAAATATTGGAATGATCTGCCCGGGGAGGTGGTGGATTCACCATCCCTGGATGTGTTTAAGACAAGACTGGATGTGGCACTCGTTGCCATGGTTTAGTTGAGGCATTAGGGTTGGGTTGGACTCAATGATCTTAGAGGTCTCTTCCAACCTAGTGATTCTGTGATTCTTTATGACAGTGAAATATGACAAAGCTTTAGAGATGTAACAACACAGGATGAAGAAAATCCAGTGTTTAAGGTCCTCAGATTCACATTGTTATTAGGTATGATCACTTAGGATTGGGACCATGCCCTCTGGCTGTCTGGAGACCTTAAAAAAATATTCTTTAGGCTTTATTTGCACCTCCTTATTCATTAGACATTGTTTCTTTTAAATGCATATTTAAAGCAGTGGGGAGAGGGATATTTGGTTTGCAATGATCTTTGAATTTTGTGTGTTGTGATGTGGAATTTCTGCATGTCAACAAGATACTTGTACATACCACAAAAGCAAATGAAACCAGCATAACTGTGAAGGATGTGATGAAAATTTGTGTTCTAACTCATTATTTACCCCTCAAGTGCACATGTGCCTCTGTTACAAAAATGGATGCTTCTCTCTCAGTTTTATGCTGTTTTAGAAATAGTATGGATCATATATCTACCTGCATTCATTATATACATACATAAATAAATAAAGATACTCTACTAAGTACTAGAAAGATTCAGAACTAATTTCTTGAAATATTTGTGCAGTATAGTTTACTGCTGGATGTTAAGTTTTTCTAAGAAAATCAACGGAGCAATTCAACTGCCTAAATACCAGCATCTGCAGTCATCTTAAACTCTGAAAGATATCTAAGTCCCAAGCATAGAGTGCTTGTGTTTTATTGTAAATAAACCCACACTGTTTCCAAAGTAATATTCAGTCTGAGAGAAATAGACCAACATTAAGATTTACAAAACATATATTTGCTGTTGGACAGGTTTGTCTATTGATCTGGTTGGTAAGTGAAAATATTTGATCTAGTGTCAGGTAAATTATTCTGTGCCAGAAAATTTCTAATGTAAGAAGAGTTGAGTAGGAAAACAAGAATGTGCTGATATATCAAGGTTTCTACCAATATTACAGATGCTGAGTGGATAATCAGAACAGAGAAATAGAGCAAGCATCATTAAAAATTCAATATTGAATACTCCATGGATCAGCAGGGTCTGCTATTGTCCAGTGCCTCAAAAGGGACATGCTGCAGTGACATTTCAAAGCAACATTTATTGAGGTTTTAATAGAACTCACTGTACCTGAACATTTTCAAATTCACTTTTTGCATAGCTTCAAATGAATAGTTATACTTTCACTGTTTTTTAGCACCAATCCTTTATTCCTTCCTGAAATCTGTAATCTAAAAAAGATTGATTTTATTTTTAACTGACATTTAAAAGTGGCAAAGCTTCTTCTACAAATTGCTTGTCACTTAAAATAGACTGTTGATACTCTGCCATCAAGAGATAGTGCAGGATATAATTAGTTCTTTACAAAACTTTATGCCATTAAATACAAAAATTATACACATTAGCCATGCCTCTTAAAAAAATATGATACATCAATGCATGCAAATCATTGTGTCTTTATAAATATTTTCTTAGGAAGCAGAACATCCTATTAACCAGAACCAACCAGAAAGCAGTAATCAACTTTCATAGGGTCAGTTTTTCTGTCATCCCAATATTCTGGTGAAATCTAGAAGAATGAAATATCAAAACTAGTAATAATGTTTAAAAACCCAAAAACCTGATTTTGTTTTTTTATAAAAGTGTTCTAAAATATTTGAACTTAGATAAAAATTAATTTTCTGCAAAATTGTGTGAGAATTAGTGAAAAATTTTAAGCTCATTTCCAGCCCCTCCCACCTGCCCCCCCCCAAAAAAGCCAATCAAGATAGTTTTTATTGGTTTGGTTATAAAAAATGTATTTCAGTTTGAATTCAGGGTTCTAATACATGATAAAACCTTTATCTTGGAGTTGTGCAGATATAATACATTTAAAAACTGGAAAATGATTTTGTAAAATAGTTCATTGTTTTTTCATGTGGGAGACATAATAGGTTTGAGCAAGATGTTCGCCATAAATTTAATTGTGAGGAAAAAACACTCATAACTCATTCTGTATTTAGTTATGATGTGTGTCTTATCCTTTGCCTTTGTGGAAATCAAGGGTTTAATTCAAACAATTGATTGCAAATAATTTCATAATCTTATTGTGGAAAATTATATATTGAAATATATGTGAAAACGTAAGTCTTTCTACTATTTTGTATCTCATTTCTTCCACCTGTATATTCATTTTGTGTATAAATATACATATATAACTATATATATGTGTTCATGTGTATGCATGCATCCAGCGTTCTCTGAAGTACAAGCACTGCTATCTATCTAAGACCACCTTTTGCAGCTGACACCTTCTCATAAAAGAGAAATGCACTGTAAAGTGAGCTGGTCCTAAAATGACAGCTAAAAAGAACGACAAATAGGGCCTTCAGCTTGCACATTTTAAGATTCTGACAGCATGACCTCTATTGCTGTCACTTCATAACTTTCATACAACAGTTGTCACAAAAATAGCAGAAAGATATTGTCATGATAATCTCTAGGTCTTGGTCCTGTAATCAGATCTATTCCCTTGCAAAGTCCCAGAGATGGCTTTATAGGGCTGGGAGCATTTCATTTATTTTGAGCAATCTAAAAGTCAATCAACTACACCAAGTTATGGGTTCTGCATACTGCCAGTGTGAGGGGAAAGAATCTACTAAAGTTTAATTCACTTTGCCAGTTTTAGAACATGGTGAATCCCATTGTAAAGACTAGTTCAGATACGTAGAACTGATGATAGTCGTGAATATCACACTTTCCAAAGTTATGTAGCATAAATCCCGCTAATAAAAGGTGCCTGAGGTATATGACAGATCGAACACTGAATTTGTACCTAAATTCAATTCTCCTTTGTTCATCTGACTAGATTACTATTTCAGGTGCAAGGTTGTTATGTGAGGGGGCCCAGGAGGAGAAAGGAATGACACTGACCCTCGGCGTAGAAGCAGATCAAGAGAGATTTATTTTTTGGGAGCCCCTTTATATAGGGGGGAATCAAAATCTCCCTGCTTGCCTCCTGATTGGCTGGGGTTATAGGCTGGGTGGCTCCTTGGCCAGTGACGGATGCTGTATCTGATTGGCAGAGGCCTTTGACAGACAGCTTAGCCAGGAGCAAGCTGTATACTGCAACACAAGGTAAGAACTTTGAATCAGTGGCAAAAAGTGTATTTTTCACATGTTCTGCTATTGCAGAAACATAAAAGAAAACAGCTGAAAGTTTTTAAGATATATAAATTTTTGGAGCTAAAATGTTTTGAATTGAATTTTTTTTATTTTGATTAATCACTTGTTTTAATTTCATAAATTAATAGTCTTAGAGAAGAAAACACATTAATAAAATAAAAAATCCACAAAAATCTGAAAGTAATACCTTTACAATTAAAGATTCTTGTAAAATTACTTAAAAAAATTTCCCGTATTCTTGGAATCACCAGGATTATAATCAGAATAAAGAAATCCTGAAATTTAGATTTTAATCGTGCTTCTGATTTTCATATATAAAGTATATTGTGATCTCACTATTTTCTGTACTTACACAAATATTCCTGGAACGACATTCCTTTGCTCTCCGTAGTAAGAGACATCAATATCCTCTTATTTTCACTGTGTTGGTTGCAGGAGTCATCCCAGGATGAGTCCCAGAAGGAATCCTGAGAAAGGCTGGAAGCTTGTGATGCCTTAGTGAATTTGCCTCATGTCCCAGTTTCAAAGTATGTTCTAGCTGAAAAATTTTTATCTTCAGATCTACAAACATGCAGGAGGGAGAAAAAAAAAACAAAACTCTGCTTCACATATGAAGAATCATATGGAGGTCAGATTGTGCAAGACCATGTATAAGAAATCCAGCCAAACCTATGTTATGGACTTACCTAGAAGGATTTACGGTGAGTAGTGTTGTGTAATGCAACCTGAGAAATCTGTAATTATATTATTTAATTATTCATAATGGCAGCTGTCAGGATTGTACATTCAATATGTTAAATTATACTTGCAGAAAGGGTAACTTCACTCCATCTTATGCAGTGAGATACCTCTTGTATGTGCCAGCATACGATTCAGAAGACTTCACACAAGAAAGTCCCTGAGGATTTTCCACACTTAATCTCATGTCACTCAAGGACCTTATTCTTTTTCACTGCTCCTTGTAGCTATGGAACAAAGAACAGAAAATTTTGTTAGTTCCAAAAATAAAGGCAATCCTAAAAGTGAATATATCAATTAACTTAGTTAAAACACCTATATAGTGTATCTGCTTCAGCTGCTGTCATGACATTAGCTGATTCCTTCCATAAAATGACAGTGTGTTTTGTGTTCTTGATATTCAAGATACACACACTCTGATAAGCCTGGTTATAAATATCAGTCATTTTGGAAAACACTTTTCAGCATGCCAACAATATACAGGTTTTGCAAACTTAGTAAATCTTTACTTTTCTAAGAGCATGGGACCTGATCCTACTGAATTCAGTAGAAATTACTTTAGTAGCATCAGCAGGACAAATTCAGGAGAGCCACTTAATGTGCATTTTCATATCAGGCCTATTTGAAGTCACCAGTATTCATCTGCATTAAAAATGCCATTGACAGAACTCAAAGCACGGTTTTCAAGTGAGGTTTTCAATCTCACAACAAGCACACTGTTTAAGGAATGGCTCTCCCTAGTATTCCCCTGCACCTTGAACACCACTTACATATTTAAGTGCAATTCTGTTTGGAATGGCATACCTGCAGGTCAAAGAACAGACTGAAGGAGTTAAACCAGACATAAATCAGAATGAAATACATGGCTCCATAGAAGGCTCAATTGGATAAAACAAACCATGTATCCACTTGTGCACAGCATGTCCCTCCCAGATGAGCAGAGTTGAGAAAACAGGCTTCATAGACAGAACAAGTGCTGTCCATTGATGTACATCATAAATCATCAGTCTAGAGAATTTGTCAATAACATGCTGCCCTAAACATCCATATGTCTGCTGCATTAGGCTCATGTTGTTGCAACTAAATGAGATCTCAACCAACACAGAATGAAAAATAAAAGCAGTGTAGCTTAAAGTGGTAGCAGATCAGTTTGTGAAAAAGAGACATTTTATCCCCAATTCCTTTTCAGAGCAGTTTGGGAAATGCATAGTCACTTATGAGAATAAGGAGCATTATTTTATGTTCCACATGCTTATTAAAAATCTAGACAGGCATTGGGAAAATTCCTTTCACAGATGCAGACCACCTACAGCATTCCCAAATACATGACCAACTTCAGCGATGCCCACGATGCAGCTCACTCAGGCGAATGGTGGGATTTAGCACTCAATGCAATTATTTAGAGATTCTAGTTTCAGCTCTACCCCCACATCGTGGGGTGGCTGTGAGCAAGTCACACTTATTTCCCCATTGATATTTAACATTCTTTTCCATTTAGTCTCTGTTCATGCAGGGTGACCACGCGTGTTTGTACAATATCTATGTTACTTTTGGTGTCACCACAACACAAATAGGAACTATCAAAGAACTTCCAAGAAACATGATAGGAAAGCAATTTCTGTGGAACTAAAGCAGTTTGTATATTCTAGATTAAAGTGATATTAAATATGTAAGAGAAAGCTGAAATTTATTGGGAAGTAAGTATGTCTAGCCCTCTTACTGCTTAAGATAATCTATAAAGGTCACTAATCCCTCTAAGTTGTTATAGATGTTCCTGATGCTGTGATACCTAGCGTCTGGTATTTTTTGTTATATAATTGTCATACTGCAATATAGGAACAGCTAGATGAGAAATAAGATAGCATCTATTCAAATGCTCAAATTATCTCTTACAAATCCAAAAGATATAAAAATTTGATGTATTTATTATTGCACTCTTTTCACCTTGAGACAATATGTGTTATCTCATGAATTTTATATGTAAGGAATTTCTGAGTAGAAAGGAAAGGGTTTTCTGATGAAATTTTTTCTAGCACAGAAGTTTCTCCATCTTTTTTTTTCTTTTTCAGAAGTCAAAGGATAGTATTAAATAACTTTCAACTCAGAACTGCAGAGCTGCCAAACTGGACAACATATCTCTTGAAGGGCTTGGGGGAAATGAATTATTAAGAAGGGAGTAGATGGTAACATACCATGAGAAGGACAAAGAGAAAAAGATAACTTATTATCACTGGAAGAAACCCAAAAATTCCTTTTCATGTACTGTATGGAAATAGAGTATGAAGAGGAAACACCACATTTTTCTACACAACCTTAGCAGAACTGAACTCCAAAGATAAAATGGTCTGTGTGAAAACAGGTTGAGCAGACTTTTTGACAGGCCTGCTCCTGCTAATTCACATAAAGATGATTTTGTGTACTATAATGTGGAGGTAACCAGAGAATACTTAGGAGCCTAAATCCCAAACTGACTTTGAGAGCTGGCCAAGAGTTGAGTGGGCATTTAAGACTGTTGTTGATGGGAAGTGCAGTGAATCATTGTTCATGGATGTGATAAGCTCTTCATGAAACTAACACATTGATGAACAGCCCCCATCTGAAATGTGAAACACTATATATTGGAATACAAAGACAGTATGCTGCTAAGAGTAGCTCCTTTGGAAATGTTTCAGTCTGGAAGTTAGCTTTTTTCTGTAATTACATATATATATAGATATATATATATCTATATATATATATA
>WEKY01040123.1:0-40348 GCA_013390045.1 Picathartes gymnocephalus | reverse complement strand
CTTTGTTCTTTTTTTGTTTTTTTTTTAATTGTTCATGGGTAATTTACCACCTAGGCTTCTTTTGGTTTTCCCTTTTATTATCTACTATTCCTGATTTCCACACTGTTTTTTATTTTCATGCAATTACATACAATTGAATTTGGAACATAACTCGTTAGAGAGTGGAAAATAAATTACAATCAGAGAAAGAAAATACAAATGAACATGTGAAATGTGAAAAACTATGAAACTTCTTCCCCATTTTTTTAGACAGAACAAGAAATGGTAAATTAAAAGAATTAAAGCTGCTCAATGATTCCACTTTCCTCATGCAGTAACAGTTAACCAGTGAAAGTAATTGATACAAGGCTATATTAAAGCATAAAATTTTGGGATCTAAACTAATATAGACACTCACATGGAAAATACACAGGATAATCAGAATTTCAAAATGTGTTTGGAAGAAAATTAAATACTCACTCTGCAGGGAAAGAGCCATCATATCACAGATGAAAACTCAGGAGAAATTCACCTTTTGAAAAATCCTTCTCTAATGGAGTATAATTTTATTTTACACTTATGAAAAGGAAATTTAAAGGAATGGGAGAAGATGTTTCTAACCACAAAAAGAACTATGAGTTTACAGGACAACAAGATTGAAAAACAGAGTGTGAGCTATCTATTTTCCTTCTGTTTAAAGCTCTTGCATTTTATTCTTCTTGCAGGCAGCTAGACATATTTGTTCTGGACAGGTTTTTTTTTGAGAAGGACATGGTGGACTAAAAACATCATACTATATTTTTCATTTTTGAGGTACATGCAATCCATCCCCATCACTTTGAGGTAAGTTTGCTTTCCAGTAGAATACTCCAGGTTTTAATCATGAGGCTACTTTTATTCTCAGTATGAGATCAAAATAAATACACCACCACCATGAACACTTTTCTAAGAGGACAAGAGGGATTCCTGCTTGTCATAACTAATGAGGGTGATCAAAGCCGGCCAGGTGCTCGCACTGACCTGAGCTTTGATCATTTACTATACTATGCAATCTCTGAGCCTGGGAGTGAGTTGCCCTAATGGCCTCTGGTTACATTAGTGGCATATGGCAGGAAAAGGGAGCAAAGATAAGAAAAAGCAAGAAGGAGAGGGGAATGTCTATCTATGCAGCATGTGTAAGTCTAAAAAACTCTGGGCAACTGAAGTAAGCTCATATTCAAGGCTTTTAATACCCTGCACATATTAATGTTATTGAAATACTCAGTAGGTTTTTCATGAAAGCTGGTGCCAAAGGGCAATGACATGATCCTTTACTCACCTTTGAGCAATTACTCAAATACGCAGACTCAGTAGTTTAAAAGGGGTTCTGTGTGTGTGTGTGTGTGTGTGTGTGTGTATGCAAGTACTCTTCTGAAGCCTGGGAAATTTCTGACTCCTCAAAAGAACATTTTAATGCTAGAATTTTGCACATTATAAGTATTTCTACTGACTTGAGATTCTTTCACCCATTGCTGGCCGTGGTGTTCATGATAGCCAACACTGTACAATCCTTCAACTGCAAATTATGATGTTGTCAGATGAAAAATGTTGTCTATCCTGCTAACTTTAGTTTCTCATTAGTTCTAAAGATGGATTATGTGATAGAGTTGATAGCTAAAGGCATTTGGGGAAGACTTGCTCCCATCAAGTCTGATTTACACTAAGTGGATCTTTCTGAATACAGCTTTCTTTTGTCTGTGCTAGCACTTGAAATATTTTACGTACAGTGGTAGCAAGTTTAATGTACAGATATAATTTCTTTAGTGTACTCAGGTTTTCCAACTGCTGTGCAGATTTCAGACATTCTCCAAGCATATTGCAACCACAGAGATTAAACATAGCAGGTGATATTATTATATGGGCCAGAAGCTGAGATAATTATTTAATTAATATACTAATAAAAAGCAATGAAGAAAAAAGAGGCTTGCTATCATCTTTGTAAGATTCTCCATCACAAAATTCAGAGGGAACCAAGAACATCAGTGTCCTATTTTTCATTTCCAGATAAGTAGAGTCTTTCCTTAGCACTTTAAAAAGGCAGGAATTTAAGGCTGTTATTTTATAAAAGAAAGAATTTTCAGCCTCCAAAATACCTGCAGTCCTTAGCAAGGAAAGGTTTGGGAGTTTTTGTGCTACGACATCCCTGTTGTAAGAAAGACAGGAGAGGGTAATCAAAGTTACCTGATTCCATTGAAAACTGGAATTCTAGTAATCATTAAATGTTTTTCATTTCTTCTGGGCCCCTTATTACCATCATCAAAATTTTTTAAAAATTCTCTCTAACTGGAATAATGCCATTGAAGGTCCTTGCTAAACCAAGCAGGCACAGAGTGATCCAAAAACCTACCCTGGTGAATTAATCAAAACAAATTGTTATTTTACACAAAATTTAGCTGTCAGTGTTTATTCAGATAACCCTGATTGTAGAAAGCCTGATAATAAGATATGTTAACCTTTTCCAGTGATGCACAGGCTTGGTGTCTCCACTGTCCTGCACCGGTTCAGCCACCTTTGGACAGTTTGTTACTACTGTTACTTCAGACGTCTGGCTGAAGTCCCCACAGCTTCTTTTCCTCTAAGCATTTGTATGTTTACACTTACAAACTTTTAACTATAGCTGCCACTGTAAAGCAGTTCTGCTGCTAGGGGAATAAAGGAAAATTTTAATACAGAATTATTGGCAAAACAGAATTCAGCTGAGAATTTTGATACTTTCAGTGACAACACCACAGATGAATACATTTACAAATAGATGAATGATGTTGAATATCACAAATAACAATACAACAAAATAATATTTTGGGCTTCCTTTGAAGTGCCTTTAGTATGCAAATGATCAGCTTGAGGCTTAAATCTGCAGATAGCTCCCCTGTTGCATGTTGTGCGGCCTCTGAAGCCAGAGTGCTGTATCACAAGTTGGTAATTGCATGGTGTCAGATTGCACCTCATCTAATTCCATGTCGCAGTAAATTATGGGTGTCTGGGTCCTGCAACGTGTGCAGCTTTAAAAGCTAAACTATGTGATGTCGTTTTGTGCGAGGTGGTACTATGGAGTGCCGACCTTGATATGTAATTTAAGTAACTTTCAATGCATTAACAGTAGCTGATGGAAGTATTTAGTAGTGTCACAGGCAATAGAGGCGATACAATCTCTTTTATGTTTTACAAACTGGAGTTCTGCTACCAACTAAAATGTAAAGTGTTTTGTGGAAAGTGTTTTGTGGAAAGCCGGCAGGCGTAATGTTTTCCACAAACTTGTTCCACAGCATTATTTATATCCTTCTGTTGGTATGTTTGTAATTTTCAGGGTTATAAATGGAACATCAAAAACATGAAGCAGAACTGAATGAATTCTACAACTATTCTTGTGTGTATGGCTCAATTTATGTCACTTTAAAGAGAGCAACACTTGTGATACTTTGTAAAAACACGTATTTTGTATCCAGGGAAATCAGGGCAGATCTGAGCTCTGGCTGTGACAATATTTTTTTTTTTTTTTTACCCTGAACTAGCTTGCTTCAGAAACACCCTCATCCAAGGCATAAATTTTACAGTCTTTTATACACAAAAAACCCCCAACCATTTCTATATTGTAAATATTTTTACTATGGTGGATCATAATCATCAGAGGTCACAGGCAATAGGCAAAAGAAGCAGTTTGAACGTGGCTTTATGAAAGTTGCTTAAGGTAGTTGGAACAGATCTATTTTCATGAGACTGCCTATAATGCTTTTTACAATGGAAACGAGGTTCTTTGCTGCAGTGTAATCACAGGAGGAAGGGATTTTGACATTGATTTTGTTCTTATTGGAACAAAAATATTTTAGATCTGATAGCAAAGTAACTATTTTCTACCAAAAACTGTAATTCTGGTTTTAAAAAGCAATAGTAAAACAAGTTTGAAGGTTAGTTAGAAGAGGAATTTAGTTTTTATTCTGCCTGTCAAGCTTTTCCCTGAATCAAAATGAAAACATTTAACAATCATGCACAGTTAAAACAATAATGCAGACGTCAAATTCCTAATCTAATCCTGTGTTTCACAGTGTAAGATTTACACTCAGTAAAAGAAGGGGAGTTCTTAAACTTTGTGAGATTTCACTCACTCTTTGGTGGAAGAAGATCACAGGGCTGAATTTTGCTAGAAGAAGATTCAAAAACTATTGTTAATTCCCTGAAAATTATTGTTATGTGACCAAGACTCTTACGTCAAAAAGAGTTGAAACACATGAAATGGTGTCAAAAAATCACCTCTTTCACATAGAGCCCTATCCTTCTATTAAAGGCAGGTAAATTTTTCAAAAGCCATTACCTGATTTAACAGCCTAAATCACATTTTAGAGGTGACTTGAGCATTTAATAATTCAGCCTTACTTTGAAAGAAACTTGGAAGTTACATGTCATCTGTTTTTGCCCTTTTGAAAATCACCTCTTGTACTTAATGCAATCTTTAAGTCCCTTGGAAAAGCTGGTTTAAAATCCTTTTTGAAAATGTCACAGTTGTAAGGGTACTTTTGAACTATGGGAGTTCGAAGCTTTCAGTGCCTGCCTGGAGTATATTTCCTTGTTCTTTCCCTCCATGTTAAAGCAATATACCTAGCAAACGTTTTTCTTCTGTTCTTTCATGGAAAGGCAATGACATGCCTGTACCAGTAAAATTAATCAAAACCTTTTTTACCTGTATACAGTAAGGTGTATATGGAAATAAACACATGAGGACAAGGCAGAGGGGTAAAATGAATTTTAGATTGCTGGTGCTTCTGACTGGCTTGCTGAAAGCAAAATGAGTTTGTAAAATGCAGAGGATGAATAAAATTACTGGCGTGATAGGTTTGCCTAGCTTATCTGTAATGATCTAGATACAGTTGCAGCTATAACATTTTACCTGTTTTTTGTGTGATACCTCTCTAATATTCACCTCATCCAAAATCACTTATACTGGAATATGAGGGAGACTATTCCCATTAATAAGCTATCAGTGTTTTTGCAGTGTGTATGACAGCTGCAAAGAAGAGAGTAAAAATTTGAAAACAAATGGGAGACTTCAGCCCTTCAAAGACCTTATCCATTTGCATCATGCTCTGAATTCTGAATAGCCTTTGCCCTTGCAACACTATTTGCTGTGAGGCTAAAGATGTGCACAAATCTTTAAGGATAAGGGTCTGTAGCTTTGATTAAAGGACAGGACATAAAATCTGGGTGCTCTCAGCCTACAAGGCCAACCACATGCTGGGCAGGTTGAAATTATACAATAGGAAGAAATTCTTTACTGTAGTGGTGGTGAGACATGGGAACAGGTTGCCCAGGAAGTAATGGATGTCCCATTCCTGTAAGTGCTCAAGGGCAGGCTGGATGGGGCCTTGACCAGCCCGGTCTAGTGAATGGCATCCCTGCTCATGGCAGAGGTGTTGGGACTAGAGGATCTATAAGGTCCCTTCCAACTCAAACCATTCTGTCATTCCGTGACTCTCCTACCCTCTACTTTAATGGTCCAGAGAGACCAATAAAACCTTGTAGCGCACAAGGATGTCTGTGTTCATAATGCATTTTTTGGTCTGGATGTACACCCTCAGTAGTTCTTTACCCAATTTTCAAATTGTGGTGTTGCTGCACCTGTGTGTTTTTTACTATTAATATTATTAATAGGAACTAGAATGAAGTTTAGATAGCTGAAAAGTACAAGCAATGATCACATTTGAAAATACAGTAGGATATAGCACGTCAACTGTGGAATGCTACAAATGCAGTATTTAATGCTGATAGACTGCTGTTGTGACTAGAACTGGGCTTTTAGACAAGTAAAGAGGTATTTCTTGATATTATAGGGTCACACCCTACTGTCAAGCTTTACGTAACACTCTGCATTGATCTCAGTAGGTAGTTGTGTTTAAAAATTGATGGCATGACCCGGCCCTTAATATGGAATGCCACCTGAAAGGAACGTGGAGATTTTGCTGCTCTCTGCACAGTAAGAAAAAGGAGGAGGAAACAAAACAGGCCTCATGATATCTTGACATATGTGGACGGCACAAAATTTTAAGCAGCATTTCATAGCGTGAGACTCAGCCTGCTTAATAACCAATACTGCCTTAACTTATTTCCACTGGCTTCAATGGAGCTTTGGATTTATGTCTTTGTTAGTGCAATCAGAATTTAACTACGCTTGGAGTTAAATGCAGAAATATTGTCATGAAAAAAAAAATTAAGGATCTCTAAATGTTTTGTTATTGAAAAGATGTTTTGGATTTGGAAGCAGAACTTGAAAAGGTACATTAATATTTCCAACTATTCCCCCAGGTTTGAAACCTATGGATATTGAATATCCCTTGAGCTGCAAGTTTGCTGCATTTTCCCAGTCTGAACCTCAACAAACCCTTTCCTATTAATCTTAAAACTTAGAACAAACTGTAAAGCATTTGTTTATGGTTTGACCAGGGAATAAATTCTGAAATCTTTGTCCATCCTGATTTTAAAATTCCCATATGTTATTTGTCTTGCTCATATATTCATATGTTTTATGTAAGCTCTCATTTTTCTTTGACAGCCAATGATATTTTATTATATGAAAAAGATTTAAATTCAGCCTCTCAGCCATGTTGTAATTATTTTGATCTTCCTGATTTGCTTCTTCTTATACAAACATCCGCTCATAAACTTGTACCACACAGCAAGGCTACATATTCAGTGCGAGCAAAATCCTCTCATCCCTGTTCCATTTTCTTTTTGTTTTTGTGTTTTTCTTTGTCTCACCAAAGGGTGTGATCTGGTTCAAATTACAGTACGAATATGGCATAGCAGAGGGATGTATGCAACACAGATTTTAAATAAGTCATTGAGCTCACTGTAACTTCCTCAATGTCAAAAAATGTGCCATTGTAAATCCCCTGGGACTGCCTGAACAATACTTGCATATTCCAGGCCTTATGTCAGGCTGATACCCATCTGTCTGTTTGCTAGGCTCTGTCTCTTCTGTCCTTTCTGGTATCACTCCCTCTGTTGTGGGGGAATAGGAGAGGAGGGGCTCTGAACAGCAAAATTTCTCTTCACTTTTTTGAAAGGTGAGATCCTCCGGATACACTATCTTCCTGCAAGGTACTCAAACTCTATTTGCATATTGTTGTAAAATGTTTTTGTGCTAATCCTAAAAGAAACAAGTCAGCACCCAACATTTTAAATAACCTTGAGTATCACTATTGTATCTGAATAATTTAGACCAGGGTCCTAACTCCAACTTTAGTTACTTGGTACAGTGGCTGAGTTTTTGTGGTATGCACAGCACAAAATTTGCAGAAGTCAGAAGATATCAATATGAGATAACATTAAACTCTTATGGTTCTGTGCCACCCTAAATTTGAGGAGGCATACGGAGTAATTTTAAACCTCTGCAGGCCTATGAACCACAGTACGACACACTCTGAAGTGTGATATGGCCTTACTCTGGCATGTCCTTCCTTTAGCACTGTATCTGAATCAGACTTGTGGGGAATTCTTTGAGGAGGGGTTATGAGTAAAGTATCTTCTTGCAGGCTCAACACTGAGATCGTTGTGCAAAGCTGTGTCTTATCAATATTTTGTGATCATGCTACAGGCAGAGGTGTGCCAATCTAGTATTTGACATTACCATTAAATTGTTAAATTCTTCTGTAAAGAGCAGATAGATACACTTCCTTTGGCTTTTTTTTTATGCAATAAAAAAGCAATACATTTGTTTTTCCCTATCATCATAAAACTGACCTTACCTTCAAATTATATGTCTATCACAAGAACACTCACTGTGATATTTCCAGCCCTTTTATTTTTTCCTTCAACAATTTTGAAATTCTGATGGATGTTTAGCCAGTCATGGGTTGGTTGGTTTGGAAATGCCAACTTTGAGTTGTTGGCAAATGTACATGGGCTGCTTAGTGCTTGGTTGCATCTTCTTGCCACAGTGTGAGACAAGCAGAACATGTCCTTGTGCCTGGAAGACCAAACAAATAATTTAATTCCCAGGAAACATGCTTTGTTGATTTCCTGTAGGATGTTACTATCTCTACATCTCCTTTTTCTCTTAAACTAGCAGGCTAAAATGTCACTAGGGGAGAACTGATAGGCAGCCAAAACCTTACACTGAACATGATTACACAAAACTGCTTTCCTTAGGAAGGCAGAGGAGGTAGGAACTAGCACTGTTCTGATGTTATACAGTGACTGCACTTGTCACTTGATTTCAGCTAGGTGTCTGAGTAAGTGCAAAATGTTACAAGTCTCCTCTGAAGTTTTCAGAAGTAGATGGTATCGTCTGGCATCATTCAATTTTTATCTGTGGTGGTGCGGGACAGGGGTGGTGATATAAATAGAGCTGCTCAGCTTTATAGCTGAAGTATGCAAAAGAAAATATCTACTCCTGACTGGCAAATTATTTGCTTAATATATAGAGCACAGTCTCCTAAATTGCCTCTAAATCACTATGTGGCTGCCTAAAGTCTTATGTACTAAGAAACTGATGACCTACTCAGTTATGTGATAGTTGCCTTCAGCTTTTCTTATGTCCCTAAATCAGAAGATACTTGGTACAACCACAATCACAGGCTCTGGAAACATGACTTTTGCAATGCAATACCTCTTTATTAGACTCTCCTTGGATAAAAAAATGTAAGAGACTTCTCTAGTCTTGTCCCTGAAAACCTGCTTAGATATTTGTTCTCTGACTGGCCTCATGCCTCTTTTATCCTTCAGTTCACAATGGCTTATTTTCAATAGAAAAGAAGGTAATACTATTTTCAGTGTAAAAGCAGCCACAGTCTGTCTTCTCTGATTTTTTACAGTATTAGAAAAGTGTTATTTTAGCTATCTTATTTGCACAACAAAGGCAAAACTGCCCTGGCTAATATGTTTATCACCTTTTAGGAGAGTGCGAAAATTATAAACTCAGGAAAAAGATGTTTGGGAATTTAAATGTCTCACTTTGTGGGCAGCCTGTCTCTCTCAGTCTTTCAAGAACAATCACAGTGCAATTAAATACTATGTTCAGGAAAGAAACAACAACAACAACCTCAGATTCTGAAAATTAAATGAGCAGTGATACCTTAATATACAGTCTACAATCATAAAGAAAAGTTCTAGATAGAAATGAAAGTAATAATTACTCTTACCAAGACAATTTCTTGGTATTTGTTAATATTCTTTTCTTAAACATATGACACTAGAATTTATCACAGAACCTTGTGGACAAATTAGGCAATAGCAAAAATGCCATTTTACAAATACACTGGACAAACCTCAGCCATCAGGGAACAACAGTCTCCCTGTATTTATTTTCTCTTCAATAGCGATGGTTGCTTCTGAACAATGTCTACTTTTCTCAGCTGGACATATTTTCCTCATGCGATAAAATGAGAGGCTTAAGAGTTAAAAGCTCGTATACCATACCATATGCAAGTTCAACCATTTCATTTATCAAACAGGCACATGTAGGGTCTAAAGAACAACCCTGTTTGAGGTGAAGATTGAATAAGTCACACGTCTAAAGAATGGCTGCCTGCCTCAATGCCTTAGGTACAATAATGCCTCCTGTACTCTATAGCTGATCTTCAGACTACTGCAGAGCTAAAATGTTCATATTGTGTGTCATTATTTCCTTAAGCAATTCTTGCACATACCTTTCTCTGCTTTTACTTCCCAGTGTCATACTGTGCATTTTAGGAATCCTTCAGAGCTGCATATCTGAAAAAAAAATTATCTCAATACAGTGTTTTAAATCTCAACCAAGATTTTAAAAAATAAGCCCAAAGGATGAGTACGAACAGAAATAGAATTCTGGTTTTGCAATGATGGAAAACTGCTCTTGTATAATTCCCATTTTCCTCTGCTAAGATATGATAATTTACGTATCTCTTTGCCTCTTTTTTCTTTTCCTAGTGCTTTTTTTTTTTTAGAGGTAGGAAACAACATTCCTTTTCCTTATATGTGTTCTGGGACTATCTAATGTCAAAATATTGTATATTTCAATAGAAAATTGCTCATCTCTCACAAAAGTAAATGTTTTCTGCATGTGACCTTATGGTAACTATACAAGGAAGGTATTTTAAGCCATCTCACAGATTTCAATTTTATCACTACCATATATCATCCATATTCTGTATTATTTATGAATATTTTTTTATTTTATACCCTAATTTATATCATTGTATAATAAAATATTGCTTAATTTTTTTTACAATCTTGTCAAAATAGTGTAAAATTTTTGTACACCCCATTTGCCACTTACTAATGCATTTACACTCCTAATTCAGAACAGTATTTTAAGAGTAAAATGTCAGCATTAACACATGTGGTATATTACTCCAGGATGCTGTCAAAAGCTAGAAAATACTTAAATCTGAGTTTGTGGGCTAAATCCACAATATATTCTTGTTTTTTCAAGTGCAGACTAGTAGACACATACATATGTGAGGAATCAGCCCACTAAAACTGTTCCAGTTTTAGTCTCTGCTTCTTTGAACATGTAAAACGATTGTTTAAGAGGTGATAAACAGTTTGTTTTCCATGGTACACTGCATTGAGGAAAATGTAGAATGAGTGACCACTGCGGCATATAGTGTGTAAAACTCTCAGTATGCTATTGAGCCATGTCTCTGGAAGATGTATGGCTATATTTTGATCTAAGATTTTCACACAGGGCTTCCATTTTCTCCAGTATTATGTGCACTCATAATTTTTGGAAACAGAATTTCTGTTCCATTATCTTCAATATTTTCTGTATGTACTATATGTTACAGCCCACCTTGATATACATTCATTATAGCAACACTAGTTGAGTTCGCCATACCAAATTAAACAGAAGCAGATCTTTAAACTGTGTGAGATTTTTCCATTTTAATGTATATTTGAAAGTCTTAAAGCAATAGCATATATGTGTTTTATTATAACTATCACAAAGATTTTAAATTCAGCATATTGTTTTAAAGAGCACCATGACTTCCCTTATTCTACTGGTGTTATTTTAATATACTAAAAGCATGAATTCTGGGGCAAGGAGAATTAAGAAATAAATTTTGTGAAAAAAACAATGCAATGTACACTCTCAGTGAATCCACAACTAAGCAAAGTAGAGATAATTGGTATTGTAGTTTATGCAAGAGATAACATGCAAAGTCACCTTTCTTTAGTTTGCTAATGTTGCTTGCTAGACTTTTCATGAAAATTCAATATTACAAAAAGTTGTTCACAAACACCTTCAAATTCTAAGTGGTAGTACTGCTATTACTGAGCTGCTGTTTGTAAGAAAACCAAATGCTGATTTAACAGTATTTCTCCAAGTATACATTTCACATGCTGCTTTTTTGCACAGTATTGAAATGAAGCTGATATACTGACATAGATCATTCCAAATCAAGGAAGGTTTTCCTGAGGATATGTAATAAGACATTTTAAATTTCAGTTTTTAAGTACCTTTCTCCATGTAAGATGCAAACATACAGGAAAAAAAAATCTAGATTTATATTTTAAATTAATATCATACTTATGTACTTAAAGAATCACTAAAAACTTTTGTTAAAATTTCCTTTCATTTTTTACTCAATGTGATTTAGCATCTTGACAAACAAAAATCCCTTATCAGAGCACAGAATTATCATTTAACTTTTCTTTGGAAAAGATGAAGTTATTTGTAATTTACTTTTATTGTATATTCAGTTGGAATTTTCAATTTTTTTTACCATTGTCAGGACAATACATAATTTTCCAGATAGCAAAATGACCATTTTATTTGCAGTTATCTAAAATACTGATAGTTTGAAAAGCACATTTTGGTAAGATACTTTATAGGGAATGTTACACATTTCAATTTCTGCTTGTGTTTCTAATATCCTTCTTACAAATATTTGATATCTGAATTTAATTATATTCTAAAAGAAAAATCCTGTATTTCAACATTGTGCAATTTACTTTTAATTTAACAAGCACATATATCTAAAATATCTTTGTCAGAATCATGTAAATCTGTACTATATCAATCTTTTATGTGTTTGTACGATTTTCATCACTGAAGAGAAAAAAAGGAAGGTGTTAATTTTTGAAGACAGAAAAATAAAACATATATCTTGTTTCTAATTAATTTTAGATGGCAGAAGTGAAACATTCAGACTGAAGTGGTTCATGGCAGATAGAGCATTTCCTTAGGGATATTTCTCTTTTTATGCTATGGGCAGATAATAAAGAGGGCTAATGTCAGAATGCTTTCTTTTTGGTGAACATAAATAGGACAAAGTATCAAGGGCTCTTTCTAGTTTGTGGGGTTACCACATTGTGCTGGTTTCAGCTGGGGTACAGTTAATTTTCTTCACAGTGACTTGCATGGGGCTGTGTTTGGATTTCTGCTGAACACAGGATTGATGATATAGAGATGTTTTTCTTATTGCTGAGCGGGGCTTACACAGAGCCAAGGCCTTTTCTGAATTTTGTGCTGCCACGCTGGGGAGGGAGCTGGAGGTGCGTGGGAGGTTGGGAGGAGACACAGCCGGGACAGGAGACCCCAACTGACCAAAGGGACATTCCAGATCATGTGATTCATATGCATTGCTCAGTGCATAAAGTGGGAGAAGAAGGAGGGAGGAAAACTTTGCAGTGATGGCATTTATCTTCCCAAGTCACTGCTAGGTGTGATGGGGCCCTGCTCTCCTGGGGAAGGCTGAACACCCGCCCGCCCATGGGAAGCAGTGAATTCATTCCTTGCTTTGCTTTGCTTGCGTGAGCAGGTTTTGCTTTCCTTATTAAACTGTCTTTGTCTCAGCTGACAAGTTCTCTCCTTTTTACCTTTCTGATTCTCTCTCCAGTCTTACTGGTGGGGAAGTGAGGGAGCAGATGTGTGGGGTTTGGCTGCTGGCTGGGGTTAAACCACAACACAGTTAAAGTTATACTGCTATACTGGTGCCAGGGAAGATGCTAGCTAATGGGGTCCACTGAGTACAGGGTCCTGGGATAGAGAAGAAAACAGGCACAAGGGTAAATAATATTTAAAATGTAGTGTTTTCAATCCTGTGAACTCTTTTGAATTGTTGACAACACGGTGCTGGTTGTGGAGTAAGAAAGACTATGGTGCTACATTACAAAAGAAATATTAAATCTACTTCTAATTATATGCCTCAGAGTTGTCATGCAGTAAGAGACAGCTATGTAAGATTTAGCTGGTATTTAAGATCAGAAGCCAAACTACCTAGCCCTCGTACCTCCCAAAATATTGAATATAAATTGTCATTTCAAGAAGAAACAAAGAGTCAGATATATAAAGTTTAGATTCACGGTTGGTCTCATTAACACTTTCTGCAGTTGCCAAAATACCTGTAATAATTCCAAGTGGTCTTGAAGGAGGCTATAGATGTCCATTTTATTCTTTAACATAAAAGCTTTCTGACATCAATGAATATGTCACCTGCCTAACAACTCTATTTTTTTTTAATTCTTAATTTGATCCATGCTTCCACTGTACTCTTACTATGGAAAACATGTAATAGTAATTTTTTTTCCTTTTGCCCTGAAGCAAGCTAGTATTCCAAAAGTGAGAACTTTAAGGGATACATTTGTGTAACTAAATGCAAAATTACAAATTTTAACACTTAGCATTTTCAAATCTTTTCTGTGCTGGCCTGCTCTGTTTTTTGTGGATGTCAGTGGAAGTCCTACCATCAGCATGAGCAGAAAGAATCCTTTTGTAAAAGCTTTTTAAAACCTATTCTAGCTATTTTCCTATGTAAGATGAAAAACACAACAAAACAGAATCTGGTTTCTACTAAGGTCTCCTTCTATCAGGCTAGTAGTGCAAAAGACCTTTAAATGTGTACAAATACAGTTTACAAGGCTTTAAATTCTGTTTTCCTTCCATGTCACCATGTAGATTGCACAGTAAAAAGGGAATCTTAAGATAAATGAAATTGTAATCCATGGGGAATCCATATTTTTAGGTCACAACAATCTGAAATTGTTACTCTGAAAAATTCAGTTCAGAAGAGTCTGAAAGTATATGTTTAAATGTAAGGCTATGTTCATCTAAAGGAGCCGTAGAGACAGAACAGTTTAGGTATTTTGTGCCAGAGCAAGACCAAGAAGCACACACCTTGATGTGGACTTCTTCCTGTAGATGTACCCAGCTAAACAGATAAATTCCTATAATCGAGTTTGACTCGGCAGTCAAACCAGGTGGGAGATCCCTAGTCAAGTGTATGTTTTCTATGATGATAGCTATAGAAAACAGCAAACTTGAACTGTGCTAGATCATCTAGTCTTGATTAGAACTCATTGCTCCAGCTCTTTATTTGGCTCTTATTTAAGGTGTATCTGCTGAGAGGTCAGCTGGGTCCCAGTGAATGTCAAGTGAGCATTTGTTTCTTTTCAACTGAAATGTCTCCTGGCTAGCTGGCTAGTTTGACACTTGCATTGGGTTGACATGGCAAGATTTTGGCAGCAGAGGTCTGCAGGGATGGCTTCTCAGAGAAGGAGCTGCCCCCATACTGAACAGAGTCATTTACACACGGCTCCAAAAGAGATGCACCAGTGCTCAAAGCTGAACCGGTCAGTGACACCAGAGGTGTCTCTGTGATAACTTATTTAAGAAAGGGTAAAAAGTGCTGTATAACAACTCTGAGAAATAATTGAGAAAATGTGCCCTGAGGACACCAAGGTCAGGTAAGAAGGAGTGGGAGCAGAGGTTCTTCAGCCCATGGAGAAGACTGTGGTGAAGCAGGTTATTGCCTGTACATCCCATGGAGGATCATAGAAGAATGCATACCCACACCTCATCCCATGGACGACTCCGTACTGGAACAGGTGTATGTGACCTGAAAAAACTGCAGCCCTTGGAGAGCACATGAGGGAACAGAGTTTCTGGCAGGAACTGCAGCCCGTGGAGAACCCCTGCTGGACCAATCCTTTCCTGAGGGGCTGCAGTCCACCCATGCTGGAGCACCTGTAGCCTGCGGGAAGGAACCGTGTTGGAGCAGGGGAACAGCAGAAGGAGAAAGGAGCAACACAGACTAATGTGAACTGAGCACAACCCCCATTCCCTCTCCCCCTGCACCACGTGGAGGGGGGGAGGTAGAAGGGTCAAGATTGAAGTTGAGCCAGGAACAAGGGGGTGTATATTTAGTTTTGTTTTCATTTCTCACTATCTTAATTTGTTACTAATAGACAATAAATTAATCTAATCTTCCCCAAGTCAAGACTATTTTGCTCATTATGGCAATTGCTGAGTGATCCCTCTGTCCTTAACTCAACCCACAAGATTTTTCTCCTTATTTTATCCCCATCTTATGCTGAGGATGGAGTATGAGAGAGCTGCTTGATGGGCACCTGTGAGCCAGGCAAGATTAACCCACCACAACACCATATTTCCACTACAAGTAGAAACAGTCCACAAATGAAGCTATAGTAATTAATCTTCAGTGAATAATTGACCAGGCTCCTTGTGTGGCCCTTTTCAGTTAGGCCAAAGAACAGATGCATATTCTGAGTCCTTTGATGCACTGAATCTTGTTATTATCTTTACAAATGCTCAGTGCATCAGGAACACAACAGGGTTCTGATTATTTTCCCCAGGAACAATCAAGGGATTAGTGGAATATAGACGGAGATTGAATCTGCATGGAAAATTGTCCATGCTGTGTTCTATTAGAAGGTGCTGCTGTGCAAAATTTGTTGCTAATCATGTGGCAAAATTACGAGAGACTGCAGAAAGAAGAAAGTAGTAAACAGAATAATAAAACTAATTTTAATTACTAAACTTCAGTGTTATAAATTATCTGCCATTCATCACTGCCACAAATAAGTATAAAAAAGGGAAAAAAACCATATGCTCCATGTACTCTAATTTAATTTTGCATAATAAATTAGTGTAATGCAGAATGTTTAAAAATATGAATAATCACCAAATTACTATCCATTTTCAACAGGCAGTGTCTAAATTTTAATACAGACAGCTATTACAGTTAACCTATGCTTTATGTTGACTGAAGCACAATAAAACATTGAATGGGTATTATAGACACACTTCCAGTTATCAGCCACTAACGATGCTAAGTGATGAATTGCTACATTTTTAATAGAACAATAAGAATCCAGGGTTTTCATTATCTTTCTCAGAATATTTTGCATGCCCACTATTGTTCTTCCAATTAGTCAATAACAAAGAGGATCTGTTTGAAAAGATATAGCAGATGATGAGTCATAGGTGACAGGTAATTCTCCCTGTGCTGCCTGGGAAGAAATGACTTCTTGATGTTAGTTATGGTTGTTTTCCATCATTTTTATCAAGGCAGTAAGGTGATGCTGTCCCTTTAGCACAGAAGTGCTTTCACTAAATAAATGCAGATGATATAAGCACAATGAAACACTTGCTCCTAAAGCTTCTGGGTCCCTATTGATCTAGATTTGTAACTTTCTACTGCTATTAGTGAATACCCTTCTGACTTAAACTTCATTATTCACATTCCTCCAACGTGGTAAAACTCATGTCAATAAACATCTGTTTAATTACTTCCTTAGATGCTTTATTCTTCAAAAACAAATAACAGGGAAAATACTAGTTCATCATAAAGCAAATTATTTTATAACTATCATTATCCTGCTCACAAATGCACAGGGTTACAAAGACTATTCACAGGGGCTGAAAGTAGAAAAATAAAACAGTTCAGTATTGCAAAAATGATAGAATAAATTGAATGATCCAGAGACCTCTTCCAACACTTGTAATCATGGCATTCTATTCGTAGGATGTATTACCATGGGGCAGTATTTCACCTCAAAACAGTTTAGATGGAACTCCTAGGAGAATTTGAGCAATACGCAAAATACAGCCTTCAGCAAATTATTACCTTTTTTTTTTTTTTTTTTTTTTTTTCTCAGAATGGTTCTCATGCTAGAGATATTTATTACTTCCTGTATAACCAAAGGTTTTTGATCTTACTAAGACAAGACATATGAGTTCATTGCAATGCTGTCACTAAGCTCTTGTCAATATTCAGACTAAAATCTAACAAGTCATTCCCAGGATACAGAGCACCAGTCAAATATTTCGTTGACTGCAGAGTACAATTTGTTGGAACATAAAGTGAATCAAACAAAAGGGATAAGCTGTACCGTCTCAGTTCCCAAGACAGTCTTTTGGCACTATTTTCAGTGGCTTATGACTACTACAGACCCCACTTGTAGTTGGTTCTTATCTTCCTTACTGAGTTCAGTGTCCACTCCAAACTCCATTGTTTAAGAGTTCACACAGAAACTTATTATACTCAGATTAAATCAGAATGAGAAAGGTTTCTCAGTGAACTAAGATTGAGAGACACCTGTAAAATATTTCAGAAGGACTAAGTGACTTGTCAATGGCAGATGGTATTCAGTGTAATGTAAAGTTACAGGTGTGGGGAGGAAGAGACCTATTTTCTTATATAAAAAAATGAATTCTACTCTGACAAACATAAAGTGTTTGGAGTCATGACAAATGACTTTATGAAAATAGCTCAGGTTTTGGTAGCATTCAAAATTCAAATCAAATGTTACAAATTATTAGGAAAGGAATAGAGAACTAACCATAAGAGACCACTATGTAGCTGTATAAATCCATGATCAGCAAAGTTGGTCAAAGGTCTTTCATGACAGTTTCTTGATGTTGGACAATGAAATAGGCTGGGACTTTTCAGCTTGGGAGAGAGGTCACTAGGAATTCTACAGAACTCATCAGTGGCATGAAGGAGCATGACAGGGAGAGACTGCTTTCTGCCTCTTTCACTAAAAGAGCAAGTGACCATCAAATTACATCCTTGAAAGCCAAGTCTGAACCCTTCAGATGGAACTAATTTCCAGAGAAGTTTGTGTAAACTACTAGAAACACTTGTAAGATCTCTTATGTCCATGTTTGAACCATAAAATACAGAGGAAAATCTCTAAATGGAAAATTGTAAGAAGCTGGGAGGATATTACTATTATTCATTTCCTTCTCTAGATGAACTGGACTAGTTGGCTTGTGGCTTTTTCTGAATATTTGGTTTCTAAGACAGGTCCTTCTGGAGTTCTTTAAAGATTTCCTCTGATTTCCATAAGTGCCAATATTAATAAATGTATTTTGTGACTTCTGTCATCTTGGAAAGAAGGGTATGATACTGGTACCCACCTTCAAAACCGGGATTGAAATTCCCCCATTAGCCATAGCCCTGTCCTTTATGACATCTCCAGAATGCCCAGTTCTTTATCTTCCTCCTTGTATTTCTCCCTCTCCTCATATTTTTAAATGAAGGAATCTGAGGCAAAGCTTTGATTTTCCTGAATCCTTCTTTATCTTCCTATGACTTTTCCCTATGGGAGTCAAGCACATAGCACTTACCTTATTATTTCATTTGAAATAACCTGAACTGGATTTATGTACACCTTGAAATGTACTCTACTTGCTCCCTCAACACTGCTGGATAGACATAATATAGCAGTGTGCTGCAGGGACGCAAATGACTTAGGCTGTGAATAAAACAAATTGTATTAACCCAGGGGCATAGCAAAGAGCGTTGTTTTAATTACTACAGAAAGGAGTACACAGGAATGATTTACAGTAGGGCAGTCCTACAACTGGTGCGGCCAAGAGCACAAGGTGGTGCTATTTACGCTTAACAGAGCGGGTGTACGAGGCTCAGTCTCTCCTGCTGGCATTAGCCATTCCCCTCATCAGATTCCCATGGCTTTGGACGAGGCTGGGAGTGCAACTGAGCCCATTGTCCTCCAGATGTGCAGGTACTAGCTATGAGGGGACATTTCCTTGGCAACAGCAAGGCAGCCAAGGAGTTCAGCTTGACTGGAAGGGCATGTTAATTTGTCCTTGTCATCTCTGGAAGGCAGGACAGCAGCACTAGGTGTTTTGCTGCACCAAGTACCACAGGGAAATTTGGTATTATAAGAAATGACACACTTGGCTGTTTCTGGATAGAAGGATGTTAGAAGCTAAAGCAGCAAGTACTGACTCTTTACTATTCCCCAGATTAAAGAACTGCCTTAGAAGGATTGAGGATACCAGGTGGTGCGGTAGACAGCTGATATTTTGCTTTTTTACCAGCTTGCTTTGTGAAGTCAGGTTGTGCTTTCAGCTGTAATTAAGCAAGGTCATTATCAAGCGTAAAATAATAGCTTCTATTCAGCTGGGTGAATCACTTTGAAATTCTCCATGGATGGTAGATCTCCCACTGCAACTACTTTGTTGAAAAACTGAGGAAATAATTGTCTAAAGAAAAAGTGAAATATTACTGTGAGTGTTGCTTGGAAGGGAATGTGATATTGCTAAAAGTTGATCGTTTCACTAAATAAGCATGATCAAATCCCTGCATTCATCAACTGTTTATTTTTTTGGAATGTTCTTTGATTTTATAGGTTGGGGTTTTTTCAGATAGTCTTTATGTCCTCAGCTGCTTGTTTCTACTTCTTTGCTTCACAAGGCAGTTCTGTTGCAGCCAACAATTCTTTACTTATCTGTAATGTTTTTATTCTGAAAAGAGAATTGCTTTATTGAAGGTCATTTGGTTTGCTTGGCCAATTTTTTTTAGCTATGGGTGGGATGGTCATGGTGGTCAGTGGGGGACTATAGGAGTGGCTTCTGTGAGAAGTTACTAGAAATTTTCCTCATGTCCTGCTAAGCCGACGCCGGCTGCTCCAAGATGGACCTCTTGCCGGGCAAGGCCAAGCCTATCAGTGATGGTGGTAGCACATCTGTGATAATAGATTTAAGAAAGAGGGTAAAGGACCTGTGCAACTGCAGCCCAAGAGAGGAGTGAGAACGTGGGAGAAGCAGCTCTGCAGACTTCAAGGTCAATGCAAAAGGAGGGGCTGGGGGTGCTCCAGGCACTGGAGCAGAGATTGCCCTGCAGCCCCTGGTGAGGGCAGTGTGGCCCTGCAGCCCATGGAGGACCACAGGCATGCAGAGATCCTCCCCATACCAGAGCAGGTGGATGCACCCAAAGGAGGCTGTGATCCCAAGGGAAGCCCATGCTGGAGCAGGCCCCTGGCAGGATCTGTGAGCCATGAAGGGAGGAGCCCATGATGAGCCAGGGTTTGCTGGCAGAACTTGTGACGCCACAGGCGACCCACACTGCAGCTGCCTCTTCCTGAAGGGATACACTCCATGGGAAGGGCCCACCAAGGAGCAGTTAATGAAGAACTGGAGCCTGTTCACGAGGGCTCACACAAGTAATTTGTGGAGGACTGTCTCTTGTGAGAGGGACCTCTCTCAGAAGCAGGTGAGAGGTGTGACAAGTCCTTCCGCTGAGAAGGATAGGCAGTGGATGAACTCTCATTCCACTCCGCTCCTGCAGGGGAGGAGGTAGAGAGTTCAGGAGTGAATTTAAACCTGGGAAGGAGGGAAGGGTGCTAGGAAAGTGTCTTTGAGATTTGGGTTTATTTCTCACTGTCTTACTCTGATTTATTTGTTAATAAATTAAACTGGTTTTCCCAAGCTGAGTCTGTTTTTAATGTGATGACAACTGTTGAATAATATCTCTCTGTCCTTATTTCAGCCCACAAACTTTAGTTATATTTTCTCTTCCTTGCATCTGAGGAGGGGAGTGATACAGCTGCTTGGTCGGGCACCCACAGAAGTTTAGAATTTCCCTTCAGAATTGATTGGTTATTTTAAATACTGTCCCAGAAAATACCTTCCTGCTTTTTGATTCTTGACAGCACTAGGTAATTGAAATTATAAAAATAGAAAGTCGCATTTACTTGAGCATGCGCGTAGAAAATTTTCCTCCTTTACAAAGAAGAAGTAAAAAGACCACAGAATTGTAGAGAATTTTTTAACGGCGGGGGTCCTGACAGAGCTGCTGCAAGTAATTCTTGCTTGCCATTTATTTTCAAGAAGCTAACAGATTAAACTAACTGGTCATGAGAACCATGGTCTACTTGTGTGCTGTTATGCTTTATGGAGTTAAACAAACCATGTGAATTCAGACTTTAATTAAACTGTGAAAAATTAATGTCTCTGGAGTGCAATGGAATAATCAATATCCAAACTATTTTCAAGAATAAGTTCATCTTTATTGTCATTTTTTGTCTCATTTGAACAGCCTACCTCTCTAATTGGTCATGTCTTTCAGGAATTTAATCTTCTATGCAAGAAAGTCAGAGTTAAGGACTGTTGTAGATATCTTTCTTTAATATAATTAAAGTGGCATTTCAAGAACAATCTACATCTTTAATCAAGGTGCTGGTCTCTTAAAGAGTGTGATTATGTTAGTTTGCAAGGGCTAACTACTGACAGAATATGTTGAAGGAATTTAATTATATTTAAATAAGTTATTTCCAATCTTCAGAAATTTTGAAATGAAGACAAGGAGAATAATTTGTCTCAATGGAGTTATGACTAAAACTGGTGGAAGACAAAAGCAAGGCCTATCAAAGAACCATAAGCAGCAACATAATTTAATCCCAAGCTGTTTAGGATATTCTATATTTCATATTGAAAGATACATGATCTTGTCTGACCCATAAAAAATTTACATTTTTTTCTTATTTGTTCATTTGCTTCAGGTGAGAATAGTCTAAGAGACAAATGTATTCGGTTCACTATAACTGGAAAGTCTCATGTCAAAGATCTTGTTGTAATGAAACAAATTTTTATCTCATATACTGTGCTTATTTGGAAATAACTGCAAGAAATAAATGGAAAGATTTATTGTCGCTACACAACATTTGTATTAACCATGACAAAACAGTTCATAAATAGAATCAAAGTATTGTATAATATTTTCCAGATGTTTTATACAAGTTATGTGATAGCAAATCTTACATCTAAAGGATGTAACATGGTGTCCTCTGTGGTTGGCTGAGCAAATTTTTTGTCACTTTCCTGTGTACAGACAATGTGGTTGAATGAGTTTATCTCTTTGCGTGGACCTGTCTTGAAAGGTGAAATTAAATTTTAACTCTGCATAATGGATCACATCATGTAGAATGTGTACTACTTAGTGCCATGGGAGAATACGGTTGCTGCTATGTAAAACATGAATTATTCTTTTCCTCCTAACTTATTTTATTTTTGCTTATGTAAGTCCTGTCCTCATGCAAGCCAACCCAAACTATATCTATATGCATTTTAATTGGTGTTTTCTTTTTCCTATAAATTATAGGGGATGTCCTTAAAAGTTTTCTCAAATGCAAAAGAACAATGAAAATTGCAATCCAGTGTGCAACTTTTAATACTTGTTTGAACTCTCCTATTCAGGACCTTAAGGAATTTTTTTCCTAATGAGTACAGGTGCAGATTTATTTTCTTGACTCCAAGAGGGTGCAAGAGATCCATCCAGGATACAGAGTGAATGCAAGCATCTCCTAGGAATTGACCATCCTAATGGAGGTTGAGAGACAGAAAAGGAATTTTGCTCTTCTGTAAGATGTCCACAGACATGCTGCTCTGAGATGTAGTGTCACATATAACTGTTAAAAATAACTCAGTCTCTTACCTCAGATCAACCAATACAACCCTACAAAATAAAATACTTACACAGTTTTGCGTTTTTCAACTTGCTGCACTTACGTGGGCTGTGCTGTGTGCATGGAAGGATTATAATCCATGAGATAAAATTTCACTCTTTCCAGTAAAGGAAAGATAGTATGGACAATGGTGGAAAAATATACTTCTGCATAACTCCAAGCTCTGTGAAACAGATTCTTATCTATCTGTGTTTCTTTCTCAGGGCGCTACCGAGGAGAGAGGTGATTTCTACTCCCCATTTTGTACAGTTCCAAGCACTAACAATCTGGACCCTTCTCATTTATTTCAACTGTTCTTGGACAGGTCCTTTAAACTCCTTTTATATAAATCAAAATTCTTTTTTTCCTGCCTTGAATGCAACATTTTATTTATCCAATATTAAGTAATTGACTTTGAACTGCCATTATTATGGTAAAGCAAGAGGTTACACTTAGCTGGGGGGAAAAAAAACCAAATAGCAACCAAACCTTTGCTATACAGACTGTTCCCAGAAAAAGGAAAAACATCCCACAAATCGTCCAACCGCACTATCTATACATCAGGAAACAGCAGAGAAGATTGCTCTTGATCTGGAACCATACCACATTGTAGAGATTATGGGCTTGCCAAATTTTGAGGATACATTATTCTTTCCCAAGAAAAATACTCTTTTATGCAACTGCTATGTTTTTTATTTATGGTAACTTACTGATCAAAGCAAGGAATGTCTTCACAGAAACAAATAGTCTTGCAAGGAGCTAAATCAACAGCATATCTTTCACTCACAGCACACAGACCTTTCCTTGATTCTGTGATGAGAAGGGGACATGCATATTCAAAACATTTCTTCTGGGCCTGCTATCATCATCACTACCACCACAACCACTAAGCAGGGACTCTGGCAGCAAAAGAAAATTCTGGTCCAAGTTGCATATTTCCCTCAAATTCACACAGCTGAGAATATTTAAAACTGGATAAAAAAAGTGAGGGATATTGGGTTCACTAGCATCTGCTGTTTCTTCCATTACAGTTATTTGATCATCCTATTTTCTGACGGTTACTGGCAGGCACCAGATACGTGTGTTATGTTAGCATCCACTTTGGTTAGAATGAGGCATGAAGAACACAGACACATCAAACAACACCTTTGTAATACAGGAAACAATACTTACTGGAATATGTCATCACAGAAAACAGCTGAAAGACTTTCTGGTTAATCATTGTATCAGACAGCATGCCTTCATCATTATATAGAGAAGTATTTGCCTTTACTTGGTCCTCTATGAAAGAGGTTGACTCACCATTTTCATATGTTGGTAAATTAAGTTAGTGCTTGTGCATGTTGCCCAGTGAGAAGCCTCTCAAATCAAACTACCCATTTAACCACAAAAAAAGGAGCTCAAAACATCAAAGAAGCCACAGTATTGAACATGGAAAAGCCTGTATCAGAATAGGACTCTCTATCTTGCATTTAAATAGGCCATACCAATTCACTTTGTAAATAATATCTGAATATAAAGTTACATAAAAAGAAGAAAAAGCAACTGTCTCTCAAAATCTATTTGTGAAAATAAAAAAGAAAGAAATACCTTTCTGTTTGGTTTGCAATCCTCATTATTATTCTATGGTAAGCACATAGTTTTCTGAATTCTCCTAATTTCATTTGCAATCAGCTGGGTACATCAGTTTCAATTATAAAGAAAAGAGTTATTCTCAGATTTTAGGTAAAAAAAGGTTTCCTTCCAGTCTAAAATTGTCCTAGACTTTTAGCCTAATCTAGTATAGTATTCAGTTGAGAGCAAATGGTAAACACTTCCAGTGGACTATACATCTTCATCTGTTTTAATTGTCTGAGGGTAAAATGTTCTCAAGATTTTTGGCTTTCTTCTTTAAATGGTTAATTTCATGCCTCTATTACACAGCATTTTGAAAATTAGAGAAACTAAATCCCACATTAATTGTCTGTATAGGATCCTTTGTAGGCAGATGTAGGATTTTTGCTTCTTCTCTATTTTTTTTTCTTGAATACCTGATATTAGAATTGTAAGCTTAAACAAACTCTAAGCTTCCAGCAAAAGCCCCTCATGAATATTAACACTTTCTCAGCCTTAAGGCTAAGATGTGCTAAGTGGTACCTGGGCTATTACTTTAATTAACCTGACTTGCTGTGATTTTTTTCAGACTGCTAATCATGGCCCAACAAGATACATATGACTCACAGGTAAATAGATCTACCTGCTCTAAGTGGGGAGCATGTATCTGCATACATAACACTCTTCTCTATGGGGAATTACTGCTTTTTCTATCCCAGAGTAGTTTTTATGGCTTACCTATGTGAGCAAGCTCTCTGACAGATGTGTATGTAGTATTTTTAAAAACAGATGTGCTCTTGATATGTATATAATATTGTAAACACCTGCTTGTGTTAAAAGCAAACAAGACTTTTTTTTAACCTTGTTAGTGGTCTACACTTGACACGATTCAAGACAGACAATTCTGACTCACAAATCATTACTTGAATCACCAAGGCTTATTTTCTAAGTAAGTACCTTAAAGGTGATTTCAAAGGTAATTTGAAAGCATAATATGAAGTTGTGGGAGTGAATCTGAGGGTCACTGAGTGTTGGAACAGGTTGCCTAGAGAGGTTGTGACATTTCCCTCAGTGGAGGTATTCAAAAGCCCTCTGGACATAATCCAAAGTAACATGCTCTAGGACATCCTGCTTGAGCAAGGAGGTTGGACCAGATAACCCCCCAGTGGTTCCTTCCAAACTTGATTATTCTATGATTCTGTGGAGGTGACCAGCAGAGGATGTGGTACTTATGATGATGATGATGAGGAGGAGGAGGAGGAAAGAATCAACTCAGCTTGCCTTCATTTCAAGATGAATTACAATTATTTAATTTGAAAAATGTAAATATATTCCTATATGTGAGCTTAGCACATCCAGGTAGGCTCCAAGACACAAATATGAAGACACACACAGGTATATTTAACTAGAGGACAAATTTCAAGTTAGCAGTTAGGTAAATATTTTAAACCTGCCAAACTCTGGTAACAATAATATAAATTTATCATAGGCTGTATATATTTAAACCACAAATACTTGTAAGATCATCAAAGATTTAATAAAGCTGAAAAAGCAAGTTCATTAAATTAATAAAGCACTTAAATCCCAGACTCAGATCCATTTTTTCTTTCTTACACATCTTCTTGAATTATATAATTGAATCAGAAGGGTGGCCACTAGCAACCTTCAAACTGACTGGTAAATTCTCATTCAACAGATTAGGATTATAACCATAATGCTTCTGTTCTCATGATTATACATCCAGGCTAAATATGATGCCTTTGGGGATAGTTTGAAAAGTCTGGAAAAGCACTAGGTTTAATCTAACTGGATCCTAACATGAAAAGAATCCCATGTAGTTGATCTAAAATGCATATGAGCAATTTTGATACCAGGCAGGAGAACTGACTTGGGTAAAAATCAAACTTCCTTGTCACTGTTCTCCCCAGGAACGGAAGTGAGATGCGGCATAAAGGTCTGGTACACAGGTTCAGCTTCAACCAACTTCAACTAACTTTATTCAAAATCCCATGTCTTTTATAATACATGGACTCAAGTATCATACGATTGGTTAACAGAAGTAACACCTATCAAAGCTATTGGCTTTCTATGAATAGTATGTGTTTACATTCTTGTATTTTGCTGTTCTCACAACAATCCTAGTAGAACCATGAGAAAAAGTTTATCTCTGCACCAAAGACTGCAGCAAGTATGCCTGAGCTTTCTCTATCAGGCTTCTAACAGTACCCATTTCCTCTGCCACAGACTTGGGCAAACTATTAAGCCAGGACGGTATGATGTCTTCCTTCTTTCTTCACTTTACAGGAAGCAAGACTGATATGCTGAAAGGCATTGGGACAGAATATAAAGTGGAGAAGATAGAGGCTGTATCAGGACAACCCAGGGCTGATGTGAGTCAGAGGCTACTCCACCATCTGGACTTCGGTGGAGTACTATCTGTAAAGTATCTGCAAAGTATCACTGTATCACTTTCTGCTGCAGAAGTTCAAGAATGAGAGTAGCAATGCTGGCATTGCCTTGCACTTGAGTGTATTCCATCCAAAAGAGGTGTTCCCACAAGAGCATGAGTAAAAATATGAGCCTGCCTTTAAAAACCAAATAAACCAAATAGACAGAAACAAGAAACTTGCTGTTATGTGAATAAAAAGTTCCCAATTTAGTCAGATAAAAAAATGCTCAAGTCACCATGTTTTGGATACTTTCAAAGTAGGAAGTAAATTAAATAGTAAATTCTTGCTATGCTCCATTTGATTTACTTAGCATGAAAAAAAAGCCTTAGTGAAAAAAAAGACATTTTTTTCATTCAATTTACACTTTCTTGTGAAGTTACCACAGACAGATTAATGGAAATCAGAGCTACAAAGTAAGGATTTTCTGATCTTTACCCTTAATAAAGTCTTAGTCTGAATATTTTATGTTTTTTCAGCAGTCTCAGCAAAAAGGTAAATGTGTGTGCCTGTGTATGTTCATGTATACCAATGTGTGTGTGTGTGTGTGTACACATATACCTAGCTCTGAAGAAACTTGTTCAGTTCACATAATGCCTATTTGTCTTTTTGTGGGTTATATGACAGTACTTCTATTTAAAGTTTCTCAGCCAAAGGCCAAAAACTTTGCTCATGGGCTTTAGATAGATGTACAGCCTGATTACTGAAGGACTTCAGAGGACAAGTGCAGGAGAAAAGTAGGTCAGATAGAAAGCAAAAAAAATAGATAAGGGGCTAGAAAGAGATATTCTGAAGACCTTTTTTCCTAAGAGGTTGTTTCAATGTGAGTCCTGTCAGATGCTTCAAGTTTGAAATTTGCATTATCACAGTCTTTAAGAGCTTATTTAAAGTCTGAATACATTAAGAAACTTGACAGCAATGATCGAAGTACAAAATATTTCCCCAGTATTAATGACTAGCCTAAATCTCTATACCTTGGGCAATGAACATCTTCTAGCAGATCATTAATTCCTTCAAAATACCCTGTCCTGAGGTCATTAAGAACTGAAAACTGGAAAAATAAAATAAAATATACATATGATATTTTATTTTTGAACTGTAGAATTTAATTGGTATGTATAGATCAGGTCTGAAAAATTATTCCCTTAAATGTTAGACAATCGGATTGACAGAATTATCTCTCAAACTGCTATTCATATTATAATAATATATGCTCATAAATATAGCTTTAATAATAAAAAAATATTAAAAGTATGTTTCAAATATAAAACATACACTGAAGCTAAGTAGACCTGTAGGTTTTACATAAAAATTGAAGGTAGATTGTGGAAACATAATTTCAAGCTTTTGGTAAGTCAAATATGTCATTCACATTATTTAAGTAGAATGTAAAGAAAGAAAGGTCTTATTATTGCAAAATGTCTTTGTATTCTATTTTTATCTTCAGCTTGCTTTAAGTATTTATTTTCTTGGAATTGCAATGCAGGTGGTTGTGTCTTTGAAGTTTCTACTTGCCATTCTTTACAGGTGCTTCAGCTAAAGACATGGCAATTTATTTCCCATGCTGAAGTATGCTGAACCTGTTTACTTGTCTCCATCAGCTATAAGGAGGACATATGAAGTATAAATCTACACTGCAGTACTCGTCTTAGGTAAAGTGATACCCATCTTGAGCCTAGGCTTAAACTAACATTCCTGAAATTGTTGCTCTAAAGTAGTAAATGGAAAGAATCTTACTCATTCTGATGACATAATTCACGAACTACAAGTGAAGAATTGGATTATTATGTCTGGAAAAAGTGTGATGGTTCAAATGGGTGGCACAAAATAAGAAATACTTCCTTCATATAACCTTCATATCTGAGTTTAAACTGTGGGTATCAGTTTGCATATTGAAAAAGTTTTGATGAAAGAAACCTTCATTTAAATCAGGAAACTGGAAATTGTGCTCAGAGAGCTGGATTTTTTCTTTCAGAGGAGAAAAAAAAATAAACTTGTAAAAGGCAATTCCTATTTCAACAGTTTTCAAATCATGTATTTTTTTCTTTGATTTAAACTCACTTCTGCATTTTGATGGCAGATAATGCAACAGAAAATAAAATCAAGGTTGCTACAAAAAAATCTACAGTATTTTTTTTTAAAAATATTCTATCACTATTTGATAAATTGTAGTAGTCATATGTTGTCATTGTCAACATCTTCATAAATCACTTGGACATAGGATGGAAGGGATACTAAGCAAGTTCACAGATGATACGAAACTGTGAGGAGCTGTAGATTCCCTGGAAGACAGAGAGACCTCCACATATTAGAGAGGTGGGCAGTCATTCACAACATGAAGTTCATAAAAAGGGAAATCCTGGATTCTCCACCTGGGATGGGGCAACCCTGGATGTATGGACAGACTGGGGAATGCAGCGTTGGAGGGCAGCCCTTTTGAAAAGGGATCTGGGGCACCTGCTCGATGGCAAGTTGAAGATGGGTCAGCAGTGCCCTGGCAGCCAGGAGGGCCAACCCTGTCCTGGGGGGCATCAGGCTCAGCATCGCCAGCCGGGCAAGGGAGGGGATTGCCCTGCTCTGCTCTGAGCTGGGGCGGCCTCACCTCGAGTGCTGGGGGCAGTTCTGGCTGCCACAATATAAAAAAACATTGAGCTGTTGGAGAGGGTTCAAAGGTGGGCAGCAAAGATGGCGAAGGGCCTCGAGGGGAAGCCGTGTGAGGAGCATTTGAGGTCACTTGGTCTGTTCAGCCTGGAGAAGAGGAGACTGAGGAGAGAGCTCATTGTAGTTACAACTTCCTCGTGAGGGGAAGAGGAGGGGAGGCACTGATCTCTTCACTCACATGACCAGTGACAGGACCCAAGGGAACAGCCTGAAACTGTGTCAGGGGAGGTTTAGGTTGGATATTACAATCAGGTTCTTGACCCAGAGGGTGGCTGGGCACTGGAACAGGCTCCCCAGGGAAGTGGTCACAGCACCAAGCAGAGCAGAGTTCAAGCAGCATTTGGCAATACTCAGGCACGTGGCTCGTGGGGATGGCGCTATTCAGGGCCAGGAACTGAAGTCCATGGTCCTTGTTGGTCCCTTCCAACTTGGCATATTCTGTGATTCATGCCACCATGAGTTTATTGTTTTGTGTATGTCTGTACAGTTGAACAAGATTTAGGTGGTTTCTCATGTTTCTATATCTTAGAAATATTTTCCTTAGAGTGGCAGAAGGTCAAAACATACTAAAAATTTTTTTCATATCTTTTATACACATTTAACTGAAGACTGGTTCTAAATCAAATTTTTACTGACTTAGTAAATACTCTATTTTCAATTTTTTAAAAGATATACTTTTTTTTCTGTATAAATAAGCAAATATTGGCTAATTCAATTCCGTAATTTTAATTTTCCCATTATAATTCAGCTTATATTTTTCATATACCCCACTCAAAAAATAAAAATAGTGGGAGTCCGGTGTAACATGATAAAACTATTACATGGAAATTCCTGTTGCAAGGTTGGACTGGAGCTTCTTCATTGGACAAAACTTCCAGTACTCAAAGCATTGAATGATGCAAAACTTGTGTAATTAGGTCAAAGAAATTCAATAAATGATATGTATTAGGAAGGATGATAAGTATATATGCATCTCATTGTTTGAGCATTTTGTCAATAGTAGGACTTCAAAATACGTTTCTGCTGGCTTCTTTTTTCATCACAATTTCCTCTTATGGTCCTGATGATAGCTTTTCCACCCAATGATTTTTTTCAAGTAGCAGTGAAACATTATTTCAAATCCGATAAACTTAAAATGTTCCAGTGCACTTAAGATTGAGGATCTTTTTTAAATATAGTGAGAGGAAAATTACAGGAGAACCAGTGTGTAGGAAAAAGTACTACTAGGGAATCTTACTGATTATTTATTTGATATTTGGTCATTTACCTACTCACAATTGTCCCAGAACTGGTATAGTGATAAAATTCACTGTTTACCCATGCATTTGTGTGTGTATGTGTATACAGATATATATCTCATTCATGCACAGCTCTACATGTTTCTTAAAGTTGACATTGAGAATTATTGGGAATGATATTTCACTGCAGTGTCTGTGCTCTTTCACATGAGACCAAGGAAACTTCTTTTCCAATTTTTCCAACTTCATTTATTATTTTTTTTATTCTCTTTTGCAGGTACTCTGAATATATTCATAATTTTTATTTACTTTCCCTGTTCAGAAGATAATATTAATTCATCTTTCAAGGTATTTCAGGTCACTTCAAGTAACTGTTCATAGTCAAATATTGTTTGCAATATATATAAAGAACTATAGAAAATCTGGCATGTCCCATGGCAGATAGAACTATTTATTTACTGCAAAGTCCACACATTTCAGGAATGATCACGGTCGGGTCTTATGTTCATGAAGCTGACAGATCCTGTGCTGATGAATAGGCTTAAAATCAAGAGTCGACTGAGATCCCAGAGGACAAATAGATACATGGCTCCAATGTGGTGATATCCAAACACAGCAGAGGGGTGCACCTAACTAGGGAAGGCAACAAAGCCTATGGCACTGTTGTGAATAAAAATATTAAAACGGCCACTAAAAAATAGCCTGAACAACAGAGAGGTAAGATTATGAATTCATTACTTTGGTATGGTTTTAAAATCTTCTGATGCTTCATTAAAATGATGCAACTACAGAGTCACAGATTGTGAGACTGGAAGGGTATCCAGAGGTCACCTGGTCCAACTCCCTACTCAAAGCAGGTCTAATCTAAGTAAGTTGCAAAACACCTCCCGCGACAGAGATCCCCTACCTCTCTGGGCAGCTTGCTGCAGGATTTTACTGCTCTCATGGTTAAAAAATAAAAGCAATAATAACAAAAAAAAAATCATAATGTGCAACTAAATTTCCCGTGTTCCAAGAAATAATGATTTTTATGACACTAGGATTTTTTTGCTTTTATTCTACACTATTTTGTAGGGTTTTTTTCTGTTGTAATGTTAGAAAATAATGCATTGTATGCAATAAATTGGAATATGTCCCTCTCATATCAACAGAGATATAAAAATACAACTTTGCAAATGGAAAATACTTTCTTCTCTTCATCACTCAGACTTCTACACATTTATCTTACAACTTGTTGTGACCTTGTAAAAATGCCCGAGTATTACGTGAGCATCACCAAAGTGATGCTTCTCAAATTTGGAAGGCTGTCTTACCCCGTTTCTTGCCAGCTTTTTAGATTATTTGCATTATATAATGGGCTAAAGTTTCATTTTTAATTAGATAAACATTATTTTAACCAATTAAATTGTTCTACTCCAAAAAAAAAAAATTATTTAAACCTTTGGTAATGGTCAAGCAAATTTACCAATGTGCGTTTTTAGGTTACAGCAAGACTTTCTTCCAGTTTCTACAATTTTATTATTCTATTTGTGAAAGATTTTTCCTTTAGCATGTCACTCCAGGTGCAGCCTTCAGAAGGCATTTGATACATAAAAACAGAGGATTTTACACTGCATCCTTCTATCTCAGTGGGAAAAGGTATTTCTCAGCCTGTAATAATCTGTAGGTAAACAGCAAAAATTTTGGACATGTTTCCTGCCTGCCTCTAGTCTTTCCTTGCCTATTCAAGGCCCAACAAAGCCCATTAAATTCAAGGTGCAAATATCCCTGCACAAAAGAATAAAGGAGATTTATATTTGCATTATTTCAATTTACATAAACATAAAAGAATTATGTTCAGAGTCCAGATCACTATTTCTAGGATGTACAAAGCACACATTAGTCAAGGAAAACTTGTTAATGTTTTTGCTGCAGCTGTTTTAGAGAAAGACTTTGGACCATAAGAGAATGTTAACATTTTGCTTAAGGATATTATGATGCAGAACACATTCAGATTCTTCTGCCATCTCCTCTCCAAATTTAAGTAACTCAATGGATGAAGAACAAGAAATTGAAATTTTGCATTCATACACACACACATACATACACACACATATATACACAAATCATTATATATTTAAATATCACTACAATATCTGTAAATATCACTATGTAAATATGCACACTAGGTGTATACGTAGGGGTATACATGTGTGTGTGCATGTGTACATTAATTAATTTTTTTTTTTTTTACTTTATGCCCCTGTATGCATGTCTAGCCATATATGTATACAGAGTTTGACTATGACAGTGAGCATACACATTCCCTGATATTTATATTCAGAATTAATTTACAGCTTTATGGCTTCTGAACTGAGAGAACTACATATGCTGTAATTCCAACTGTGAGTCACTGTGATGGAAATAAATACTTTATGAAAATAGCCCATAAAACTGTTGTATTTAATAGAAAATAACTGAAAAATAAAGAGATAACAAGGAACAATGATCCTCCCACATATTTTGGAATATTCCTTTTTAAAAAATGTCTTCCTAAACAGCAATCTAATCAAAGACAGTCCTGAAGAAACCGTTTGTCCTTTGTTGTGGCCTTGAACTTTGACTCAAACAATACTGCTCTGTAGTCATCTGGTGAACATATGGGTATTGTTCATCCCCTAGATAAATGCAGGCCAAACCCACAGATAGTTTTTGTGATGTTTTGGGACTGCAATCCAGACAATACAATCGCTTGATTCTCCTTCCTGGACTTTGGTGGGGTGTGAGTATATTACTAAGGAGATTTTCCATTGGATTTATGCAAAGGAAATGTATTTTGTCTCAGGTTTAGGCTGGATAAGCATAGACAGACAGCAGCCCCAAACTGCCGTTAGGTTAGGGTTGAGAGAGCCACAAAGCCTACAGCTCCAGGGGTGCTGTACCTGGAATGGGCACACCAAAGAACACAGCACTCCTTCTTCCAGAGTTTTCTAATTTGGACCACCAAAGGCACTGGGGGCTTCAGCTGCAGACCCACACTGCACTTATGGTCAGGGACAGGGTCCAGAGAGCCACAAAACCTACAGGTCCAGAGACAGTGAGCAGGGAAAAGACATGCCGAGGGAAGCACAGCACTGCACAACATTGCTGTCTGCACACATTGCTAGTCTGGGCCATCCATGGCAGTGGGCCCCAAGCTCTCATTAAGGTTGGAGTAAGGATTCAGAGACCGACACCTCCAGGGACACAGGGGTGGAAGAGGCAGGCCAAGGGAAGCACAGCACTGCAGCCACATCCTTGCCGTCTCAGCTTTCTAAGATGGGCTACCTGTTTCCCAAGGTTAAATTATGCTTAGAGTCAAGGTCAGCATTAGCCTTCAGATAGCAACAAAGGTTACAGTTTTGGGGACAGGAGGGATGGAAAAAAGTATTCCAAAGAGGAACAGCACTGCTCAAACATCTCTGCTTGGAGAAATTCCTGATCTGGGCCACCTATGATGCTGAGAACCTCAGCCTCACCCCCAAGCTGCCATTAGGGTCAGGGTTAGGGTGCAGAGAGCTGTGAGGCAAACTGCTCCAGGGATGCTGTCCCTGGAATAAGCCTGCCAAAGGAAACACGGCACTGTGCCTACTTTTCTGCTGCCAGAGTCTGGGATTGAGAAATGCAATCTTACACCTCACACCTTATACCAATCAGAGACTGATAGAATGGCTTTAGGTTGGAAGGGGCCTGATAGGTCATCTAATTCCAACTCTCCTGCCATGGACAGGGACACATTCCACTAGACCAGGTTACTTAAAGCCCCATCCAGCCTGACCTTGAACACCTCCAGGGAAGGAGAGCACCCACAACATTTATGGGCAACCTGTTTCAGTGCCTCATCACCCTCATAGTAAAAAATTTCTTCCTAAACCTACTTTCTTTCAGTTTGAATCCAGTCGCCCATGTCACTACTTTGTAAAAAGTCCCTCTCCATCTTTCTCCCCAGAGCTGCTCTTAATCCATTCGCTGCCCAACTTGTATTTGTGATTGGGATTGCCCCAACCCAAGTGCAGGACCTTGCACTTGGCCTTGTTGAACTTCATGAGGTTTACATGGTTCCAGCTCTTAAGCCTATCACGGTCTCTCTGGATGGCATCCCTTTTCTCCAGTGTGTCAGCTGCACCACACCTTGGAGCTCTGTACATCTTAAAATAAACACTGAATTTCAAGTGATAAAAATAATTATTTACCAGAAAATCAACATTTCTATTAAAAATCATTTAGCAATGATACAAAACAAGTAATAAAAGTATTCTCTGTACTTTTTCTTGCAGAAATGAAGATACTGTAAAATTCAGTCTGTTTGCTGAAGTTTGTGTGGAATTCAATTCTATGTCATTAAAAAGATATCGCTCTATTGCATTTTGATATTTTCAGCATATTTTACTGTCCTTTTGGCCCTTCTGATTACAAGGATATGCTCAGACCTTCTCCAAAGAAAAAAAATCCACAACCCCAAAATATAAAATCAATGTAAAATGACAGAATGCAATGAAAGCAATTTTGCAGCATCAAAATTTAAATGAGCAGCAGGACTTCTGGATGCTTATCAAAACCAAGCCAACTAATATTTTAAAGTGTGACCATTATTCCTGCATACACTAAAGATGATGGATTGAGCCAAAGTCAGTAAAATCCTGTGTCATCACAAAAGAACACTTCAGTAGAATTTGCATCCATAACAGTTTAGGAGTTGGCTTCCTTCTGTGGAGATTTGTTTTCATTTGTTATTCCATCACAATCAGTATAATGTGTGAGTTTTTCTGTGGCTCAGGCTGGCATCAGTAGCATCATACAATTCTATAACATCTTTTGTTCTATCTAGAACTGCATGCACTTCAGTTGTTTACACATTTACACACCTGATATTGCCACCTTCTTGGTGTAAGGGAGGAATCAGCTAAATTATCATCTGCTTACATGGCTGTCTTAATTGTATGTTGTCACAACTCAAAACATATGTCGTGTACTATTTCTTTTGAGAGATGCTTAAATGAAATCCATCTCCAGTGACTTGCAGCGTGGTTGATTTTTTAATTTTTTTTTTCTTTTTGGAAATACAACTCATTTATAATAACTGAAACCATTCTATAACCAGTCCCTGAAACAGTCAATTGGAATAAAAATTTCATTGTGCTGTGCTGTGGAGGTGGCACTTCTGCATCGCATACGCAAATGTTCCTTGGTCTGTTTTAGAACTGGAAATTAGTTATTTTTCAATTTTGTGGCAAGTAAATTGAAAATAAATAATTAAAATTATTTTGGGTTTTGCAAAACCTGAGAGTTGGAGATAAAATATGAAAATTCCATTTTCTCATGAAGTTTCTCTTAATTAAGAATCATACTTACATTTGATTATAATTCATATCATTCTTTCAAATTTAGCAGGATTCTGTCTGGAAATAAAAGTCAGTTAGTCAAAGCTGATTCAACAAAGTTGGTAACGCTCTACTATCCAGTTCTTAGCCTTTTTTCAGAAGGTTTTTGACGGGATATTGTCTCAGGAATCATCTTGCCTTGAACAGCTGACACTGCCTTTAAGTAAAAAGAAAAGTGAAATACATTCCTATTTCTTTCTCAGAGGTTTTCTCTTGTATTCTCCAGTCATTTGATCTGGTATAAGTAACAAATCTCATTATAGATGATGATAAAAAACTAACCGATAAAAAAAGGTAATTAAAACTAAAAACTGGAGTATGTACTGGAAAAACTGGAACAGCAAATATTTTGTGTGTGGCATCCCACTGAAGTGAAAATAGTGGAATTTTTGTTCCATTTGTGGTTGTGGTTGCAACTTCATGGTAAATGTGACTTCCAAAAAGAGACATAGCTGTCCAGCACAGACGTTAGATGTTTTCAGTCTTAGACAGAAAGTGAAACTACACCAGTTTGGAGACCACAAACTTAAATCTTGTGCAGTTTGAACTGTGTTACAGACGAGAGTATAGAATTCAAGAGAGCACAAAATGAAAGTAAAAATAATAAATAGAAAGAAGTTCTGGGACCCAGCCTGTATTTTCAGAGATTATTTGCGGTTTATTTAATTTTATCAGCTGTTGGAAAGGAGGGAGTCCAAGCAGGGAAAACCATCAGAAAACAAGCAATCCCAGCTTTTCCTGCATCCTGATAAATGTACTCAAATATTACTGAATTCTACTGACAACCCATACTTCCTCCTGTTTTCTCTGCTTAAGAATATTCAGTTATTTAATGTACCTTAATAATTTAAATATAAATGTATTTAAATATAAATAACATTCAATAGTATTTAACAGCAAACTGGTAAAGGCCTGGATAAGTTTTCCGCAAAGATATGTAGCAGTGTAACTTTATGAACAAAAGAACATTTTCAAAAAAAGAAAAGGTGGTGCAACATTAAAGAAAAAACAGCAGTGACCAGGTCTGCATATTGTCAGCATAAATTAAACCTCACAATAATTCTCAGGAGATAAACACTTTTATATCCTTTCCCCTACGAAGGCTCAGCAAGACAAAGCAAATTTTTGCAAAATGCAAGTGGCTTATGTTAAGTGAGGCAGCAGTTTTATTCCCAGGGGTCTGAGTTAGCACCCAAAATTGCATTCAAACAGTGCTGCCTCTTTACTGCCATCCTTGCTAAAGTATTTGAAAGAGTCATCTATTCCAAGTAGGCAATTTTGACAGCAACTGCTACTGCTTAAATATATATTAACTGTGTTAAATTGAACTGAATGTAATGCAGGGAAACCTTAATGTAGGCCATTAGAAGATGTAAGGAGATAAACTACACATAAGGAGAAAAAGCTGTCTCTGGCCATCTGCTTGTCCTGGTAACACACAGAAAATTTGCAATATGTAACAATTCCCTCAACTTGCTGAACAGCAGGTGCCCATCTTTTCCTTCAGCTGTCCAAAAACTGTTCCCTTACAACTCTCTCTGTTCTCCCTGAAGGATTCTTTCATAGTTTTGTAATGCAAATTTCAAATAGGGAGGAACAGGTTCTGTTTGAACTAGAATTATCTCAATTTACCTGGTAACCAATGGATATAGATCCTTATTCTGTCCTGTGAGCATTCTACTTAAATGAACAATCACTTTTTTTCCCCTAGTGTCACATCTTTTATAGATGAAAACGACAGCAGTATTTTGCAGACAATAAAAAGCACAGGGTATGAGGACTCTGAATTAGGAATGCTGTTTCCACTGTGCTGTTTTCCTCAATAAATGTTAAACCATAAGTAAAGCAATAAAGCGAACCAGAATAAGTTGTTGTCTTACATCCTTACCAATCATTTTTGTTTTCCCTTTAAAGGGGTTATTGTTGGTTGAGGTCCTAGGAATATCAAGCTGGGATGTTACAGGAGGAGTGGAGAAGAGTATTCCATTCAAAAAAAATCACCATTTAGGGGATCAAAGGTCAAGATATGGCAATATTAAATTCAACACACAACTCTGTATCTTTTTTGCATATATTTTGAATGTCTATGTTTTTAATTATATGCCACATACGTTCTGGAAAAGTCTTGTGCCCTGCAGATAAAATTTAATGGGGAAAATTAAGATTTTGGGACTGCTAAAATAAAGAATTAAAGCTCCAAATTTACAACCTTATCAATAAGAAAATATGAATATCAAATTTAGTTGTTAGGCATGTAGTCAAAAACTATGGTCTCAGCAGCCACTAAGCAGCCACTTACATGGCTTTAACTGCCTCCTCATTCATCCTGGGGATTTCATGACCCCTCATATAACTTTCATATCTGCACCTCTACATGAGTCCCTTGATAGTCAGAAACTAGATGGTACCATGCATTCAGTTATGAGGAGTTTGATTAAATAAGTTTGTTCTAGTTATGGATTAACACCAATCAAAACATTCACAAACTCCAATTGTGACTGCATTGATTGTGGTGCTTCCACAATGCGCCCTTTGCAGCATGTTGTAGGTTAGAGCAGTCCCTACAAAGATGTGAATTTAAAGCTCTCTTTAAATGGATTTTTATGCAAGTGGATTGGTTGCTCAGCTCTCCAGGGAAAAAGGCTGTTTAGCCCTTCCATCAAAGTCACTGTGCAGAGAGACAGACGCTCACGAGAGCTGTGGGTGAAACACAGTCTTGGTGACGAGGGCACTTATCTGGAAAACAGTGTATTTAAATTCCAAGAGACAGAGAATGGAATTAACCCACTTTTACACCCTAGGGAGATGTCTAATCTCCTACTAAACAAAGAAAGGGAAACAATGCCAGCAAAGGGTACCAGCAGTCTCCTTTCCTTTTTAGAGAAAACCTAAGCTGTCTTTGCATATCAACTGAGAAGTTGCTGTTGCATAAAACCCTGCAACAGGCTAAGCTGGGGTTTGGGCATCCAACCTGTACTCTCAGAGGAGACCCAAACTGGATCAATCTGTGCTTGAGTAGATCAGATTCCTAAGTACAATGCTACAATTGAAAACTAGGAAGTCTATGAAATTTAAGCACCTCCAGGGCTAACCACCACAGAGGATTAATTTTGAACAAAGATTTACTTTAAGGACCAAAGTTGCAATAAAGGTTATTTTAGAAGCCTACACACAGTACCAGATCTCATGCCTAGTGTTTCAGTGTTAGAACTTCTCCAAGTATATCATCAATAATTTCTCTCAGTAGTATGCAGCTATTATGAGGATGAAATTGAGTTCATGTGATGATAATAGTAGCATCTAGGAAGTTAAATAAAAATTATATGACATAATACCACTTAGAATGTTGCACAGTATTAGAGACGCATTTTAGTCCTCATGATTTGTTTCACCCTTAGCAGGTTACATTAATTTCCTATTCCAATGACCCTGTTTATGTTTGACATGGGCTGTAATTTTAAAACCAGCATCTCTTTTCAAGTTCTCTGGCTTCCAAACACTGAAAATTAGAGGCTACTTGTAGAGGTAGGTTTTACTTTACATTAAAATGGATGCGTGTCTGTTCTGTTTGCAATTATGATTTTTTTTTTTCTTTTCAGATTCTGTTCCATTTTAGGCACCTAGAGGAGCAGCAGAGAGGAAAACCATTTGCTTTGCATTGTTAACACAGCTCAAGCCTGGGTCAGGAGAAATCCTCAGGAAGAAGGGGAGATGCTGCTTTCCCTGGCAGCAGCTGACCTTGCTCAGCTGGGAGAGGCTTCTGGAGAATGAGATACATTCTGGAGGATGTGAGTAGCAGAGTGTGAAGGACAGAGAGCAAGCAGAGGGTCCACAGCAGGAAGAGGCTGGGCAGCCCCAGAGAGGATAAGTGAGCAGGCACAGAGCCAGGCCTCCCAGAGGCTGTAAGAAAACCTGTGTCAAGAAAGAGACTGCCAGGAAAGATAAGGCCAAGTAAGCAATGGTCATTTCAGCTCCACAGAATTGCAAAAACTTTGTGCCTGAATCCCTTTGTCCCTGTTAGGAAGGAAACCTGGGGGCCACTGATGCTAAATGACAGGACCATCATCATAGGGCAGCCACCCAGGGAAATTCTGAAGCCTCATTTATACCATAGCCGAACATACCATATACCATTTATACCGTAGCAAAGGACATGATTTCTGGCAAAGAGATTGTGATGATATTTCACTAGAGGTAGAAAGGGATGCTTTATTCCCTTGCACATCACCCTGAATATACAGGGCAGGTATAAGTAAAGAAACTTCTCCATACATTTATCCACAGGAAAACAAACATCTGACTTGCCCAGTCCTCTGGCAGGAGGCATGACACATTTTGGGGACAGATGAAGGAAATCCAATGAACAGACACCAGAGCTATGTATAGTACTCTATTTCTCCCCATTTTCCTCTCTGCTGCTCTCTCTACTAGTAATAATTATTTTTAGTAATAATAATAATAATATTTAAAGAAATATAAAATGTCATAACCCTTTGATATAGTTACTATGTAAGCAAGCACTCAG
>WEKY01040122.1:31515-42297 GCA_013390045.1 Picathartes gymnocephalus | reverse complement strand
CTTACATGGACAAAGTAAGGGGTAGCAGCAGTCAGTAAGTTTTGGGCAGAAGAAACTGATATCAAAAACAAGCTTTCCTTTTTTTCAAAAGAAAAATCCATGAACTACATTGTGTAAATAAAAACCTGACAGTGTTTTCTCATGCCCACAAGAGAAATAAAGTGTTGGAAAAGTTTCCAGAGACCATCTAGCCTGTCTTAAAGATGGATGATTTATAGCTAGAGCAGTATGTACCAAATGGCTAATTCAACCCGCTTACAGAAAGTAATCACTTCACATAATTCGGAATATAATTATGAATGATACTGAGAGGAAGCCAGGAAAGCCCCAACAGAAATGGGGGCTTCAGAGTTAGACTGTCAGCTGATATTCTAACTCTGGGACAGGATTAATGCTTGCATTTCTGGAGGCCAAAGAAGAGCTGATAGAGGTAACAGGTATATTCTAAAACAGCCCCATTTTTTTTTTCCTCCTTCAGTGCTGCTCCTTTATTCTCTAACTTACTTGTTGGAAGAACAGAACTTTCCTTTCTGACGTGACTAAGAGATGGAGTCTGATACTTCTGGCAATCCAGCCCCCTCTTAAGTTTTATCTGCAGTGGGAGGAGCAGCTTGGGATGGTCATAAGGAAGACAAGCAGGAGTAACAAATTAGGCATAGAAAACTAAATGTTCTGCTAAAATATCAAGGTCTATACCCAAAACTTTGTTCAAGGAAAAACAGAAAATCTACTTACTCTAGAAGGACTAGAAATTCTCGGTTTTGTTTTTCGTTTACAGGAGACAACCATAGAAGGCAATGTTATTTGAAAATACACAGATCTGAAAGCTACAACTTTTATGTCATAAAGTTGGTAGGGAAAGATAAAGAAAGAGACAGAAGGAAATAGATTCGCCCTTCTCACAAGATGTTCTCTCATTTTCCCCATCCCAGTCAAAAACTCTGCAGCCAGCCAAACCACTTGGATTTAGATCAGCTCTAACACCGCTACATGCAAAAATGCAAGAGGTTTGGATTGTCACAAGAGCTTAGAGATGCACATCAGAACACTAGCTTTGCTCAGTAGCATATAGAGATCATTGCAGCAAAAACAGAGAGTGGAACTGGCTTTGGAGAAGAATCAAACCAGTGGAAACAGTCCCACATAGATGGGGCTGCAGATGAACTTTTGTCAGCACCACCAAAGGGGCATTCTCACAGCTGCTAAAGAAAATGGATCTCTCCTCATTTGGTGTCACAGAAGAAGCAGCTGTTGAAAGCCAGCCTATGCCAGGCCAGCCCATCTGCTCAACACTCGCTGCAGAAGGGCACACACAGTGAAACAGAGAGGGAAAACAGAGGATCCACAGAGTCCATCCTTTGCACAACAGAGGGTGCAACAGAGGCTTTTGTCTCTAGGCCACAAAGCAGATCAGAAATCTCTTTGGATCCTTTACTTATGACTATTGCCATACAGGTCATTACGTTCTTACAGATTTTGCTGTCCATGCAATCCCTAGACTAAAGGAAATCCTCAGCAAATAGCTCTTGTTATATGAGGTCCAGACAGCATCTGAGTTCGGGAGAGAACACAGCAAGTGACAACAGGTTTTTCTGCTGTCACCTTCCCAAGACTATCTGTACCTCTCACCAGGATCAGCAGGGTCCTTCATCCATGGTAAGTACTATTTGTGAAAAATCCACCCAGAGCCCTGGGTCCTGAGCAGCCTCTCCCCCAGCTCCTCCATCCAGCATCTCTCCTGAGGTGTGTAGCAAACACCACAGAGAGTGACCCCATTCTCAGGAGACTCCTAGGAGCCAGCTGGGTGCACAGGATGACAGTCCAACCTTCCCCCCAGAGAGATGACATCAAGGGCACTTCTCCAGTGAGACAAACCAAGACGGTTTTCACTGGAGATGATGATTCTGAAGACACGATCTCATGCTACAGTGAATGACTTTGCACAAGGTGCCATGCAAGCAGTCCAGAGGCTTAGTATGGAGATGAATGCACTACTATAAAATGCATAATTAGGTCTCCTGTATACACCTAGAATTAACTCTTCCCATTGCCAAGCAGCTCAGTCCAATAGCTCCTAAACAACAAACGTGATTTACTTCATGGAGCTGCCTTTCTTTTTCTCTCATGCCTCTCTCAGAAATGCTGGGATTTCTTCAAACTTTACTTCTAAGATGCACAAACTATTTTGTAAGCCAAAACCAATATATTTTCCTCTCCCCACCCCCAATGAATTTAGCCTCTATCAGATAAATAGGACTCTCTGAAAAAGAGTCCTATCGTCCAGCGTGAGCAATTAATCATCTTAGCAGACTGGAGAAAGTCAAAGAATACACTGCATAAAAGAAAATCCTATATTTGACCATTTCTCCCTTTGGAAAACAAAGAAAAAAGCTAAAAACAAAACCCAAGCCAAACCAATGAACTCTTAAACAATGCATCTTCAAAGATTTTCCCAGGTAGCAAAATAGCAAAATGTATTGAATGATTAATAAATGTGTTCTGTGACCAGAAGGATGAACTGCTAAAGGCAAGTCGCATTTTGTGCACCAATTTCTCAAAAAGCCACGTTGAGTAAGGACATATTTTTGACACAACACACTTACATAAAGATTCAGTATCAATTCAAGCAATAGCTGTATATTAAATTATCAAGAACTCCAACTAGAAACCAAAAAAAACCCCTACCCTTCAACGTTCCTGTTGCACCAGGCAAGCTCACTGAAATAAGCTGTTTGCTAAAAGGCTGTTCAGAGAAGACCATTGTCAGTACTTAATAGCTGATACGGACCATTGAGTAGGCAAAGCATCTATGTTCTGCAGAGTGAAAACTGCTTACCTGGGACAGATCTATTAGGCTGTGCAGCTTCATTGATAGGAATAAAGTTATAGACATGACAGTACCTCTGAGGATATTATCTCATAAGGGAATGAGGTTAAAAGATTACTGTTGTAACAGATAGACTGTTAAGGCCTGGAAAGGCTATTATTTTTCTCATTCCTGATTTCTCAGCATTGTCATTCCAGTGCTAATTACCTAATTAAAGGAGCTGTGTGATATTAACAGCACATCTACTTCTTGTAGTGAGCTGAGAAGACTGAAGATTAAAAACACATGCTCTCTTGCCATCTTTAGAACAATGACAAAGCAACATTTTCAAAAGAAGTAACGCACTCTGTTAACAAAGTCCCTAAATTCTCCAAGAACATCAAGTTCATAACCCGCTGACAAACAGAGCACCCGTGATTTACCCCCGGCCTCACAACACCAAGCAAATGGCACTTATAGTGAAACACAAAATGTAAGAAGAGAAGAGGCAACACTTCACGGGGAAATAGGCAATTCCCCTGTCATTTTGGGTATCACATACCGCGACTCACAGTGGCAGCACACAAGTGCAAATTTTTAGCCAGTAATTTGCAAACAACAGTTAGGAAAGTCTCGCAGGGTATATAGAGTTCTCCAGTGGCAGCAGGGGGCCCAGAATCCTGGAAGCAAGATGATTTCACAGATGTAAGACAGCACCAAAACTTGGCACAGTGCTTGGACTTCAAAACACAACATTGATTTACTGGAGATCTGTGTGAGACAATTCCATGCAGAGGAAGCATGAAAAACTTTCTGGTTTGAACATGTCTCCGGCAGTGTGACTGTGTCAAAAAGTGGGTTGGCTCTTCTAAAGCAGTTAAATTTTCTAGAAACAAAACAAAACAAAACAACAAAAACCACAAACCCTGGATCAGTAGTTTTACAAGCACTTTATTCCTATCCACTTTGTGCCAAAATTATCAATACCAGCTTATTCCTCAAGCTTGACCTAATTCACCAGATTCTACTAGTGATAGTGAGTGGCTTAATTTTTCGATGTTCAATTAGCATTATCTTGAAAGAATAGATTTTTTTTTTTTTTGAATAGGCAAAGCAGTAATTGAGCATTTATAGAGATCAAAGAGTGTAATACAGGTGCCCTGATGCATAAAATTGATGTATGCTAATGTTATAATTGCTTTTGAAAATACTGGCCTTAGTGTTGAGAGAAATAGCAATCCATCAAGTAAATCAAACATATCATTTTAGCCAAACTTACAAAAATTCTTCTCATTTTACACTCTACCACTCCCTTCTACTCCCAGTCTTCTCTTGCCTTGTCAACAGCCCTTCCAAACCATATAGTCAACACTACCCACAAACTTACTGAAACAAACAAAATCACAGTACTTGGACAGCTATTGATCCCATCCTTATAATTTTTAGATTGTGCTCAAGAACCGAGAAATGGTTTTTCTTTGATTGTTCCATGGCCAATAGCACGCTTCACAGGCTAAAGGACTGATGCAGATCATCATAAAATATTTCCTTGAGTTTCTTAAGTACTGTGGAATCTTTCATTGTGTAATCACAAAAACACTAATTTGGCTACATAACCATTTGAACAAATAGTCTACTCATAGCAAAGAACTATATATTCAGTTTTATATCAACCCAGAGGTATACATTCTGGCTTCGTGAATGTCAAATTAAAACTTCAAACCAAATTCTTCCAACAACTTCAGATTAATAATGCTCTTTACCAGTAACGAGCCCAGATTCTGGAATACTGACAAAGTTTTTGCTCTTCACAGTGTTCCCTCGTATTTTTGAAATATATTGCAGTAGCTGATCCTTCACACCAAACGTTTCCAAGCACACCATTTAAAAGCTGCATTAAAAAGCTGCAACTTATCAATTTAGCCATGCTGAAGAATGTTTTCAGAGCAATTATTCACAGTATCCCAAGGAAAATAGCATTTCTCAGACAATATTCAAATTAACCAGAGACTTAGTCCTTAAAGCATGAAGACCTCTGGTTTAAAAGACAACCAGGTTGGAGCACACTGATGTCTCAAAAGGTCCAGCTGCAGGTGACCTTAAAAAGCTAAAAACTATTTTGGCCAAGCATGAAAGACTCGATTTGTCATAGTATTAGTCTGCACTCTGTAGGGTAGACAGGATTTAATCTAACAGCATATTCAACCACTGAGCAGAATAGCTGCATATCTACTCCCAAACTCATTGATTTGAGCGTTATAAAAATTAGAGTTGGCTCTAAGTTCTACAGCTGAGATTACCAGGCCGCAACATCCACTGTCACAGAAGAAAATATTAAATCAAACCAAGCAAGTAATTTGTCTCGGGAGCCAAAGACCTTGCTAGAAGTCACAAACCCCAAAATTTCTTCGTTCAAGCCGAGGTCTCAGCAGGATAGTTTTTCTAACTGCGCCATCTCCTGGCCGAACCCTATAACTGTTATCAATCGATTTCCCCCGACATACCGAGTTTGGTACTTCAGTGCATCTCAGCCATAAAACAATCCTTGAAAGATCACAGACAATTTCTGTGAAGATCATAAAAAGCAATAAGGAAATCTATTTTCAGGCTTAAATCAGCTGTTAGTGTGCTCTGACCTCAACTGAAAAAGGGTACCTAAATGAAAGCAAATGGAAATCACTTAGTAGTGCTTCCTAACTCTAAGCCCCTGCCCTCACTCCCCCAAAGAGCAAACTAACAAAGGGAAAAAAAGGAAAATTATAAAAAGAATGATGCATGATTACTGGAGAATATTATGGCTCTTATTTTGCTTTTCATGCATTTAAAGCTTATAACTCATATTCATACCAAATTAGATGAAATAAAAACAAGCAAATAAGTCCCCTGTGTACCATCAAGCTGCTAAACATCAACCTGTATGTATATGGTATCAGTAACATCAGTGACTAATGACTGGAGCTTCACAGCAGAAACAGATCACTGGTAGGCTGTCCCCAAACAAAACACTATATTAACACTATTTCCCCCTACCTTGCTGATTTGGAAGGAAAACAAAACAAAACAAAAAAAAAAAAAGGCATTTCAACTTGATCTGTCTTCAAGTGTATAGCAACAAGAACAGCAAAAGTCATGCATTTCATCTTCAGGAAAAGTCACTGAACACAGTAAGCGTCTTCTTTCATCCTTATCATGTCATTTGCACACATATCTGTCCTTGCCCATATTTACCTGGGCTCAAAGTCTTGCCTGTAGCACCCCTGCCATTCTTCGTTGGAAAGAAAGAAACCAAAACACTAGACCAGTTCTCTGCCTGCTTCTCTCTGACACATCACAAGATCTCATCACTTCTACTTGGGAGGGATGCTAGTTCAAAAGGGACAACTTCAGAAGCATAAAGTGAAGCTTCTCAAAATAAAGGAACTCATATAGAATTTAAGATACATTATTAGAAAGCAATCACACATCTTGCATGTACTGGTTTCTAATTTCAAGAGAGCAAAAGACATGGTTCAATTGGATAGCATAAACAGAACCATTAGATGTTTTGATACTAGAAGAAACATAAGGATCTGCTGATTCAGTGAAACACATGGTCACATTCAACACCTTTGGTAGTCTTCTGTCATTCCTAACTAGAAGCACCCCTAGGCACTATAAATTAAGACAAAATGGCTCTGTCTAGTGCACAAAGACTTGCCTGTATCTAAAATGAGGGACCTAGAAATGCCTTTGGACTTACAGTAGTGATCCACACTAACCGTACAGGTCTGTAACAGAATAGGATCGGGGGGGGTGGGTTTCAATGCTCCCTCACCTTTGAGCCTCGCTGTTCTCATGATGAGAAGCACAGATAAGAGGCACCCTATGCTCTGGGCCCAGCCCTTGATCTGGAGTAGTCTGGGTCAGAACACACCACAAGACATTGTGAAGTTGGACTGTAGCACAAGGATGTGCAGGGAGGAAGAAGAGAGTCACACCACCCAGAAAGATCATACAGCTCTTTGCTGGCACACAGGAAATGCTGGATTCTGAAGGTCAGCATGCTGCATTGCTTCCTTGCTCAAGTTCCTAGAGAAAGATTTGTGAATACTTTTCTCACTCTCCCACAAAGCATCCATGCCAGCAGCCGATCACAGGGACCAGAATTTTGCTCATTTTAAAGGGACAAAAACCAATGCTCATATGCAGATGCAAAGAGAAGCGAGTCCAGGCCATCCATAGGAGCTCAAATTTTAGAAGGGTTTCATCTTCCTCTGTCATTTTGGCCACTGATCCAAGCAATATACATAGTTAGATAAATTACTGGCCCTATTCAGGAAGGTAACATCCATATTCCTCAAGATCTACATTACAAATGGACTGTTTTTACCTCAGAACAAGGGACTAAATAGTCTTCCTACACACACCAATTGCCACTAAATTACCATGAGATCTATTCCAACCCACACAAAAATCTATTTGTATCCTCACTGCAGTTTTGGCAGTACATCAATTACTTTGACAAACCTCACAACTGTAAGAATATGTATAAACCTTGATCCAAAGATGAAATACTGCCTTCATTAGCTCAAAGTAGCACTAGATAAGCAAACCTGCCAGCCATATTAGAACATTTTGCTGTTCTATTATGTTCTAGGGGAAACATCTCCTCCTTTTTATCTCTGTTTACTTGTAGTCTGCAGCCATACACCAGACAATACAAAAAGTCCAAACCCTGCAGTGGCCTTCTGGTGTCAGCCATGCTAACTACTCACTCCAAAAGGCTTTTATTCAAAATTAGCAGCTTGCAAACATTCCCTGTCCATTTGTTAGGTGAAGGTAAAGTGATGATCTCTTGTTCTGAACAGTTTTAAAAGGCAAATAATTGCAGACAGATAATCATAGGTAAAGCCTGTACCCTACCATCATGCCTGAAGAACACCCTGCTGATCTGTACAGAGACAGGAATTAGTGTCACAAAGATGTTGCCTTAGGAATGTAAAAGGCTCTAGGGGAGCAGGAAAGGAGGCACTACACACCTCTCCATTTTGACCATTAGAGATTATTTCTGATGCTTCTCTAGTTTGAAATACTCAATGACTGAACACATATCCTTGCTCCTCCTATCTGTGCAGCTCAGTAATTTGATCCCCTTACAAAAAGTAATGCTGTCTTAAGGATCTTCAAAATAATGCGTGACAAACTACACATCCACTAGTTGACTCTAGGGGCCCCTAGACTGCAGCTCAGTGTCTGGCTTCACAGCTTCTACCCACTGCCACTTTTTCCAAACTTTCCAATATTATCCCTACTATAATCAAAGAGGGTGTTCTGCCATGGTCACAGCCCTGCAGTTCCTACTGTCCTGAAAAGGCTCCCCTTGCTGTAAGGAACAGCAAAGCTTCAGAGCAGAGTGACACAGCTCATCAACTCTACAGATTTGGGAACCATTACCTTAAAAGCTGAGGTATGAGTCTCTTCTGTTTTCACCTCTGCTTCTTCACCATCCTGTTGTCCAGGTCTTTCTTTTTGCCTGGATCTTCAACTACTTCCCTGCCTCTCATCCTCCCACTTCAAAGCAGGCCAGTTTAGAGTATATCATAGCTAACTGGAAAGTGGTCAGAAGGTCAACCAAAAGTTGAGGATTACAAAAAGTAGAAATTCTCTCTGACATTTTCAAACAATCTAATTTGGAAGGCAGGCAAATACAGTAGTGCAAACTAGCATTAAAAATAGTTCATTCACTAACTTCTCAATGAATTGTGAAGGATTTTAAAAACAAACAAATAAAAAGCTTAAAAAGCTTCTATACCTCTATTGATGTTACATCTTGAATACTGTTAAAACTTAATTATTGACACTGCAGTAAGACTGTTAAATACCACCCAACAAAAACTTTGCAGAAAGTAAATTATCAAAGACTATTTACGAATAAAAGATAAATGGAATGAAAGAGGGAACAGCAGAAAAGAAGGAAAAGATATTTGTGGCAATTCCTGTGATGAAGGAGTATTTCATCATACAGTTAAAATAAAACAGCATTTTCACAATGCAATTATACCACAGAGTAGGAAAGATTTCACTAGAAATTCACAGGCTTTGTTTGCTAGGCTTGAGCAGGCAGAAAGAACTTTTATCTCCACACACCTTGACACAATATTGCCACACAAGATGTTCGAACACCTTCGAACTTTTTTCATTAGTTCCAAATGCAAGTCTATACACATTTGGAAATTAGGAATCGGAGGAATTTATTTTTCCCTAAAGTCTTGAAAGAAGAAAACATAATTTTGTAAAGTTCATCTCTAAGTACAAGAGACATTAACATCTTGTGCATGCTCTCACCTAACCTCCACTGGTCTCAGGAAGAAGATACTCCATTTTCCTCCTCCTCTTCAAAAAAAAAAAAAAAAAAAACAACCCAAACAAGAAATAAAAAAAGTTATAGAAAGAAAAAGTAAAGTCTAGCTAGACTTAAGTTACACTAAAACATCAGCAGTAACTTATTATTTTATATAGGTGTTCAGATTATTACAGCATAATGAGCCTTTTGCCAGTGACTCTGCCATTACAATTTCATTAGGACACAACATCCATCCTGGTTGTGTTCCTATTCCCAGAGAGCATTCTTGTCTATTGGAAGGTGTCCCTACCCATGGCAGGGGGATTGGAACTAGATTATCTTTAAGGTCCCTTCCAATCCAAACCAGTCTATGGTTCTATGAGAGATGAAAATAAATATTAACAGCTGCCCCCTTCACTTGCCAGTCCATCAAAATGAGGCAAGGTTCCAACTGGAAAGAGTTGCACAGATATATTGTAGAGCAAATGAAGGCACTAAAGGCAGAAGGGTAGCTTTACTTTAGCTGTTTCCTGTACTGTAGGGTCTACTTGACAATACAGACGCCTGCTCACAAAATAAAATCCTTAACTTTATAGTTTGAGGGAGTACATAAGTTTTGAAACCTCCCTCCTTGGCTCTTTTTCCTCTCCCTACTAAAGTAAATGAACAGAAATTAACTTAATGCTAAGCTAGTTGGGGGGTGTAGGGGTGGGGGTGTGGAATTCTACTAGACTGCCACTTGCATTCATCCCTAATTTTCTTTGAAAACAAATGTGTATATTTATGTGTGTATTTTCCCATAGTGGTGGAACAGTCCAATTTTTGCGAGCACTCTAGAGAAGAGTCAATGTTTTCTAGCACCTACCACTCCGAGATCCTAGCAACCAGCTTGAGTTTCTAAACAAGTGGATAGGACAATTAGAAAAACACTACTCGTATACAGAAGTTTTCAAAGTCAACAATGTAATTTAACATTGCTCCTATCACAGTCTTGGCTGTCTACCATCCTCCTCAGCTCTGTAAACACACTAGCAGAAAAGCACTTTCCACTGGGAAAACTATAATAACACTTTCTTCAATTCTCAGTTTGTACAGAAATTTCACACAGCCATAGCTGATATATGTTTTCAGTGATAACCAGTGAAAAGCCTTGAGCTCAAAAAATCTCCAAAGAAAAAAAATCTCCTGTGCCCTGTGAAGTGATTTTACAGCAGAAACAGAATTATTCTCATGAAGTGCAAGCTTTGCCACTTCTAACATGTAGTCTGATGTCCTCCTCCTCCTCCCATCCCTAAGCCTGTTTGCTCTTCGCCATCTTAGCCTGTTTTAAATCCAGAGGAATAAAGCAGAAACTCACTTGAGTTACGATCCACAAATGTTGTAATAGAAGCGATACATATCCAGTCTGCAAAACCAGACTGGCACAGCAGTTAACAATAGTTTTAAGACTCAAAAATTCACATTACAGGCTGAGAAGATTATTTAGCACAGTGGTTTTCTTTTGAGGTTGAAGTATTCTGTCTGCAGGAAGTAACTGTCCTGGTCTGGGTACCAGGACAGTTTAAGCAGCTTAAAATACCCTGAATCTGTGTCAGTTCGTGGAAACGGGGGGGGGGGGGGAAAAAAAAAAAAAAACAACAGGGGAATTTTTATT
>WEKY01040122.1:0-28525 GCA_013390045.1 Picathartes gymnocephalus | reverse complement strand
GGGAAGGGGCGCGGACCAAAAAAACCAAACAAACAAACAAAAAAAAAAGAGGGTAACATTAAGCAAGTCAGTCAAACTGTGCACAAACTCAAGAATAGGGGCTTGGTGATCCAGCATATGACAGCACACCCCACTCTGTACACCAGATCAGGAAGGGAAAATAACCCTCTTGTTTACTCTGTCATCAACATGACAGAGGCAACCAACACTTGGGAAACCCCAAGGTCAAAGACAGTGCACTACCTAACTGTTCTTTAGAGTAAATTTCATGTTCTTCCAATGTTCTCCAGACAATTAATCAGCGTGGCTTATATGAGGGATGACTCCCTTGCTTGCCAGGAAATAAAAAGCACATGTACTCAAGTAGGTATTTCAGATGGAATCACAGGTATTTCAAACAATAAAGCTGGTGGCACACCCGCTCCAATAGAAAAGCAGATTCTTGCAACCGAGACACAATAAAAACAAATTTCCCCACACAGACTCGTAAAAACCAGCCCTCCCAACCCTTATATCTTTTTTCTTTTTAATCACAAGATCAACTTTCAGAAAACAACCTCAATTTTTGCTTTAACGTTTTGAAGTTCAAGGTAAGGCAGTGCAGTATATCTTGGTCTTGTACAAGAAAAAACACAACTCCGAATTTATAGGTTTGGTGGAATTTAGCACTGCTCAGGGGAACATTTCATTTTAGCACCTACTAGTGATTTTGAAAGACTGGTAAGATGTCATGATCCAGATCACTGCTCAGGCTGCACACCTTGAAATTGCCAAAATGGTGTGACCTCTCCTTCTTTAGCCTGACTTCAGGTTACTTCTGTATTCAGAGAATGAGAGGTGGTACCATGCCCTTGCATAAAGGCCAGTGGATGATTGTTACCCACTGAAGGGCAATTCTGCTGCACCACTCCACCAAAATGCTGGGACTAGAAACCAGAATTTCTATCATACAAGTGTCAACACAGCTCTCAATAACTAAATGTGTCCTTCTCAGCCTTCCAGCTTTCTGTTTTCAATGCCCTTCTAACAGCACAGATAGTGAGGAAAGAACCATTTAATAACAAATCTCTCTCAGAGAAAGAAGTTGAATGAGTCCCATTCTCCAAGACCAGCACTGTAACCACTGAGGCATCCTCTGTGTTCTCCTCTGCTGAAAACTCTTGTTCTAGAAGAAATTCTTTCACTAGCAGTTAATTTACTTGCCTTAGATTTTGCCATTTCAAAGTATTTTCTTCACACAAAAGAAAACATCACAAAACTACTCATTAAAAAGGGACAGAGGAAAAAAGATATTTGCTTCTGCTCTTCTCACTCAAACTCTGCCTGCCTCACTGGGATACTGCCATAGGGGAATGCCATGTTATAATACTGAAGCCAATGCTGAATGTCACTTACTCCCTTGGCAGCGAGTACAGCAAATGCAAAAAAGGCCAAATCTGTGTTGACATTTTGTGTCCTATTCACACATTTATACACCTCATTTGCTGAACTCATTGTTTGTATTCTTTCAAAATGAGACTGTAAAGGGCTTGTTTCATTTAGGGAAAATGGAATTAAAACAGAAATATGTGCAGTTGACTCAAGGGTGGAAAAAAGGTAGAAAGAGCCTATTCTCAAAATTTCAAGACTACTTATTTGCTTTTAAACTTCTTGCCTTACCAATTTCCCATTTAAGACTAAGACAAAACCCATATCAACATTCCTATCAAGTCACATATTTTATGAAAACAAATAGTTACTTAATATCACACTACCATTTCCCATGAAAACGGATAAAAAGCCATTTGTAGCCAAAGGTAGTCCTTAAAGTTAGGTTGTGCCCTATGGTGGCACTGGAGAGTTTGTAAACTCACAGGATGTTGAAATTCTGGCCTAGCCCCTGACAAACTAAAGTTCTAGCAGAGTCTCTTTGCCAGAGACAGAAAGATGTACACGTTGACTGAAGGTGAGCAAGAGCTTGAGCCTGTATATCCCAAATCCCAACACCCAATCACCAGACTTTTGTTTCCATCCCTATTGCTTGAAATCTCTACTCTTCATGCCTTCTGAATATTACCTGTTAATTCCACTCAGATCAAGCCTAACTTCAAGATCTCAGGAAAAAAATATAGTGTCTTCTACCTTGTGAAGAAGATGCCACCATTTGCTCAGATGAGCACAGTGAAAGAAGGACAACAGCCACTAGTTGAGACACTGCAAATTACTGCTAGATATAAAAGGGAATAAATGTTCACAGTGAGCATGGATAAGCACTGGAACAGATTGCCCTGAGAGGTCTGGGGTTCTGCATTCGTGGAGCTATTTAAAATCCATCAGGACAAGACCATAAATACCCTGACAACTCTGAAGCTAGTTCAGCCCCTGTTTCAAGCAGGGGCTAGATGACCTTCATTGGTTCCTTACAACCTTATCATTCCATAATTCAAATTCATTCTTAGATATGGTTGCCCTGATACAGTGGCTTGGAGCTTTAAGAGTTAATTGCTGATCACAGATATTGCTAAATCTTGCAGCTGCTTGCTAGATATTGCTTGCTTTACATTTATGCTGGTTTAACATTTACTGTGCTTGACAAGCAGAAAAGATCTAAAGGAGGATGTAGAACCATTGATACAGAGAAGAAACCATGACCAAAGATCCTGCTTTCAGACCCCAGAGCCAGCCCGAGCCAGCAAGAATCAGGCTTGTGGTTTTGGCCAGGGCAAGCTAACCTGGGACACCTGCCCAGAAGGAGAGTTCAAAGAGAGCCACCGGGATGAAGACCCCCTAGTGCGTCCCAGAGACCCCGGCCCACGAGCACCAGGAGGCCCTGCGCAAGCGCGGGCACGTGGAAATGACTTTCGAGCTCGTTATAACACGAAGCGGGGATAGGTTATGAACATGCACAGGCGCATGGTGTAACTTAGTACGTATGTAACTGTTTAGGGGATATATACAGAGACAAGGGCTGCTGATGGCGTGCGTGTCTTTGGAGGAGCCATCCCCCATGCGCCCAGCGCTGCAGTAAACATACCTACTTCACAACTCACAAGTTGTGGAGTTTTTCTGCGTATCATCTCAATATTATTCTCTAGATAAACCTAGACAAGTTATTCTTTTGTGTTGACATTGCTAAGAATGATTCTACATAGGTCAAGCATCCAGCAGGTAGGAAGAAAACCAAGGTAATTCCCACCCAGGAACTCACATTCTGGTGTGCTCATGAACCAGAGCAATGACAGTAGTGACAGCTGTCACACAAACAGGTGGAAGAAACTGAGTGATGCCTTAAGTCAGGCAAAAACCCTTTATGGAAACAGTTGTTGGAAAATGTATCCTGTCATTGTAGCCTCAGCTTTGCAGCTGATTTTAAAAGGACTTTTTTTTCCCCTGCAGATCCATTATCTAAAGCCAAATTGTTTCCTCCCATGTCAGCCACACAATAGTAGCTCACATTCCAGTCATGAGTTATCACACAGAATATGAAGAACAGCCTGCACCATCTCCTCAACCTTTCTACAGGTTTCCAATATCTGAACCTACCAAACTGTTGTTAAAAAGTTTAGCTTCCTCAGTGCCCCTTCATTGTTGTAATAGGCTTCAAACAATAACTTTTGTTTGAAAGTCAGTTAGAGAGTAGGGTCATTCTTAATTTGGTAAAATAAGAACTTAATTATTTCAAGAGCCACAAAAATGGAGAACATAGAACAACTTACTGGAATTGCCTTTTGCAGCAAAGATCTTCCATAACTTCTAAATTCAGTCTATCTATTCTACCCTACCTTGGATGATACTAAATACTTCATATCCCCAGAGTATCATCTGATTTCTTCAAACAAAAGACCCCCTTCTCATTATTTAAAAACAAAGAAGCCAAACTAAACTTATTGTCTAGTGGCAGAGGTCCCATATCTTAAGAGCTACTGTGTCATCATCTAATTAGAGCAATATTCAGGCAAGGGAAAACCATGTCCTGAGGGAATAACAAAATTGCCTGAAAAACTCATTTATCTAAGTTAGTAAGAAATATATCTATTAATGGATTTAGTCATCAGAATTAAGCATTAATCCAGTGTTTCAGTGAAGGATGAAAAAACCCCCTTGAGTCTGCATTTGCATCCAGCTAACATTTATCCTATTTAACAGAGTATTTGTTCACGCTTCCTCTTCATTTCAATGAAGAAAATCGTGTTTACTGATATAAACTTATAAATAAAAATATATCTCTCTTCCTGTCCACTAGGCCAAACTTACTTCTTGTGGAAGTCTAGACACTTCAATACATTTCTTGTCTCATTAGAAGGTAACACACTCCTTGCAGTCACAGCAACCCCTCTTCTCACACAAAAATTCTTGTGACTGTTTCACAGATTTCTTCCTGTCCTTCCACTGATTAAGAAAATGTTCTGACAGCACTCAACTGGAAGAAAAGAGAGACTTACCAGCCCTCTGTTATTATTGAGAAACTAATGAACAAGCAGAAGACCAGTTGTTTAGCCTCAAGAACAAGTGACCATTAAAAGAGAAGCCAGAACTACAGTCCATGTTCTTAGGATGGTAGTGCTCTCCTTCTCCCTAGCCCTTGCATCATTTTGAAGGGCTAACCAAAAAAAAATCAGGTGACATTTATCTTGCCCCATGCCCACACTCACAGCAACATGCAGAAGATTCAAATGAAGAAGAAACAATTGTCCCTCACCTCTATGCAATAATTCATGTCTTTAAATGAATAAATGATGAAGACTGATGTTTAACTCCCTCTTCAGCTGACAAGAAGCACACCTTCTTCTGTGTGAGGCAATCAAAGAATAGTATTACAAACTATTTTTTCAACCATTTTTGACATATCAACCCAAATCTGTCCAGACACAACAGGTATAACATGAGACTGAGCTTTTGTGGAAATAAGACATTTTGCATAGGATACAGTTGAGCTCACAGAAGAACCAAAGGCAAATAAGATCTTCAGCTTAGGGCAGACTCTGACATGAAGACTTACAAAATGAAGGTAGACATCCTATAAAAAACCCGAGTTCAAGTCTGAGAGAGTCAAAATGCAGAGAAAAGCAACAGGCCTAGAATATTTTGGGTTCACTACTTGAACTGAGGATTGTCTTATTCCTACTTAAGCATCAAAAGGCCCCATATTTTGGATGCCTGATCCCTTTTTCATACATAGCTGCAGAACCAGTAATATTACAGACCAACCCGGCCATTTCATAACAGGCAAAGACTTCTCAAGAGAAAGTTTTTGGTAGCATGAGGGACATTCCTTATCCAATCAGGATTAAGAAAGTCCATCGTTCAAGTTTGCTGTATTTCTCCACAGATAGGAAAGGAAAACAACAACAACAAATCAGCTGCCAGAGCACTGAACACAGCACTGTTTCCCACACTCAGAGGCCTTTGGAAGGCTCATCCAACAGAATATTTCACCGGGCTCCTGACAGACTCAGGAATTTATGTTATCAGTATTTCCACTACCAAATTCTGTTAGACAAAGAGAGAATAACAATAAACATAGTATAATTCCCTAAAGGCAGAGGGAAAATGAAATCAATTCTTATTTCTGTGAAAGTATTACAGTTTTTATGGAGAATCAGCTGCTGGTGGCTATCGGGTGCTCAGCACTGCTGTTCAACAAACAGTTCATTACCTAGTAACATGACAGAGAACAAAGATGTTATTCCTAATGACTTCCAACCCTCATTTCCATGAGCTACTTGTGAAAGGGTGAAAGGCCTATAACAGATAACCAAGGAAAAGAAACTTTGTTCTGCAATTGCATGTACAAACCCATTAAATATAATCTTGAAATAAATGCAAGAACAGTCAATTTCTGAAATACAAAACAGGTGAAATATTCTGCACATCACCTTGATCTAAGGTGGTGTACCACTAAAATGTACAGTTTCTCTACTGAAGGAAGACATCTGCACACATGGAAGGCCACACTCACATCTGCATAATTGCTCATTTGTAATAAGGCTGTGTTCTGCAACTTGTACATGTTCCAAACACTTTTCTGCAGCTGTAGCCTCATCAGAATCAAACATGACCTTCTAAATTTGTTCTAACTCTTCTAACAGTATTCAGAATCAACACCATTTAAATCAGCGGATCTACTTGCAGACCAGCATGCTGCTGTGCTGAATAAAAAATAAGATCCTGGCATACATAATTGTTTAGTACCTCTTACTTTTGAATGAAAAAAGGATAGATGCTCATATTAATTATTCCTCCCAACAGGAAAAACAATATTGTGACTCAAAAATGTACAATTCAGTTTAAAAGAAAACACCAAAAACACACACTTTTTTCTAAGAGCATTACAATTTCAAGGAATGTAATATGACTATGTTTATCCTCTAGAAAAATGCAGAACTGATGGGCTGAATGACAAAATCCTTGAGTCATTCCTCAAGCCTTAAGCCATAACCTTAAGCAAGCAAGTTATAAATTCTTAGGGACTCTTTAAAATAATGAATTACTTAGAAGGCTTCCTCTTCCCTCCACCCATTCATATTACAAATTGAGAGGAATAATACTTTGATCTCATAAATGATGAGTCAACAATCCTAAAGAATGCCTAGGCAAAAGACAGCCCCAACTTCCAGTTTACAGTTAACAACAAAATAATGTAACTCCCTCTTCCAGGCAGGAAAAGAAGTTGATTCCCACACTTCCCAAAAGTTAGGGGGAGAGAGAAGAAATCTAGACATGCATCTGTAGATCTTGCAAAAGCATTTGCAATGCAAGGATTTACTGGTGGTACACATTTTACCAAGGCCCATCCTCACTTAGCCAGTTGAGAAATTGAATGAAAACTTAGAAACTTGATGGACAACAAAAATAAGTATACTGCTTGACTAAAGAGTAAATTTCTATTGAAATGGTTTATAAAGGGTCAGATTTAAATGGAACAAGTCTACTTTAAATCTTATATAAGCAAAATGGAACGTTCAGATGAGACACAAGCAGGAAATTCTCCTATGTGAAGCAGGTACAACATGACCTAGGGTGCAATGTCAGCAAGTGTTATCAAGGGAGAACTCACAAGCCTGTAAATTGTTCATAAACAACACCAAACTGGTTTGTTGGAATTTTCAAATTCTTTTACCCACACACATATACCTCCCCCAGGATCATTGATGCAGTGCAGCTTCTGCAGGCTGAGCAGCCAAGATTCAGAGGAAGAGGAAAAATGACCTGAAGGATTTCTTATTTTGTTTCCAAGTGATGCATCAGGTGTGTGAAGAGGGGGTAAATATATCAATAAAGGCAAGGTTCTTTCTACTTCAGCATACATACATAAAGTGGTTTCAGATTCCACTTGTTCTAGCCCTTGTTATCCTTATGTCTCACACCTCTCAGAAATCTCTGCCCAAACACCAACATGAAGCAAGGAACTGTCTAGTCAACCCAACATTGCTGTCCAGTTTTTGGCTGGAATAGAGTTAATTTTCTTCTTAGTCACTGGTACAGTGCTGTGCTTTGGATTTAGTATGAGAATAACAATGACAACACACTGATGTTTTGTTTGTTGCTAACTCGGGTTTACCTTAAGTCAGTGACTTTTCAGCTTCCCGTGCTCTGCCAGCAAGCAGGTGCAAAAGAAGCTGGGAGGGAGCACAGCCAGGACTGCTCTTCAGAAGGAGTCGAGATTTGCAGTTTTTTCCTTTTCTAATATGAGAGATCACCACTAACTTCCTGCAATATCATATTAAGAGTATGAAGTATTATACAGAAAACAGCTAGTGGCTTCAAGATCAGGTAAAGTAAGTAAGAGTAGCAGATTATAGTTCCACAGTTATCACTGTCCCTTATTTTCTCTTCTGCTTTTCAATATGTATCTCTTCTCCTAGCTCTCGTGAATTCCATAAACTCTTCATTTAGAAAGCAGCACATCTAGGCCAGCTCTCTTCCCACTTTCAGCACCAGGCAAAAAAGGAAAGGATCACAGTCGTTGTAAGCATCTGCCACTTCTTCCAGGCTGTTTCTGGCAGAACAGATTAAAAGCAAACACTTACACAAAGATTTCTCAGCAAGCAATTCTTAGAGAACATGAATTAAAATGATTACTTGGTGGATGGAATGCCATGCTCACTCAAGACCAATAAACACAAATATGAGACATCACCCAGTTATGAAATATTTATTCCTGTTAGATCTCGGTTAGGCTACACATCACTGAAAATGGTCCCAGCTATTAGTCATCCAGATTTTCCCACTTCAAAAGCAACTCACTGATCATCAACAGACTTCTTGCTGCCTGTCAGGCAGACCCTAGAACACCCAGCAAAGTAAGACACCAGATTTCTTCCTTTTTTAGAAGGGGTTAGGGACTTAGAAATAGGAAGATTAGAAGAAACTTCTCTCTGGACACTTCCCCTTTCCAGCTTTTTTTCCAAAAAATTGTAACCAAAACAATCAAAATTATGTCACTTTTTTGACATGATTTTCCGTTTCATGCTAAGACTTCAGTTTTTCAGTCATTTCTCCCAACAAAACAACTCTAATGTAACCTTTTTCATTGTGACATCAGCACTTGGCTTTAATTAAAAATAGTGACTCAAAAATGTTACAATGCAAAAACACAGGTTTAAGAAACAAATGGTTGCAATATATTTGAAATGCTCTAGTGGAGAATTTAATTCTTCCTCCCTCCGTAAATCAATAAGGTCAAAACCAACTGTCCTAGATAGTTGTTATTACAAATAATAGCTAAATCTGTTTTATTTTCATGAGGAGAAAACTGCACTCATTCTTTTTACCTCTTTGCCAGAGGCAAAAGAAAGAACTTCAGAGTCCTACTCTAAAAGCCAAGCTGAATTCTTTGCAAGCTCTGCATTCTTCACCAGCAAGCAGCAACTCATAGCTCGTGCCTGTTGTTTGAAGCCCAGGGAAAATCCATCACTGCAAAGGGGAACATATTTAACTGACAGCAGCAGAAATTGAAGGGTATCTGTCAGGCCAGAGAGAAAGTGCTGAAAGTGTAATTTTTCACTTTGCCTGTCCTACATTAATGATTAATTTTGTGACAACTACAGTAATTGCTGCTCAGCTCTTCACATCTTCATTACAGCTGGAGAAGAACAAGTTGACAATTAGATATTTACATGAAACAATCAAAAACTCAGATTGCTATTGAGCACCCTACAGTTACTAATTCAACTGCACTTTAGTTAGAATATATACCTTGAATTAAACTTAAAGCTTTCAACCATTCCATACATACATATATTTTCAAAATATGGCAACCCCACACATTTAAAGATATGTTTTTCATAATAAAAGTTCTCTTCATTTCTAGAAGTTCAGCTTTCAAATATCTATCTTAGTTTTCTAAAGCAGGGAAGAAAAAGCCAACCTTGTACTTTAAAACACATACCTGTATTTTATAAAGCTTTAGTTGGGAAAAAAAAAAGCTTCTAGTCCAAAACACTATAGTTTCCTAAAACATTGTGCTCCATTAAAAAAAAAAAAAAAAAATCACTGTAATATCCATTTAAAATTCCTTATTATATGATCATTTTGTGGTAGTTTGAAACATACAAGAGTAATTGTTACAGCTATAACTCAGTACATAAACACTGAGGCTCAAACAAGGACAGGCTTAGTATCTCACCTCTAATAAACCCTTTTAAATAAAAGGCTTTAGTGCTTCTTTGATGCAGTAGCCTTCCCATATTCCAAAGAAAAGCAGAATTCCTGCAGTAATGTACCATGATTTGTCCCCTGGTCTCTCAATGAGGTACTAGCAGCCTAATAGCCTTTGGGAAAGTCAAACACACTGATTGAGGGCAAGTCTCTCCCTCCAAATAAAGCTTTTTTTAGAATTCAGAGAGCTTTTATAAAAGCACTGCTATAAAAGCCAGCAGAAGAGTGATATCTCTCAGTTTCTCCAAGAGGGCCTTTGAACTCAATAGTGCATAACTTGAAACCATTTTTACAGAACCTAAAAATTATTGCAAGAAATGAAGAAGAAAGGGCCAGCTTAAAAAAAAAAAGAAAAAAGTTCATTCATCTGAGGTTTCTGATCCCTCTTGAGTGACATGAAAAAATATTACAAGCTCACTGTTGCCTGAACCTCAGTGCCAATTGTAGGCACTCATGTGGGGAGGCTGCCCCTTCAGCTTCCTGCTTAAAAACCAAGTACAAGTGAAATCCCATGGGAGCAGCCAGACAAATATAGAATAATGCTAGTTTAATATAGCATATCCACTCTGCCTTTTGCATGAATTTATTATCCAGCTGTACAGCTCAGGAGCAAAGCTGCTGCACAGCCCAGCTGCAGAGGGAGTATCCCTGAAGCACCCACCCAGACACAGACAGCCTGCAGGCACTAAGGCACATGCTCTGTGTCCTTGCATATCCAAAAACATCGTGTTTTGCTGGATGAGGGCCAGGAGGAGCACCCAAGCAGTATACAGCTGATCAGAAAAGTAACCTGTTTCTCAGAAAGAAATTGTAAAGTTTCTAAAGTATTCTAAACTTTGTCTGCCCAGCAAAATTTCCAACACCAACTGCTGACATGCAGCTGCATGGCAAGAACCAGTCAGGGTGTGAAGTGTGATGTCAGGGTTAGAAACAGAGATGGCAACAGAAACGTGTTCTCAGCCCTTTCCAGCTAAGAAGTTAGTTTCCATCAGAAAGGAAAACCAAATCAGTCAGCAGTGAACAGAGCTGATCAGAAGATGTACAAATTTTGCAATGCAGTGTGTTACTTGCCAATAACATACTGAATCAATAGCTGAATGACTTAGTCACAAATCAATACAACTAACCCACTTGCTCTGGCTCATACATAAACATTCCAGTTGACTCAAAATATGGCACTAGATTTACCTTGTCAGGGCAGCGTTTTGGGAACAGCCAAAGTCAGGGCAGCGCTCAAGGTCTCTGAGCAATATCTGTGAACGTGAAAAGTAGAACGTTGGGTAATCTACACCAAAGCCATCAGAGTACTCCCACATAAAAAATACTACATTTTACCATCCAAAGCTGATTATCTAGCAGGCCTTTATAAGTTCCAGTATGAAATATTTCGATTTCCCTCACTTTCTTTATCAGGCAGACTGCTATCATCTTAGATATTGAAGGTTATCTTTGCTCTGTCGAAGTTTGCAGATAAAAAAAAAAAAAAAGTTGATCAAGGACCAAAAGCTGCTCCACATTTTGCCACAATTACAGAAGTTTTTCAAGGACTTCCTTAACCTGTCATCAGTTCTAAGAAAGTGAAGAAACCTGTATGCCTGCCAAATTCAGCAAGGTACATATTCATGTTTGTTTGTGTTCAGACTGAAAGTATCTTCAGCCGACTGATTAAAACATCAAGGTAGCTGAGCAATCAGAGTGTGATAGCAAACTCCTGCAAAATACTGGTTTTAGATATTGAGTCAAACATTTAAACTACAGTCTCATCAGGCTTTAGCTAAGGGGAAAAATATGCATGACTCTTTGCACATTCAAATCAGAATAGTGTTCACATTTAAACCATGAAGCCAAAACATGCTCATAGAGTTCCAAATTCTTTTTAGGGATTAAGTAGGTAAAGTATTTTGTTAAAAAGTCAGTGAAAAGTGAACCCAACCTTTGTGTAATTAATATCATTATATCATCAGCTCTTTTTGTCCTCCAAAGCCTTTATACTACATTTATCAGTTATAAGTCTAAAATATTAAAGCTAAAATTACTGAATATGTGACCAAACACTTTCATCTTCAAGGTAGTCTACACAAAGCAGAAGAATGAGGTCCAGAACAAGTCTTCAGCATTTTGCCCACCGTGTTTGGATCTTCAGCTCTTCAGCCTCATCTACGCTCCAGTTTGGAATTCTTTAGCCATACGTTGTAGCTTAATAAAGGGACTAACTCAATGGTAAATCAGTGACCTTATTGCACGTGATATTTCCTATGTTCCAGTACAATAAAAACCAGAGTATCAAAATCTGGTCCTAGGGTTCTTTTCCCCAAACTAAGCACAGGATATACATAACTGCCTATATGGGGCTGCACAGATTTCATACCAAGACTAAAAATATAAAGCCAGTCTAAAACCCAAACAGATTTATAAAAGAAATGATGTGTGAACCTCCCTGTGAATCCTTTTGGAAATAGTACTCACCTCTACACATTAGTCTAGAGAGAGTATAACCATACTTATCACATAAATGACATGATTTAGAGACAGCTACAAGGAGTGGAAAAATACTGAACAAATTATGTTGATAAAACAGAAAAAAGATATGGTGCAAGCCATATGAAAAGAGGGCTGAAATATTCCATAAGTCTGCTTCTTCCTTAGTATCAAATATCTAACTCTATTGTCAAACAAGCAATTAGCAACTAAATCTCTGCAAGAAGAGATCAAGGACAAGCACACATCCCAAGGCCAAATCAAACTAGCGAGGATGTCAAGAAACAGGTCTGCAAAAACTGATGCTGTACTGCAGAGAAATAGATTAGAATATATAGAAAATTATTCACAACTGAAATGAGGCACCATCTTCTGGAAATAATTGAATCAGCATTCTGTTACACTAACTTTCCTATGAGGAAACAGATGAACCTTTATTACATCCCCTGGCTCACTGGCTGGTGTAGCCCAAAAAATCCAAGGTGAATTCATCATTATGTGAGGAGCAGCAGCAAATTTTATTTGTAAGGTACAAGGTGGGTATAACTTCTTTCCGAAATGAATTCAAATTTATACTTGAGAAGAGCAAAAAGCACTGTGGGAGGACTGGATATGATTGAAGGAGTCTGCTATGCCCATCCTATAATCTCTTACTTTGAATGCCCTACATAGCTTCTACAAATTGAGCTGAAACATCACAAGCTCTTAAATTAGAGCTTTCAGGAGTGGCCTAAAGCCAGACTGGCAGAATTTGTCTGTACTGAAGTTTTATTTTGGATAGAACTGTCACATCTCTAATATTAAAATGGAATTGTCTAAATAATTTATGACATGCTAAGTGTGTGAAGTGTGTGATCAAGGCACTGTTCCCAGAACAAGGAATATAGGTTTCACTTCCTGAAAAATCAAAATATTATATTTAGAATGGTGAAATCCCTGCATCTGCAGATTCAGATATTATTTGAGCAAAATTAATTCCTCTGTTCTACAGTTATGGTTAACAAATGAGAAGTACCAGATTTAGTAACCAAATTATAACTGCAGGGAGCTGTATCCAGAAATAACTTCCCCAGACTTCTACAAGCTTAGTCCTCCTATAATCCTCCTTCTAAAACAGAAAACTGGAACACTTCTAAGGTATTAAAAGAGGCCAACATGTCCACTGAGTTTCTGAACAGAAAAGACACAGCCTCAGAAAGACCAGCATTACATTCCCTGACAATTTTGCATATGACTAAGAAAGTAACAACAAGCACAGAGCAGTTGGTGACATTATTTCTCAAAGCCCATGAGATGACATAGCACATTTGACTCACACATGAAGATAAGATCAGCTACATACATGTCAATCACTCCTGACTCTCTTTAGATTACCAAGGCAGAACTGTGATAAATTGCAACTACTACAATTTCTACTAAGTAGAATGCATCAAAATGAGTGCAGCCTGCTTCCCTGTCCTCCTGGGGAAATATTTGCAATCTGGACCCTTTATTTTAGCTTCTGCAAGTTGCCTTTCACATCCTACCCATGTGTGGCTGGTCATTTTCCTCAATAACCTCTCCACAAGCATGCAGAGCTGCTGCTAAGAACCCCCAAGTGTGTCCCTGCTCCCTCAGCCTCTTCCTACAGGGCAACTGTTCGTACCCTGACCACCATGGGGGCCTCTGCTCAATAGCTTTCTTGCACTGAGAAGGGGGCTTGCCCAAAGCTGCATGCAATAGCCTAGGTATGGCCTAACAAGTGACACATAGAGGGAGTTAAGCCCCGTTTTTGCAAGGGATGCAGCTTGACTGTAGATTCTGCGACCACAACCAGAGTGGTTGTTCCTCCCATTTGTTTTCCAGGCCTCACACAGTCATATATGTACATTTTATACAGGTGTCTTTTGCCCTGTTTTATTGTTTCTGAGGTGTCTCTTTTAACTGCCATTCTGCATCCTCATGTATGGTATCCTTACTTTCCAAGTTGTCCCTTATTTAAGCTCTCCGCATCAGGTTGCCCAGCCTGTTGGCAAAGATGCTGTTGCCTCCTTCGGTCAGGTAGATCCTCCTCTCCACAACAATCCTTCATCTTTAGAAAGGGTCTTGTAGCTGTAAAAGCCAGTTTTCCACCTAAAATACCAGCCCTAGCCAGGTCTCTACACAGAAATATCAATCTATTTGCCATCTTTCCTGCTTCTACACAGATTGCTCCCCTCCTCCTACAGGCAGGTCACTGCATCCTCCTTCCCCGCCCAGGCCAAGCTCCAGCGTTCTGCTGAAGGTCTCTGATGTACCAGGAAAACTGCTGGAGTAGAGACCCTGCCCTGCAGAGCAGCACTACCCAATGGTAGCCACCTCTTTCCTCCTAAGCTGAGTTTGGCCAATTCTAGTTGCTTCAAGATTTACACTATTTCCTTAACACAGATTCTTCCTCCAAAATTGAGCAACATCTATCTCCTCATAAAACAGCCCCAGGGAGAAGTGGGACAGATCCTGATCCAACAGAGCAATCCCCAAGTGGCATTTGGGTTACAGGAAGGCTAATAAATAAATCAGGAAGATCCCTTGCCACACTTGTCTCTTCAAGAAACCATCACTAAGCAGTTTCTCCTCTGCACTCAGCCATAACAAAGGCCCCACAATTTTTGCGTTTTTCAGTCCAATAATAACTAATGAAAAGGGAAAGCCAAACAACTTGTGGAAGGTTCAGAACAGCACCGTGAGCAGAGGGACACAAACAGGCCATGATCATACAACAGGTACACTTGTCATAGCCACTGAGAGTAATTATTACATAAATTACTCAAGGCTATCAAGCAACAAATAGACTTCTCATGAGGAGAAATTTTTCACTCCCCGTGGTGAAAATCAGTGCCATTTTGAGTTGTCACAGCCCTCAAGAGATGGCAAATATCTAGATGCACTTTTAATCACTGCAAAATGCTGACAGTTGGTTCTTTCCCAAATCCTACTGGAAGGCACTTTTCATATATTGACTCTAAGAGTCACTCTCTCAATTATCTTAGACACAAACTGTTATTATATATCAATGTTAATATAATTATGTTAGCTACCAAGAGGGGTTTTTTTTTTAGAAACAGCTTCCTGCAAAATATTTCAAATTAAGCTTGAATAAGCACTTCTCAGCAGAAAAGTACTCTACTGAGACTTTAAAAGTAACTCTGAATTCAATTCCTCTCAAATTCATGTTCTCTGCTCCCTGACTTCGTTCAGCTCACTTGCAGACATTCTGGTTATTCTCATTCCTGCACCTTTCTGAAGCCCTGTCGAAGGCCATTGAAAATATCAGTGTTGGGCAGAACTCCTAACAGAAAAACTGCCAGCATGTTGCAGCTGTCAATGCAATAGAAAATAAGCAGAAGCCTTACTTCAAAGGAGTTTATTTCCCAGGTTAATCCTTTGGTTATAAACCTTGTTGAAGAGTCTCTCCATGATGCAAAGTAGAGACTCTCTCTGAGCTGCCCTGGGGCTTCCCTGGGAAGCTGGAAAGCCAGGCTGGGGGCCAATAAATGTACTCAAAGGGACTTAAGCACTTGAATTACTCCTTGAGTTTTTCTGCTCAAAAATGCCAAGGTAAAACCGATCTTAGATGACTTTGATATGAAATCAGACCCTAAAAGTCTTCAAAGGCAGAACTGAATTAATCAGAATTATTTGTGATTATTTGGAGACTTTTGCTTTACGTGGCTTAAGATAACATACTGTGAGAGAAGGGGGGGCTTTTGCTGTTAGTGAGTAGAATAATAAAAGGCATTTGAAGAGTCCTGCCAGCAGATTGAGGGATGAGATCCTTCCCCTTTAATCAGCACTGACTTTTTCCTCTCCAGCAAGAGCTGATCTCTCCTGTGCTGCACAGTAACACTAGTTACTGACTGCCACAGAAAGCTTTTACAAAGGCTCGGGTATTCATTATGACAATAACACTTTGGAAAGTGTAAAAAGGTAGTCAGAATGTAGGAAGTCTCCTTTAAATTGTACATATTATTTAATTCTGTTCTTAAATATTGAGTTCCTGCTGCTTTCCCAACAGCAAAAAGCAAGCTAGTAGTTTGCAAGAGCAGGAACCAACCTGAATAAACATGGGTGGATGCCAAACAAATCTATTTACCAAATAATAACCAATTCTTTCTAGAAAGTGAAAATTTGGTACTTCCAGAAATCACATTAGATTTTTTTCCTAGTATTAAATTAATATTTACACCTGACTCCATCAACAAACACTTATATAATAAAAAAATATGTCAATACATTTTATTAGATATGAAAAGCACTTAATTTTATGCTGGATGAACAGACAAATGTAAACATTTAGAAACAGTGAGTTTTAAAATATTTACTCTGAAACAAGAATAGCAGAAAGAAGCTGTGAGTACGTAATTAAACCAAAACAACAGTATGCTATCCTACTAATCTGGAAAGAAAGTTCCCTCCCATCAAACATCATCACTCATTTAAAAAAATGGAAAAAAAAAAAAAAAAATCACAGGAGTTAACATATTTTTAAAAAAATCAAACAAAAAAACCCCAATAACATATTCTGTTTTTTAAATTTATACGCTCAGCTTTGTAGCTGTAGAGTAGTGTATGAATACAAATCAGCTTTGCCCATTTCACCCAGGTGCTTCTGAAAAGGCAGTCAAAAGTAGTGAGAGGATCACACACATATCTGAAGATACAGACTACAGACAAGAGAGTCTGGAAAACCTGGTCTTCTAGGGACCTGAATTCCTAAAGCATTTTCCCAATTTACTAGAAAATAAAGCAAAAATGTGAGTTTATGTCAATCAGTTTCAGAACCACATAAGAACGCTAATTCAAACTTGGCAGGTTACAGTCAAAAAAAATGAGTTCTTTGAAGGCAATAAACAAGTCTGCTATGAGCTAGAGGTTCAACGCATCTGTGCTGAGACTCTCAGTCTTGTGCAACCACTGCATGCAGGTGTTGCTTTACTGTCATGGTGCTATGTAAGAGTAATAAACACATCTGATGAGAACTCTTAATTATAGATGACAAACTATAAATCACTAGCTTGTTGCAACATCAGAAGGCTCAACATGTGATCCATCATGTCTACATCCCAAGAAATAAATTAACCCCTCTGCTTGTTTAGTAGACAACATAGATTTATTATATTTATTTATGAGCATGATACTACTGCAAGAAACAATTAGGGCCATGCTTGCCTTGAGTAGCGCTTTCATCCACTCTTCTGCCATTGCCTGTGCTGGTTTGCACTGACACTATTTGGCACCCACTCCTACGTAAGCATAAAACAACATAAGGTGCAAGGCAGTGGAGAAGCAAGTACTGTATCCTAAGACACGTGGAATCCTATAGAATATTTGCTCTCATTAAGAACAGTTCTATTCATTAACTTCCAGGAACTAAAAAAAACCCCAAAATAATATCATCCAGGCAAATAAGTGATTAAATGTTCCCTGAGAAAGCACCAACTACATATATACATCTGAATGTATCTGTATATATTCACAAATTTGTTTTGTCCGAGTGACTACTACTGTAATTCAGGCAAGTGGTTTTTCAGATGTTCACTCTTAGACATCACAAACAAGCCTGTAATATATTTGGAAATTTATATGCTTTAAATGAACAGTGACAATCTCTTTTCAATGCCAATAAGAGGAAAATCAGTTTGACAGGGGAGAAATATTGACAGCTGAAATCAGTTTAAATCCTGGGGTACTGGATAAGGATTTCTCACAATTATTATACTTCACCACTCTCTAAGCTCACCCATGTTGTTTTACATTATAATGGTAATAAAAGTCAGGCATGCAGGCAGGAACTCTTTAATGGAAGGAGAAACTGGCTGTGCTAAGGGAACACTGTCAGGAGGAACAGCAGGTGAACATATTAGTCTTTTGGATGTCATAGGGTACTATAACCACAGCAGGACTAAATTACTCTCAGAAACACAGCTCTTTGACCCTCATTACTGTGATCACCAACATGAAGCTGTATACTATTACTGATGACATACAGACCTTTATAGTCCATCTGAGCAGAAAAAGCCCAAATTCTACAGTAAATCTATGCAAATTAAAAAGGCAACGAAAAATGCTTTGTTTTTTCTTATGAGAAACGCATTTAGTACTGTTGGGAAAACCTTAAATTGTACTAAATAGTGTTTAAGTCTTATGAATGCCTTCAGCCTTAATTGACAGTTCATCGTCCTGTGTGCAAGTGGTTATCGTAGCCTTTAAGACTGAAGGCCTGAGCAAAGCTGCTAAAAAGGTATATCTTGGCCAGACCACATCACTCTGACACAAAAAAGCTTTGAGAAGTGCTTTAAATATAAGAAAAAAGTTGCAAGAATGTTTAGCATATATGCATGAGTTTGGGGAAATGCAATGAATATGTATATAGGTTTATCTATAAGTTATATAGATTTAAACTGTCCATGTGGGTTAGGGGCAGATCCTCCCCTCACACCCAATGCTGAAAATAAAAGTGATGTTGCTTTCTAATACCAAAATTACAGAGAGTCTTATTCCCAATTTTCAGTGACAGTATGAAGGGTATGTTTCATCTCTCCTTTTTCAGAAGATTTTAATTGCCAGTTATGTGTAGTGTCATTCCCAATAGCACAGAGTTGTGGGTTCATGATAGACCAAAAGCCCTACAAACAGAAGTATAGACGTATTCTGGTATTCCAGCATCTTGACCAAAAAACTCCTGCTGCTTGACATAATAACACAAGTATTACATATGCGAACAAAGCTGCCACAGCATGAGACTACTGTAAAAAGCAAACAACGATAACACAACAGCTACTTAAAAAACTGCTAACAAAACAAGAAAAAAAGGAGAAAAAAAAGAAAAAGCTTTCCAGTGAATAAAATTGTGTACATTCTCTCAAGACACCTGATACTGCTATGGCTAGCAAAGGATCCTCACTGAAAAGGATCCATACAACTATGCAATTTAGGAAATTAATCCTCCATAAGGTTTCAGGAAGGGCATCTTGTGAAGAAATANGGTATAAATTAAGTTTTACTGCTTAATAGAGTAGATATTTCCAATACAAATCCAAGGCCAATGATAAAAAACAAAATCAGTTACAAGAGCAGTACCACTTACCTTTCCTCCCAGTTTCTCAGAGAACCAGAGTCTACTGGCTAACTCAAAGGATAAATACCCACAGTGCTACACCCAGTTGCACCTGGCCTGCATTCCCAGTTAAGGTTTGCTCGATCCTATAGGAGGCAGCAGCTGATCCACTCTGTTCATTACACACATCCTGCTAGTTTTGAGATGAGTGCTACAGAAGAGACAAACACCATTGTGCTGATCCTTGCACTAAGGCCAAGGAGATTGGAATGGATACAGGGCCTAATGCAATTGCAAAAGGCATCAACAGCTAATCCACTGCATTAAACTCATGTAAACAGCCGACACACTAACAGCCGTTTTAACTTTCCTCACATTCTTTGCACAATTGATCCATAATCACCAGAGTGCTCTCTGAAGCTTAGCATCCTCCTTTTTCCCATTGATTGCAAATGGCCTGTTTGGTTCTCTAGTATGTGTTACAGTGAGCATCGTGCTCAGTAAAAAAGGCTGTTTGTTGGCAGTGTCTAGCTATCCTAGAAACTGTAATACAGTCACACAGGGTATGCTGGTTCTGTGTTTTCTTTCAAATCCTGGGGGAATAGATAAATGAAGAGTTTAAACTGAGACCATGCTGGGCATCTGTGAGATAGCAGGAGAGCTTGAAAACCTATCTGAAACAAGAATGATGAACTTACTACAATAAAATCTGGATGTACAAGTACCAATATCACAAAAATCATCACCAAACTTGGAAATAATTTTCAAATCCGCTGGAAAATCTGATAAAGAAGCCATGAATGTAAAGGCCAAAGAGACAATTTCTCCTCCAAACACTGGGAAGGCCAGAGGCAGAGAATGGTCATTATGGAGAAATATGTCTGCCATCACTACCAATGCCTGTGCTACATTTATGAGTTTTAAACGCTTTTCAAATACTTTAGCAAAATCCTTTTGCCTTAGAAAACAAGAAGAATAGTAGGTGCAAGTTAGCAATTCACATACTGAGGAGTATATCCAGGTAGATAAAAGCCAAAAAGTCCTTTGAATTTGTATTTAATTGCAATTAATTTTCAAGGAAAAAACAGGGCTGTGTGATTCTGTTAGTGTGATAAGGGAAAGAGACAAGGTAAATATTAGATCTTTTTGAACTAAAATATTTGTTTGAAACATTTAAACCATGTCCTAAAGAGAAAAATGGAGTTTTAAACAAAAACTATTTCTGTAAACTACAGCAAGAGTTTCAATATATATTTTAATACCCCTTCCACTGACATTACTTCCCCCAAATCAGTAAGCAAGTAAGCAGCTGTGTAGCCTTTGGGGTAAGGTTTTTATTTGTTTTAAAAAAAAAGATTCAGTAACCATTAATTTCATCTCAAATAAGAGGTTTTGGGAAACATTTTCTTTATAGATAAGCCTAAGAAAAGAGTGGCCAGAATTCACTGCAATCAATGTTTTTCTTTGAACTATTTGAACTCAAACTACTTGAGGTAAAATTCGCATGTTACTTTAAATAAATAGATATAGCACCCTAGACTGACATTAATAACAAGAAAATTAAAAAAGCATGGTCTAAAAAATTGATTCAGAGGAGCTGGGAGTAGTTAGAAAGTGCATTGTTATCTTGTATCTTCCCTACCAACTGCAGAGATCTGCAGGATAATGAATCCAAGTGAAAAATGGTTCATTAATTTCTTGACTAGCAAATGCACAGTTGTCTTGAGCTCATGCAAAAACGTTTTCAAAAGAAACCCCAATTAAGTGTAACATACGTTAATTGTTCTTATTTCTAGCAGAAAAACAACATGAAATTCTGAGTTTAATTAAGCTTAAAAACACAATGCTGTCTTTAAAACAATTCCTCCATCTCTCACAGGTTGTACTGTAAGGCTAAGAAAATCCTACACTCAGAGAAGACAGGTAACTTGTAAATTATTCCTAACCTGTAAGAGAGGTTATCTACAACTCCTTTCAAAAGTGTAAAGTGTTTTTCTCTGCTTTTTGCAAGGAAGATTTCAATTTCATTGTTCATTCCTAATGATACGCAGGGCCTGCATCTGGCACTATAAAGATGCCAGATTGCATCCACAACACCTTCCTGCAACCACTGAGCACAGAGATTTAGGTTCCCAGCCAGCCATTCAGTGAAGAACATGCATGTAATGTCAGAAAATTAGTAGTGAATTAACATTTTGTAACAGACAGCCTGTGTGCTTAGACATGGTGGGCACACATTTTAAAATCAGATCACCAGCTTACTACTATCATTTAAAAGTAGTAAACTCCTTTTATATATATGCATATAAGCATCCTCGCAAAGACAAAAAAAAAAAATCTCACTGCAGTAGTGATATATTTATGGTACTTACTATTTAGAGTAGGTAACTTTGGAAGACTTCAATACCAAAGAAATTCAGATTCCTGTTCACTTTCCTAAATTACAGTATTTTTGCAATTCTTTTTTCCTCCAGAAACAGAATTAAGTTCACTAACTCAACACGGTGTTCATTCTTCTTGAAACTGCAGACATAAAGGTACACCTAGTATTCCAACCTTGCTCTACTTGCCTATGGCATAAAATTATCTACTACAATGAGAATGACGGAACACAAGCATGATATTCTACTGTGTGCAAACACTGCATAATTCATTGCTTCACTGTTCATCCACTGTAATGATGTTTTTGAGGATGTTTATTCTTATCTCTTTTCATCCATTCAGTGATGTATGTATTGGTATCAGAGGACTTACAGGAGAGGCTTTACATATCAGAGGAAATCAGGTCAGTGTCTTTTTCCTCAGAGAAGCCCTGAAATAAGAGGTGGTGGGAAGTACTGCTTAAGAGACTCAAAGGAAATCTGCAACAGAAGGCACAGTGATAGTAGATCCTCCACAGACAGCTCCCTGACAACAAAACGAGCTCTTAAATAAATAGAAACCAAATTCAGCTTTAGAAGTCCTACAGTGAAAATGGTTAGCGGGAGGGAGAATATTCTGTCAAATAATCATTACAGGCTTGCTCTAGCCTTCTGCTCTCCCTAAAGCTCGCTCTTTTAGCCACTGTCAAGTGAGAAAAATAGAAGAAAAAGAAGACTTCTCAAAGATAGCCTGCCGCAAAAGACTTGGACTATAGTCAAATAATTCACTCCGTGACCACAACCCTAATGTCTTTAAACACACCATCTCATTTTCATTTTCTTATTACCAGAAATTATTACTTTTGGAATAAATGCTGTGCAGGAATACAAATTCTGCCTTTGGCTGATGCATTCTAAGGCATTAGACTTGTGCCTTAAATTTCATGGCACAGCTTTATTAAAATGGTATCTTAGCTCAAAGAGTTCATTACAATTTAACAGGAATTATAGTAAAAGCTGAATAAACAACCAACACTACTATAGGGTACGTCAGTACTGCACAATAAAATATTGTGATGCATGAACAAGACACTACTAATAAGATCAGGAAGTCACGATATCAGATAAAGGGGTTTTGCCTTTAGCTGTTTAATAAAATACAAAAGCCATACTATACTCTTTAGCTCAAGTTTACATAAGCTGATGGAAAAAAACCCAAACAAACCAAACAGGAAAGGAAAAAATCAAGCAGCAGCAATGCAGTTTATGAAGGTCTGAGAGAAACGAGGGGAAAATAAGTATTTACAGGCTCTAAGTATTATTGGCTCTAAAATAAAAATTTGTAGGCTCTATGATCAGGCCAGACTCAGACTAAAATTCAGCCCAAAGCAAGGTCTTGCAGGCAAGTCCTGCACTTCCACTTTTATTGGTGAGAACAGCTGAGTCTCCCCTACAACTTTAAAAGCGGCAATTCTGCAGTCCTTTTCCACCCCAGAAGACAGTCTTACTATACTGTCAAAGAAACTTCAGAGCTGTGTGTCTGCTTACATATCCCCTTCACTCCAATGGTTCTCCTGCATTTCAGCAGTGCTTGAGGACTCTAAATCCAGTAGAAATGCTGCCAGCACGGTGACTACTTTACAAGGGCTGCAGGAGGTAACAATTTAGGATATGCAAGGCCATCCCATCAATTGAATTTTTACATTTAGCTCCAGTAGGCCATTGTAGCTACATGCTGAGTCACAGCAGTTACTTTCCAAGCAAGTACTCTCTTAACGTTCCTACACTTTCAAAAGCAATAATCTCTTTTTTTAATAATCTTGTAAAAGAAAAAGCAGTTTCTTCTTTTAAAAACTACTTCCAACTGCGATGATGTGACATGAATTATAAATTCACTAGTGTAGCCACAGCATACAAACCACCCCATATATATCCTTTCCATTCTGGTTTGAAAATTTATTACCAGTTTCTCTGTAGGTACCTTCCAACTTACTACCTGCTCTCCTGTTTCCCATAACTAAAACAAATTCACAAGACAGATACTTTGTGCCATGAAAAAAACTTCACCTTGCATGTAAGTCAAAGTAGAGCCTTCTCTTTGATACTCTGTAAGGGCTCATTGCAGTGGGTCAGGATTTTTCTAATTACTTTTAACTTATCTAAAGTGTAATATTCCATTCCTATGATAAAAATTTTAGTAGATCAATATAGACCAAGTGCTCATCCAAAAAATCCTGCATCCTGGAAGCTATTATTTTGACTTTAATTTTTTTAATCCAATCTTGATAATTTTACAAATATCTCTCCAAAACACTCCACAACTCACCTCTCATGAAAGCCTTTGAGGAATTTGCACATTGTGGCTTTGGAATTAACAATGGGTATCAAAAGTACATTTCCATCACCTCTACATCTGCAGCATCCTGGCATGCCCAACTTGTCACTCAGAAAGCCTTCACTTCTAATTAGTTTTACTCTGACACAAAGCAAGCCAAGCCAACAGAAACTCAATTGGTTAAGTTCATAGAAGAAAAATACATGCATTTCAAACAGCCACCATATTGCTGAGCATGTAGAATATTTCTGAGTTTCAGAAATTTCAAATGAACTCTCATAACATGGGATTCCACCTAATACAGAAAACAACAGAAGACAGATGTGTCATGGAATTAAACCAGGGAATTTTGTCAGAGAGAGATTTTGAAAGTTCTGTCACATCCTAATGATGAAAAATGTGGACTTTCCCTCATTAGCCATTTAGGTGCTGAGGGGGTTATTTTTTCAGCCATGCTCTCCAGACGATCAAAAGCCATAGCTAGTAAAAGTGTACCAACCCAAACAGAACCTTCCAAGAAGGATGTGTCTGTCCAGTCCCCTTCCTGTGAGGAGTGTTTGAGCCTGTCAGTGGTATCAGGGGACAGTGCAAAAGACACTTGCCTGCATTGTGAACAGGTGAATGATCTCCTCTGTCTGGTGGCTGTGCTTAAGGAGGAAGTAAAAAGACTAATGGCTATTAGGGAAAGTGAAAGGGAAATAGGCTGGTGGAGTTTCCCCCTTCCATCCCTGAAAGAAGCCCACCAGGAGTCAAAGGACTCCCATGTCTTCTACCGTCAGGCAGAAGGAGACCTAGTAGATGAAGGGGAGTGGAAATGGGTCCCTACTCAGGAAGGTAAGAAAAATTCTTCCCAACCCCCATCACCTACCCAGGTGCCACTTCAGAATAGGTATGAGGCCCTAGATCCACAGGGTCAGCCAGATGACATTGAAGAAAATAATCCGCTCCGAGAGCCTCCCAGTTACTCTGTCTGTCAGGTGGATCACTGTCTCTAGCATTAAAAAGATGGGTAGTTTGTAGGTGACTCCGTTCTGAGAGGAACAGACGGGCCTTTATGTCAACCGGACCCATCCCACAGGAAGGTCTGCTGCCTCCCTGGGGCCCAGGTACAGGATATCACTGAGACACTCCCTGGGTTGATTCAGTCCTCTGATTATTACCCGCTGCTGGTACTCCAGGCAGGAAGTGGTAAGATTGAAAAGAAGAGCACCATGGCAATTAAAAGGGACTTCAGATCTTTGGGTCGAGTGGTTGATGGGGCAGGAGCACAGGTGGTGTTCTGCTCAGTCCCTTCAGCGGCAGGGACAAAAGATGAAAGGAACAAGAGACCCTAATGGCTGGTGCCATTGGCAGAATTTTGGGTTCTTTGATCATGGGGCAACTTCTATGGCACCTGGCCTGCTGGAGCCAGATGGGGTCCATCTATCTATCAAGGGCAAAAGGATTCTAGCCCATGAATTGGTGGAGCTGATAGAGAGGGCTTTAAACTAGGTTCCAAGTGGGAGGGGGATGCAACTAGGCTCTCCAGAAACAAGCCCAAGGGTGGTAAGCCAGAGTCAGGGGTGCAATCAGCAGCCCAGTTGAGGTGCATGTACACTAATGCATGCATGCAGCATGAGTAGCAAACAAGAGGAGCTTTAAGCCATGGTACAGCAGCAAAGCTGTGACGTAGTCGCCATCACAGAAATGTGATGAGATGACTCGCATAACTGGAACGTTGCAATGGATAGCTACAAGCTCTTTAGAAGAGACAGACAAGGGAGAAACGGTGGAGGGGTGGCTCTTTATATTAGGGAGGATCTCAATGCCATGGAAGTTGAGATTAAAGATGATAAGGTCAGGTGCCTATGGGTAAGAATCAGGGCGAAGGCCAACAAGATTGACATCCTGGTTGGAGTCTGTTATCGACAACCCAACCAGGATGAAGAGGTGAATGACTTATTCTACAAGCAGCTGGAGGATGTTTCAGGATCACCAGCCCTTGTTCTTGTAGGTGACTTTAACCTGCCAGATATCTGCTGGGAACTCAACACAGCAGAAAAGAGGCAGTCTAGGAGGTTCTTAGAGTATATGGAGGAGAGCTTCTTGTCACAGCTGGTGAGTGAGCCCACCAGGGGAGGGACTATGCTAGACCTGTTGCTTACAAATAGAGATGGGATGGTGAGACGTGGTGGTTGGAGGCTGTTTGGGGCACAGTGATCATGAAATTATAGTTTTCAATATTTGGTGAAGCAAGGAGGGGCATCAATAAAACTTTCACACTGGACTTCTGGAGGGCAGACTTTGGCCTATTTCAAGAGACTTATTTGAAGACTACCTTGGGAAGCAGCCCTTAAAAACAAAGGAGTCCAGGAAGGAGGGGCATGCTTCAAAACAGAAATCTTGAAGGCAGAGGAACAGACTGTCCATATGTGCCGAAAGATGAGCCGACGAGGAAAACAACCGGCCTGGATAGGCAAGGAGCTTTTGAAGGAACTAAAGAAAAAGAAGAGGGTATATCACCTTTGGAAGGAGAGTCAGGTATCTCAGGAAATGCTTAAGGGAGTTGCTAGGTCATGTAAGAAAAATATTAGAGAGGTAAAAGCCCAGTCAGAACTCAATCTGGCCACTTCTGTGAAACACCTTGATGGCAAAAGGAAGGGCAAGGACAACCTTCGTTCTCTATTAGATGTAGGAGGGAATTTCGTAACTAAAGATGAGGAAAAAGTAGAGGTACTTAATACCTTATTTGCCTCAATTTTCAACAGAAAGACAGGTTCTCCTCTGGACGATTGTCCTCCTGGGCTTGTGTATGGTGTCAGGGAGCAGAATAGCCCCCGTTATCCAGGAGGGAGCAGTCAGAGACCTGCTGAGCCACTTAAATGCTCACAAATCTATGGGACCAGATGGGATCCATCCTAGGATGATGAGGGAGCTGGCAGATGAGCTTGTGAAACCTCTCTCCATCATTTACTATTAGTCGTGGCTCAATGGGGAGGTCCCAGAGGACTGGAAGCTAGCCAGTGTGATCCCCATCCACAAGAAGGGCCAGACGAGGATCTGGGAAACTACAGGCCTGTCAGCCTGACCTTGGTGCCCAGCAAGATTGTGGAAGAGATCATCTTGAGAGCTCCTCCAGGATGGCCAGGTGTCAGGTCATTAAAGTTATTAGAAATGCCTCTGCCCAAATTAAGGTGCAAACGAGAGCATATGCCAGTGACAATAGTATGGATTTTATTTGATATTAAATATGAGAGAGAGAGAGAGAAGAGAGAAAAAGCAAGAGATAGAAAAGATATGGGAGGGGACAGAAAGAGAGTGACAGAGACAGAATAAAGAAAATATCACCACTCTGTACATCCCAACAATGTTTCATTGATCCTCTCCAGCTGGTCTTCTTGGTGGTGAAGGTTCCCCTGAAAAGCACAGAATCCGATGGGTTAATATATGCTCAGGCCAGGGAGGAAAACCCAGGCAACTCCCTGGACAGGAGGGTGTTTGCCATTGTCTCTTACAGCAGACTCTAGGTTTGTTGCATCCCATGCAGTCCTGCAAGGCTTCAGGAATGACTCTGAGGGAACTCTGGGGGTCTTTGATGGATTAAGGCACCTCCTCGGCTGCCTCTCAGGTGAATGTCCCGTGGATGTGGCCTTCCCAGCATTAGGGGTTTCACAGCTGGGGCGGATTGTATAAGGGAGGATGGGTGTTCACTGCCTCTAACCAGAGAATCCAGAAACCTCCTCCCCCCACCCTATTTCCAGGGAAGGCTGTGTAAACCTGGCTTCTGTGGGCTGTGGTCTCCCCCACCCCAAACTCAGACAGGGAAGAGTTTCTGTTTGGCTCTCTTGTGGATACATTCCTTTCCCTCGGCCTTGTTTGTTTCTCCCCAGGCCATGACTGAAGAATGGATTTCTCTTTATCCAATCTCAGCAGTATGACTTAGAGTCCAAAGTTCTTCAAGGAGGTTTCTGTGGTTGTAGCTTCTTTATACAGTTTTTGCTATAATGAGCAAAACTTTATATCAATGTTTGAGGCATGAACTATTTCAGTCTCTGACACCGGGGGATCAAACCCAGCCAGTATGGGTTTAGGAGGGGCAGGTCATGCTTGAACAAACCTGATCTCCTTTTATGACCAGGTGACCCACCTGGTGGATGCAGGAAAGGCTGTGGATGTTTTCTACCTGGATTTCAGCAAAGCCTTCGACACGGTCTCCCACAGCATACTCCTGGAAAAGCTGGCAGCCCACGGCTTGGACAGGTGCACTCTTTGCTGGGTTAAGAGCTGGATGGTTGGCTGGGCCCAGAGCATGGTGGTGAACAGTGCTGCATCCAGCTGACAGTCAGTCACCAGTGGTCTTCCTCAGGGGTCTGTGCTGGGGCCAGTTCTGTTTAATATCTTCACTGATGATCTGGATGAGAGGATTGAGTCCACCATCAGTAAATTTGGAGATGACAAGCTGGGAGCATGTGTTGATCTGTTAGAGGGTAGGAGGGCTCTGCAAAGGGACCTGGACAGGCTGGATAGATGGGCAGAGTCCAATAACATGAAGTTTAACAAGTTCAAGTGCCAAGTCCTCCACTTTGGCCACAATAACCCCCTACAGCGCTACAGGCTGGGGACAGAGTCACTGGATAGAGGCCAGGCAGAAAGGGACCT
>WEKY01040121.1:7768-21424 GCA_013390045.1 Picathartes gymnocephalus | reverse complement strand
AGTCCCGCTCCGCCCCTGCCCTCTCCTTTTACCAGTCCCCAATTCTCGAGATATTCCTCCACCCCCCGCCCCCTTCGAGAGAAAACTCCCCGACAGAACAGTAAACATAGATGGGCCTTTTCTTTAGGCCTAGGTATAGCCTTTGTTTTTCTTAAGTACTCAGTAATTAAGGCTATTTAGCAACTGAATGGAAAAAAATTCTATACTGTTAAAAGGAAACAAAAGGAAAGACAACCCAACCCCCAACATTACTACACTATTCTACATTTGTTATGAGAGGTTTTAGTTCAGGTGTTGTGGTTTTTGTATGGCTGGTTTGCAGCTTTTCCCTCTCTCCTAAAGAGACACTACAAAATCCCGTTTTTTGAAACACCTTTTTTTTGTTTTAAAGCACAGCCAGTTTTGTCCACTTGGTATGCCCATATCACTTGAAGTACTCTTCTATCTAAAGATTAAAATTACTCCAATCTATTGAAATCATTCTGATCAGATAAGAGGCTTTCATTTGTAGACTTGACGAAAAGCTCCCTAGAAAAGTTTTGCTTTTTTGACCCTGTGAGGTTTAAAGTACCAAGTTCTTGCACATGTTGCAGGTAAACCACCTGAGGAGCTAAAGGGGCAGATATGCCTTAAAGAAAATAAAGCTTTTAAGTTTTTTTTTCATTTTTCTCTCGTGACACACTATCACGGCTTCAAAAATAGCTGCTGCTTGCTTTATTTTTTGATACTTTATTCCGTCCCACTGTAATTATATCTGGAATTATATCCTCCACAGACTCTGAAATCTCAACTATATTTCTTGTTTGTGGATTAATCATCCAGGTTTAGGGTTTTAATTCAACACTGCTTTTATATATTTAGAAACATTCCTTTAATTTCTAATCATAGTACACAGATCTGTGATTTAAGTATCTATTCCTCTTACGAGAAAGATTACTTTATTGTAATGTTAATTTCCCCAGTGTGCAGACTGCTTTTAAACATGAGATATAGTTTTTAATAATATTCCATTTAACCTGATTGATGTTTCAGAAGAAACTATGCACAAACTCATAAGAAATGGTTTTCTCAATTTCAAAAAATACATTAACATCTAGTCCCGGATTTAGGAGCATGGCAGTTATTTTGTAACAGTGCTCATAGCTTCTAACCTGACTTTGACTGTTACTGTTGAGACTTACATCTCTGGAGAAGGTTAGAAAAACAATCGAACAGAAAAAAAAATAAAGAAAACAAGGACGAAGATAGGTTTGATCAGTAGATGGCAGTAAGAGCTAGTAAGAAGCCCATAGGCTCAGCTCAGACCTTTAGCACATTAATCATACATACAGCAAATTCCACACACTACAAGCTGACAAAGACCTTGCTTTGCTACAATCAATCTTTATTCACCACTAGATTACAGTGGTTAGATGAACTTGATTGCCTCAGATCCAGGATAAAGCTTATAAAAAACTATATATGTAATCGGCTTAAATTTTTGCTATTGTATTTTAGATTTTGGTTTTATTTTAAACTGAGCTTTGGATGAAATTGGTTTATTATCTCTGCTGTGTGACCAGACAGTCCATCTGTCACCTTGACTGCAAAGATGTAATTTTAATGTTTGGCTCTGTAAATGTTTAAAGTGTCATTCTGCTATTTACAAAGGGAAGTATATAGCTAATAGACTGTAGGAGGAGAACTGTCTTAACTCACTTGTCTTTATTCCAAGACTTTTACTACTGGGTGTCTGTGTTATAAGCTGAAATGGCACCACAGTGGTGAAATAAACGCTGTATTGCACCGCAGAATCCATTTTGTACAGCTCTATTCTCTGGGCTCATTTTCTATTTCAAAAAGTCACAATGTATCAAGGATGATCGCTTTGGAAAGTTAACAATGCAAACGTTCTCCTAACATATACTGGACAACAGGGACTGTGTATGTATATTTCAAATAAAAAGGGAAAAATGGAATAATGATGCAGATTTTGTTTGCATTTCATTCTATAATAAAAAAAAATTAGAAATGTATATTTAGCTTTGTGCAATCTTGCAGATTTGAAGTGCTTAGTTTATATAAAATTTAACTCCATACTATATTTCTTTATTTGGCTCTATTTTTGCAATCTATGCACTTCTGTAGCAGTTCCATGATGTTTGATTATTTAACAGCCCTTTCTCCATGAAAGAAATATCTGTTAGTTTTCTGCTTCTCATTCAATAGTGCAAATACACAAAACAAAACAAAAAAATATATAATCATAAAACGCCTTTCCACGTGTGGTGGTGTGTTGTATTTTCACATAACACCTAAATAACATTCTTTAAGGTTAAAAATTGAATAGAAATTATTTGTTGTATTCAGTTATAACTACAGAGGTTGATGTGGGGTACAAGACAGAAAAGAATCACCTTGGATAGAAGGTCTATTGAAACATACACACACACACACACACACACACACACACACACACACACACAAACACATATATATATATATATGTATATATATATATATAAAAATGTAATTAGAGATGGTGACAGGATAAGAATTCTTCTAGTACGTTTTCAATATTAGGAATCTCTGAAGTGCTTCTGAGTGCCTGCCTTTTCTGTTTGATGCTTCATTTAAAAACTCAGCTGCCACAGTTCAAATGCAAATGTAAAAGTGAATAAGCATCTTCCCCCAGCCCTCCCTGGGCTACAATGCTGTTTTATATTCTGCTGAAATCAGCTGAAGTGTGTCATACTGGCATAGAGGGAAAACAACAGGTGGTGATTTCAGATTTCCCAGGTGAGGACTGCAATCAGTTGGTCAAACTGCAATTGCTTTTTACTCTGGCGTAAACACAAATATGTATGGATTGTTCATCGTGGTGTTGTTTCATTGAGCTCCAGTTACTTCTGACATCATCAGCTTAAAATACATCTCCTATACGGGCAGATAACGTCCTTTTGCCAAGGACATTCACGTAAGTCACAGTGCTCTGTGCATGCCTTGGCTGTACAAGAATCATTTGCTTTAACTCTTTGAGAAATAAGTGCATTTTACTGACAACTTCTCCTTTCTAACATTTGTGCATTGTTTGTTTTTCTTTATTCTTTTATTTATCACTTAATCATTAAACAGAGAATTCTTTAAAAAAAACCAGAAACAAAACAACAAAACGCAAAAAAGGCTTGCTGATCAAGTGCCAAAGAATATACAATAGACTTTTACTGAAAGCTGTGATTTATTAATTGCAAGTATAAGCAATATTGAGCAGCCTGTAAACTAATATTTTTGTTTGTTTATTTTGGGTGGGGTTTTTTTGTTGTTGTTTTTTGGGGTTTTTTTTGTTTTATTTTCCTTTTTCAAGTGCTTGGTAGGCTGTGAAAAGCTCTATCCATTCTCTTGATTAATACAGTAAAATATTACCTTTGTTTCTCCACCAGCATGAAGGTTGACATAGACAATATTTCAAAGAGAAGACAAGAATGATAAATATATATAGTATTTTTTTGACAAAACTATTAATGCCAGGCTGAAAAAGAGGCATGAAATGTCATCATAATATTAAAACTGTGTAAGAAAATATTGCATTTTTTTTTTCAATTTAAGGTTTTGTTTGTTTGCTTGTTTGTTTTTTAAATTTGTTTTACACTATCAGAATGTCTGGAGCCTGAGTCCCTTTAAGAAAATGTCCAAATCTCACTAATACCTCTCCTGAATTTATAATCACAGCTTGCATTGGTTGGAATTGTGAAGAAGGTCAGCAGATCAGAGTGCATTTCCTTAAGTTTATATGAGTAAAAATAATTGCATGGATCAAAATCTAGTCCACCTTATTAATTCAGAATGTAATCAGATAAATAAGGGCTTAACAGCTTCTCTGTTTAACCCCAGATTCAGAAGGCTCAGGTGAGTACTGCTAGCAACTTTTTAGGATGGAGATATTTAGAATCATCTTCTGCTCCATTGCAGATTTTGTACGGCAATAGTATAATGCAGTAATATCTTTCTTGGGAAAGAGGTGTTTATAATGTTAATTTAGTTCTCTTTAGTATCAGAACTTTGGAGCTAGTGACAAAATGATGCAACGAATTAATAGTGTCTGAAAAGAATAAAGTAAATAATGACCTACTGTTCAAGTGATATCAATAATTTTGAAAATTAGAGAGGTAGGATACAGGTAACTCCAATCTGACAACCCACCTTGAGTATTTGGCAATCAAGGAAAATACAGAGGAAAAGAGAGAACTGGTAGTACAAAAAGTGGAGTGGGAAAAAACACAGCATTGACTATAGAGAAGTGATTTCATGTAGTATTCTAAATTAAGGATTTAATCTCAATGTTCCTCTTTATTTCAAAATAGTAAAACAATCAACTCACTATCAAGAAAACGGATTTTTTTTTTATTAAGGTTCAGGCATCAACAGTATGAAATTCTATAATTATTTTATCAAAGAGAAAATATTTGAAGCTTTACTGTCCTTCAGAGAAAATTATAAAAGCTTTTTATTAAAAAGACCCACAAAAGCACTCGCTGCAATAACATCCTGCGACAACTTTATGTGATGCAATTGACAGTCCTTTGTTTACAGACTTCTTTGTGTTGAATGCCCTTGTTAAGGCAGATAGCTTAGCAGTAGAAAATACCTTTCTCCACCTGCCAGTGCATTCATCCATCATTTGTAAAATATACTGTCTTCACTTTAGACAGAAAAATTCCTTGTAATAGTGGATAGAAACCATTGTGACTTTAGGTCATTACAAGACTTACAGGAACAGGACACAGTATTTTGTGCCTAATTATTTTTGCTTGTGGATATCAGAATATCCAAGCTGTCTGCTTGCAAAAACAATTCAGTTTGAAATGGTATTCTCTGATGCAAGACAGTATGGGCTGCATATAAGACAGAAGTGGATAGTAAAGTAGGTGGCAAAATGAATTCAAATCCACAGAGTAACTGGCTCACAACTACTGGTGATGTCTCTTACGGTTCAGTGAGAGGATGAGTACTACTCAGCAACTTTTTTAAGAGCTAACCTGGTCCCTCAATGATCTTGTAGAAGATACCAAGCTGGGGGAAGCTGCTGACACTCTGGAGTACAGGGTTGATGCTCAGGGTGACCTGAACCTGAAGAAGTGAGCCAGTAGAAAGGTTCCGAAGATCGCCAAATGTAAATGTAAAGCTCTGTGCCAGGGAAGAAAGGAATATATAGAAGGGAAAAGGTTTTCCTTTTGATGCAAGATATGCTGTAACCATAAGATAATATATCCTGTATTGTGATACAGTAGAAAAAGAAATACATTTCAAACAAACCATATGCAAGTCTGGGGTATACACCCTTGTAATCAACTAGATCTTAATTTGTCTCTCAAGCTCTTAAGTCTGTCAGGGGCAGAATAGCATTTAACATATGCAACAGAAGAAAAAGTACTGTGGAAAAGACAAATATAAGTGCAAGCTGACTCTTCTATTAAGCCCTTAGGGATTTTACATATTAATTATATTTTTTCTTTCAGTAAGATTGGATAAAACACATTAAAAAATCAGGGAGGAGAAACCTAGTATTCCCTATTCTTTCCTTTCCTTCTCTCCTTTTTTTTTCTGTATTCTTATCCCTTTAAGTCCCTTGTAGTAGGGTATTGTCTTTGTGAGCAGTATTCTAGTTTTTTCTGTTTGATAAATGTTTTCAGCTTGAAATTCATGTTTTCTGGGCAATCAATGTTAGCTAGCTATAAGTTCTGTGTAAAAAAATATTTAACTGTCTATGAGAAAATATGTTTATGACTGCAGTGTATCATACTGAACTCAAAGTTAGTATGTGTTGGCATACTTTTTACAGGACTGTTACAACCAGTTCCTCAGGAAAAGAGGCCAGGAGCACAAAATACTGAATGAATGCTGTGGTGTGTTGACCTCAGCTGTCTGCAGACACCCACCTGGCTGTTCTCTCACTTCCCCTTCTCATCAGAACAAAAGGAAGAATACAAGATGAAAAAGATTTAAAGGTGAGATAAAGACATGGAGATCACTTATTTTCACTGGAGAAAAAAGAAATTGACTTTATAAAAATGTATTTTGTTTATTGCCAATTAAAATAGATTGGATAGTGAGAAACAAGGACAAAAATTAAAACAGCACTTTTCCTCCCCACACACTTTATTCAGGATCATAAACTTTGTTCTTTACCATTTTACCTTTTCCTTCCTCCAAGCTAAGAGGAACAAAGGGGATGGGGAACTGGGAGTTGCAGCCAGTACGTAATGGTTCATATCTGACAGTCATTATTCCTACTTTTTCCCAGTTCCAGTGTGGGTTCTGCAGGGGAATAAGGCCAGTCTGACTAAGCAAAGAGCTTTGGTTTGAACTCAGGAGAAAAAAGAGAGTGTATCACCTTTGGACAAAGGGCAGGCAACTTGGGAGGACTGTAAGGATGTCATGAGCTTATTCAAGGATAAGGTTAGAAGGTCCAAAGTCCAGCTAGAACTTGCTCTGGACATTGTAATAAGAGACAATGAAAAATGTTTTTAAAAATACATCAGCAGCAAAAGCATGGCTAAGGAGTTTCTTCATCATTTACTGTCTGCTTCAGGAAACATAGTGACAAAGGATGAGGAAAAGGCTGAGAAACTTAATGACTTCTTTGCCTCAGTCTTTAGGAGCAAGTTGTCCTCAGGGTACCCAGCCCCGTGTGACCATCAGGGCCGAGGCAAGGATCATCCCCCTGCAGTTGGCACTGGCAAGGCCACACACTGAATCCTGTGTAAAGTTCTGGGCCCCTTACTGCAAGAAGGACATTGAGGTGGAGGGTCTGGAGCACAGGTCCTGTGAGGAGCAGTTGAGGGAGCTGGAGGTGTCTAGCCTGGAGAAAAAGAGACTCAGGGAGGATCTTCTCGCTCTCTACAACTACCTGAAAGGAGGTTGTAGCCACGTGAATGTTTGTAGGGTTTGGTTTATAGTTGTAAAAATGTTCAAGGCTTGTTCTTACCAGAAGGCCCCATGGGAAAGGCACAGCTGCAGGCTGAGTGGTTGGAAGTCGGTTGAAGGGTGAGAGGCAGGTGTGAGCAAGGAGAGAGTTAGTTGGGAGCGAGGCCGGAGGGCAGAGGGATGATTGGATGGTGGGACGCGGGGACAGGAGCACTGCAGCTGGGCTAGCCTGTGGGTGCCTTCCTTCCATTAAGTCTCGGTTTGGTTTCAGTTATGGCAGGTAAAGATTTAAGGTATATAAACGCTGCCATTACTATAATAAAGGGATCTCCCTTGAATGTGCATACAGAGTCCGTGTCGTTTTGTTCCCCATTGCTACAAACGGAGCCCGAACAGGGACCTTTAAGGCGGTGCAGGGTGTGCGGTCCGCTCCGGTAGCAACTCTCACTGAGTCAAGGAACCGGCCAGGAGGAATCCAGGAACAGGATCTGGGAAGAGCTCGGGAAAAGAACTCAAGAAACTGAAAGTGCACGCACCTCACGTGGAGGGTGAGTAGACCAGTGAGAGAGCAATTATGGGAGGACGAATATCCCTGGAACAAAGCAAGAGCCTGGGCCAGGTAGGGCGGCTCCTACATCAGCAATCTATTAATATGGCTGATGTAAAACTGGACACCCTGCTGGACTGGGTGTCTAATCAGGTTAAAGATTTACGCTTTGGTGGGCCCCTACAATTAGAAGCTTGGTAAGCTTGAAGTCTTGGTCAAAGACTTTTTAATATTGCCGGGGCTAGTGATGCTGAAGCTTGCGGCCACCTCTCTACATGGGGGACGGTCATGGCAGCAATTAAAGGAAACCGCGTGAACACCAACCACTGCACAGCCTTGGAAGCTGACACCCCCGAACCCTCAGCACCATCAGAGCCTTTATATGACCCGGAGATCAACCCATATTCTGAGGAATTCCCTGTGAAATTGCCTAACCCTCACATTAACCCAAGCCCCGGAGACCTCCCTTACCCAGATAAAAATCCTTGTGCGGTTGGCCCCCTCAGCATGGAGTTCTCATGTCGTGAACAGGTGGTGGTTCCTCTCCCTGCCCAAAATGATAGCTCAGTAGTCCAGCGATGGCAAAAATACAGGGAGGCTGCCATGGAAGAGGGCAACCTGACAGTTGTTACGGCCTGCCCAGTAATATATGTGCCGAACCAATGGCCAGCGTACCGAGAGCTGGATTATAAAGTAATTAAAGAACTGAGAGCACTAGTAAAAGAAAGCAGCATATCCTCCCATCATGTCCTAAGTTACCTAGAATCCATCAGCATTGTGTATGTCCTTATGCCCCAGGACTGGAAACGTATAATGAAAATGATTCTAATAATGATGCAGTTTGCTGTCTGGCTAACCGATTACTGAGAGCTGTGTACAACCCAGGTGAAAGCACTGCAGGATAGAATTCCACCAATCCACCGTTGCGCAGCTGACCGGAGAGGGTGCTTTCACCATCCCTACAGTGCAGGCAGGCTACCCACGTGATACATATGATATCATCACTCGCCTCATCCTGCAGGCCCTGTGGCAGCTCCCGGGAACGGGCACTGACTCTAACATGTCTTTTGCTAAGATTTTGCAGGGGCCGGCAGAGTCATTCGTACAATTCCTCAACAGGCTGCAAGCTGTACTATCTCGACAAGTCGATAATGATGAGGCTAGAACTATCCTGCCGCAGCAACTTGCCCTTACAAACACAAATGAAGCAGCTCATGATCAATCCATTTTATATTCCATTCAGGTAGCTGTCATGCAGGCGATTTGAAATGCAGGACTCATTGTGGGTCCTGAAAAGGTGCAGCGTGAGTCCCTGTGGCATTATCTAGGATGGAGAATTACTCAACAGACCATCAGCCCGCAGCTAGGTTCCTTGAATTGGTTGCGTCCTCTTTAAGTCTATCTACAGAAATTTTGCACCCCTTATTTGATTTACTCACTGGAAACCCCTACCTGCATTCACTTCGACAGTTGACCCCAGAAGCCAAAATTGCCCTTGTACACTGTGCTCAAGCACTAGAAGGTCGACAAAACTGGAAATGGGATCCTGATAAATCTGTGTACCTTGCCATAATTGCTAGCAAATTCCAACCCTTTACTGTTTTATTTCAGTGGTTTGCTAATGGTACAGATCCTTTACATGTATTAGAATGGTTATTTTTACCTCACACAGCGACAAAGACTGTGTGGAGTGTTAATGAGATGTTCTTGTATTTAGTTAGAAAAGGCAGAGACCGACTACAAACACTCAATGGCCAAGATCCACATACTACCTACATACCTGCAAGCAAAGACAATTTGTCATGGTTTCTATGAGAAGACACTAACTTTCAAATTGCACTCGAAGATTACTTTGGACACTTGTCTATTCATTATCCCTAACGTTGTTTATGGACAGAAATGCGTAACCTCCCCTATATACAAAATGTCGCTGCGGCATGACCCCTGTCACTGGACCAACAGTGTTTACGGACACATCTAGCAAAACTAACAAAGCTGCAGTAATTTGGCATGGAGATGACTCTACCCAGTGGCATAGAAGAGTATTAATTCTAAAGGATGCCTCTGCGCAAATTTTAGAGTTGGCTGCTATCCATTATGCTTTTCAGTTATTTTCACAGGAAACACTTAACATCATAACTGATTCTGCATATGCAGCCAGTGTTGTATTTCGTTTAGAATCCTCCTATTTGAAGCATGTTGATAACTATATTTTATTTACAGAGTTAAGAACGTTGTGGACTTTGATAAACAGCTGGCAACATGATTTTTATGTATTGCGTGTTCGCTCCCACTCAGGCCTACCTAGGCCTATTGCAGGCGGTAACAACTATGCAGACATCACTGTAATGGCAGGTGTGGTGCCAAATACCTTTGCACAGGCTAAATTGTCTCATGAGTTTTTCCATCAAAGTGCTCATTCCGTTTGTAAACAGTTCCAATTAACTTCCTCACAAGCTCATGATATTCTGTTATCTTGTCCCTCCTGCCATGGGGTTGCTCCTGCTCCTTTAGCAGAGGGAACTAACCCCAGGGGTCTAACAGCAAATTCAATCTAGCAAACTGATGTTAGACATTTCCCAGAATTCAGTTGTTTAAAATATATTCATGTTACCATCGACACTTACTCCTGTTTCCTTACGGCAACTGCTCACACGGGAGAGAAGACCCCGTGACACTATCCGGCATTGGCTCACCTGTTTTGCTACTCTAGGCCTTCCGCATACCATCAAAACAGACAATGGGCCTGCTTACACCTCGGAACGAACCCGTCACTTTTTACAGCAATGTGGTATATCTCATCATACAGGCATTCCACACTCCTCCACAGGGCAAGCTATTGTAGAGTGTGCCCATAAAACCTTAAAAACCATGCTTGAAAAACAAAAAAACGGGGAATTGGAGTGCCCTCATAATAGACTGGCCAAGGCTTTATAGGTTCTCGATTTTTTAAAACGCAATGGTACAGGACAAACGGCATGTGAGAGGCAGTATTCCTTTGACACAAAAGCTCATCCACGACCTCCTGTGACGATAAAAGACTTACAGACTGGTGAATGGAAAGGACCACTGGATTTATTGACATGGGGTAGAGGTTATGCCTGTGTCTCCACAGGCCACCAAGTTAAGCGGATTCCCTCACAGTGTGTGCAGCTTTTTGTTGCACCATCCTATGTATATAGTTACAATGTTATATGATTAATGTCTTAGGAATTGTTTGGGGTTTTTCCTAATAGGTTTTTGTTGCTTAAATAAAAAAGAGGGGGGAGATGTAGGGTTTGGTTTATAGTTGTTAAAATGTTCAGGGCTTGCTCTTACCAGAAGGCCCCATGGGAAAGGCACAGCTGCAGGCTGGGCGGTTGGAAGTCGGTTGAAGGGTGAGAGGCAGGTGTGAGTGAGGAGAGAGTCAGTTGGGAGCGAGGCCAGAGGGATGCATGGACAGCATATGAGCAGAGAGATCATTGGATGGTAGGACGCAGGGACAGCAGCACTGCAGCTGGGCTAGCCAATGGGTGCCTTCCTTCCATTTAGTTTCAGTTTAGTTTCAGTTTTGTCAGGTAAAGATTTAAGGTATATAAAGGCTGCCATTACTACAATAAAGGGATCTCCTTTGAATGTGCATATGGGGTCCATGTTGCCTTGTTCCCCATTGCTATGGATGTTGACCTCTTCTCCTACATAACCACTGACAGGATGAGAGGAAATGGCCCTAAGTTGCACCAGGGTAGGTTTAGATTGCATAGGAAAGGGTTGTCAAAAATTGGAATAGGGGCATGGTCAGGCATTCCAGGCATGATGGAACCACTATCCCTGGAAATGTTCAAAAGGTGTGTGGTTATGTTTTAGTGGTCAGCAAGACAGTGCTGGGTTAATGGTTGGACTTGATATTAGAAGGCTTTTCCAACCGAAAAAATTCTATGATCCTATAATTCCATATAGTATGTGGATTTCATTCTTATGTGCAGGTTCTAAATATTTCTCAAGGATTCAAAGTTTAGTTCATAAATCTCTCCATTCTTAGCAAATGCTACCTCACTTCAGGAACTAGATGAAGGTGGAATCCTAAATTCATCACTAAATTATGACTGCTTCTTGAATCTCAGTTTTTGGATCCCCTGGTGTACAAATAATAAAATGATGGACATTTCAGAAATCCTAGCTGACAGACCTACAGTGACTTGGGAAATAAAATTTTCAGTTAGCACTGCTTCAAATATATGAAGTAATCAGTTTATTCCTTCTGAAGAAAACCAATGTAATCACAAGTGATTTATTCACTGGACCAAATACCTGATGTTGCTTTCAACAGCAACAGTTTTACAATGCAATTCTGAATTCTCAACTTAGTTTGATTTGCTTCAACCTGAGAGGACTGTAAATCCCTAGGTTTTTCTATAGAATATGCAATTTTGTTAAGTACTCTCTGAATATCACAGAAAAAAAAATAAGATGCATAAAGATAAATATTTTTTCTCTGCCTTAGATATCTGTTTCTTGTGAAGTGTATGAAATGTTTGTTTCAACACAATAAGTATCTTTCTAAGGGCTAGAGTAAAACTCCATCTGTCATAGCCTCTTTTGACATTAAGAGTTTATTGAGATACTTCCTAAGGGTTTTGCTATACAGCTACATCCAGACACCTTTATGCAGTATTTCTAGATGATTAAGGAACTGATTCTCTATGAATTTATGCCACTTTGTCCTTCTCTCTGTGCTCCCAGTGTTCAGGCTGCCTTATATGCTACTATCTACTCTTTGACAGGTTATGCAACTTAACTTGCAAAACAAGTTATTTACCCCAAAATGACAGCCCAATTATAACTCCAAAAGTTGAAACTCATAGAAGATAGGTAGTTCTGGATGTGAATGTGTTTTCTCCATAATGCTTTCCTTTTTTTTATGAACAACTTTAATTTAAAGTCTACACTTTCTGCAAGGATCAGCTATAACTTTCTCATCTGAAAAATAGCTGACAAATTAGCAGTTAAAGTGTCATATACTTCAGAGAACCCATGGCAGTTATTAAAATTCATAAGAACTTCACAGTGGTCACAGATCATGTGTCTTTCATCTATGCAGTGCTCTGCACAATATTCGTCAGACATTAAGAGAAGCATTTCTTCTTTCCTCTCTGCTCAGAGCATGTGCTTTCTACCTGACTTCTGGAAAGTGATCCTGTATAGGCCGTTGTGACTCATTGTAAAGCTCAGTGGGGACATGAGGCAAAAATTAAACTTGTAGCATGCTCTGAGTTCTTAATCAACTAGGAGGAACAGCCTGTGTGCTTATCAAAGTGTGACGTTTTCCCTTCCCAGCTTAATCAATTTGTGTGTTAATGTTCCTTGCTGACCTGCCAAACTAGCATCTGTCTGGTACACTCACCTTCTATTGCAATAATCTAATCTGTAAGTACAAAAATATAAAAGGCTAGTGAATATCTGACACAAAGGGAAATTATATTAGATTTTTACACAATGCAAAAGTAAAATAGCTGTAGCTGAGAGAGCAAGCCACAAAAACACTACATCAGTAAAAATCTTCTATTTGGTATTCTGCACCCCAGTTGACACCTGCTTTAGTGGTTTATAAATCTAATGATATTAGATTAATCATTTTTTAATTTCACAGATTTTTATTACATCATGTAATTATCTCCAGGAGGAATACTTTATTGCTAGTTTCATCTATATAAAAGAAAATTTTGATATAGGGGTTTTACTACTGAAAATATTAATTTCTCTTTTGAAAGCAGTAGGAAAAGGAGATATCACTATTTTGTTTAGTAATTTTTTTGTTGTTGTTTGCAGCATATGACTAATGAATCTCTCATGCCTTTTGTTTATCTGGAAGTATTTGGCCGAGTGTACTGTATCAGCAAGAATATAATCACTTCAAAATCACCAGTGAATCTCCTAAAAAATTATGTTTTCTACTGATTTCTGCAGTCTGAATTAGTAACATTCTTATTGTTGATGGTTTCATTATTTTTTGGTGAGATTTTCCCTGGCATATTCCCCAATTATTATCAATTTCAGAATAAATTAAATTGACATGAATACGTATTGCTCATTTACAAGCATAGAAGAAAAATACTTATGGAATTATTTCTTCCTGCTTTTTCCTTGCCTTGTATGTTTGCCTTAGTTTCCCCTTCTTCTTATTCTTCACCTTCATTTTGACTCCTTCCTTCCTCCCTTCCTCCCTT
>WEKY01040120.1:11924-59282 GCA_013390045.1 Picathartes gymnocephalus | reverse complement strand
ATGTCTTTCTTGAAGTGAGGGGCTGACAGCTGGACACTGTACTCAAGGTGTGTCCTCACCTGTGAGAGTACAGAGGGACAGTCATTGTGACTGGTGGTCATGACAGACTGACTTCTCCTTCACCCCATTTGCTTTCCCACTGCCTGTGTGTTCCACAGGTGGCTTAGTGGAGATGGATCTGTGTTTTCATCCTGATGATGCAGGACCAGTGACACACACACACACACATACACACACACTTCTTTGACTGGAAATAGATCACCAAAAAACCATCTTGGCCAAGTTCAAACATAAGCTTAAAACGGCAGTGTCCTACTGCCTGCTTCTGAACTACTGGAGGTGCAAACAGCTCTGCTGTCTCACCACTTGCTCTTTGCAGATGCCTTCTCACATGAAAACTCTTCTGATTTCTGCTCCCAGCTCATTCCCAGATTTGCACAGCAGAGAGGCTTCAAAGGTCACCATCTGCCTTTAATAAAGTAACATATTTAGTAAAATCCCATCAAGGCTACATAGGCGATGTCTCTTGACTTTATATTATTTGGTTATATTTAATATTCTGTTAATTTCCCAGATGCTTTCTTCAGGGTTTTGACAATGTTTCTGCTGCAGTATAAATCAGCACTGCTTCTTGGATCTGGTTGCCTATTTCAACTCTGTCCTATGGAAAACTATCTCACATCATGAAACTGTTTAATTTACTGCAAGTCTTCCAGAAATTCATTTACCAAGCAGTCAAGGTCACGGAATATACATATATTTTAAATATATTATATTATTAGGGTTTCAAATAAAAATGCCTGAAAAAAAGGCCAGGCAAACTGATGTACTAAGACCTAGGAGTGAATAAGGGAAAATATTTAGGGTCTGGAAGTCATAAAGATGGGTGAGGTTAGTAGAGAAAGAAAGAGATGAAGATTCTGCTGGGAAGCTATCACTGTCTCTCCCTGGATTCTGGACTGGCGTCATTTAGATCCCAGCTGACTTATGTGGTTTCAGACTACATGATTTGACTTCTTTCTTACTTGCTTAGGACCTTAGCCAAGGGCTGGTTTCACCAATACATAATTCATTGATATAACCCTGTATAACCTGCAGTCTTTTAATCTTACCTTCCTTTAGTTTTCTGTATCTGTTTTCACATCATCTACTCTTGTACAATTGAAATTGTACTGAAAGAGGATCTCTTTTGACCACTATGGAAATCCACAAAATCCATCCAAAAATCTTATTCAAACATAAAAAGACCCAATTTAGGCTCAGTGTGATCTGACAGTGGACTTCTGCAACAGAGTTTGTAGCCCCAACTTCTGCCCTTGACTTCCTCTTTCTATTTCTTAATTTTTACTGCACTTTGTCCATTCCTCAAGTACATTTTCTCTTTGACCTATTTCTTAGTTTCTTTATTTCTGATCCTCCCTCTTCCATCTGTAAGAACCCTCCTGTTTTTTGCTCTTTCTCTTATGCCTTACACTTTCCTTTCCTCTACCTTTCATCATTTTTCTGACACCTTCTTCTTTCCTTCTCTCCTTCCTTCCTTCCCTCACCTCTTCTGGGGCTCAGCTGTGGCCATTGGTGACCCTACACCAAATCCACAACTGGCCTAAAACACTCATATTCCCATCTCTCCATATCACTTCTCCATATCACTTCTCCTTGGGGAAAGCTGAGCAGATGCTGGACTAGATGGCCATGGAGCCACCTTCCAGTCTGAGTAACACTCACGTTGAAGAAACCCTCATGGCTTTTTTCCCTGGATTTAGAGCACAGCAGTAACTTTCAGAATGTGAGGCTGAAATTAAGGGCACATGAGCAACGAGAGCCCAAGCTGGTGCTTAGACCTCTGGTGAATCGACTTCAGTGCTGTTCGTGGGGACTGTTGAGTCTTTGGGGAGAGGATCTGTACTGGAAGGGCTGATTTAAAACTTCTCTTCTCTTGCAGCCAAGATCAAATATAACAGGGAACATTTCTTGCCTAAGGGGCTTGACATTATCCTGCTAACAACAATATTTCCTGAATATATTTTAACATATTTTTTCTTGTTAAATTGAAATTGGTATTTGAAAGTTTCCTTTAAATGCATTTAGACATCTCCCTGGATGATCAATTATCTCAATTCATGTAAAGTTCTCATGCGTGAGCATTCCCTATGATGGCAATAAATGAAATTTAGTAATAAACTCTCATAAATTTATTAAGGTCTCACAGCCACAGATCACCATTGTCAGTTTATATAATGCTTCCCTAGTTACTTAAAAGCTCTATTACATGCCATTACACTTATAATGCCACATAATATTAGTCCACTTAACAACCTCTCAAATATTTGGAATTGAATTTACAGTTTCTCATCAGTGCCTCTCTGAAGTTTATTGCAACATTTCCTCTCTAAATGTTTTTGTGGTCTGAGAAAGGATTATTCTCATTGAAATGTCATAACCCTTGCTCAACAACTCATTTATTTCTTCCCTCTCTATTCTTTATGCCTTTTTGTTTTTTCCTACTACATTTATTCTGCATTCCACTCAAGCTAACCCCTCTCAATGCAGATGACAGCTTTAGGTCCTGGTTGTAAATCTTCAGTGCAAATACCCCAGATCCTGCAGGTTACCTGCAGCATGGGAAGCAATATCTTCTGGGGATGTCATTGCCTTTGCAGACTTAGCTGCTGTTATCTTGTAAAATAAGCTTTACATCTCTGCTTTCCAGTGATTATTCATAAAAATACATGGCAGTCTGAATCTGTGTCATTCCAACGTCTCTCCCTGACTAATGACCCCACATTCAGGTGGGTCAGACATGCTGACACAACCAGGTAAGTGTTTCCAGCCTGAAATATATAACCAGTTCTCATCTAGTGTTACTGGCTAAGTAAAGTTCAAATAGGCTTTGCTATTAGAAAAGCCTCTGGAGCATGCAAACTACAGTGAACTGGAACTACTGGTTTGTGCTGTCACCCTCAGACTTAGATCAGAGGGCTTCTGAATTTGCCAGGTGAGGCATGACATGGGTTTTACCTTTTTGTCATGCTTTCTGCAGGCAGCTTCTACAGGAAATGTCTGACAAAGTTCCCCGTCTGAACAGTTTCCTGGGGAAGTACATAACTCCTCACGTTTACAGAGATTTTTCTCTCTGTAATGAAGTACGTCAGTATTACGTTGCAAAAGCAGCCATCCATAAACATTACAGCATCATGCTTGTGCAAGGACTTTTGTAGAAAATCCTGATGAACCATGGGTTTGCCAGGAATCTGAATGCAAATCGAGGATCTGCTTGTCAGAGCCAAGAAAGGTGGACCAAGCTAACTGCTGATTCTGTCTCTATTCTTCTGCTTGTCCTGCCAGCATTTGTTCTCCCAGTAACACTTCACTGGACTGCAGGAGTACAGGCTTCCTGTTTTCCACAGCCCTTGCTGCTGCATCAGCCCCATGGATGGATATGGCTCAGCCTCTCCCAGGCTGCTACCCTCCAACACCTGTCCTTTCGTGTTGAATAGCTGAACTTGTCATGGAATAAGGTTTTACTGACAAAATGCTCCAGCTTTCGTGGAAATACAGGAGAACACGGTACATGATATACGGCTTGGAAAACCACTCCTGCCTGGCAGGCTGGCAGAGAACACGTGCACTGCTGTGTGACCCATACTGTCCTGAGTTTTTGTAGCTCTGCTCAGCAAGGGGCAGCCAGAAAGCTTCCAAAATCACCAGGATAAAGCTTTTCCCAAATAACACTATTAAGATCAAAACATGTCTTTCTACTCCTATATCTGTGTAGAGTTTTAATTAGGACTTTTCGGCCAGGGGTGGTTTTCCTCCCTCACTTGCTGCTGTAGGCTCCAAGACAGTTATATTTGTATCTGTTGATGAAATGAAAAATGAAATGAAATGAAAAATGAAATGAAATGAAATGAAATGAAATGAAGTGAAATGAACTGGTGCCTTAACAAGACAAAACAAAAGGGAAAGGATACCTTTTTCAGTGGAAGAAAACCAGCCTGATGATTAATCTCTGCCACCTGTATGGCGGCTGAGGCTCAGACAGAGACAGCCACCTCTGGGTGCTGGTACTCGGCCACCCAGCAGCTGTCTGCCAGGATTTTAATCTGGGATTGCCCCTCCAGCCCTGAGGGGACTGCCTGCAACTGGAGGATAACAGTGGGGAATTAAAAGCATTTGCCTCTCGGTTGCTTCCATAAAACATCTGCGTCTAAAAATTACAATAAAGGGAAGTTTGTTTAGGACTTCTAGGAGGTTTGGGGGTATGCCTTGCTCTCTCAACCCTGCTGCATGGGCAACACTCTGGCAAAGAGGCCAAACATTCCTGTGAGGATGGAATCACACCTGGCCCTCTGCAGACTGCTCCAGAGAGCAGTCCTGCATCCTCACCTGCCATGCCTGCTCCTGTGGAGATGCTCCTGTTCCCATCTGGCTTGGGCCATTTCCACAAGAAGCAAGCTGGGCTGGAGCTTCTCCAGGGAAGCAAATGGCAGAAGGTGGGCAGAGACAGCACAGTCTGGCTCTCTAAACTGCTTTTTATTTTTGGTGGGTAAACTGGATTGTCACACAGAAGGTTGTGTAACCTGCAATGTATATATTGATAGAATTACATTGGATCAAAAGGTAAACCTCTTCTGTATATTTAAGCTGTAGCATTAGTGATTTTGAAATTGACTGAAAGTCCCTTGCATGCTTTCTTCACATCAGTTTAAATTAGGTGTATGATGATATAATTTTTATGTCTTTGTTTTGTCTCTGTGGATGCTACAGAAGGGATTATTTTCTCTTTTGCACTTTTTTTTTGTTTCGGTATTATTATGCTGAGGCTTCAAATAGCTGAGCTGTCTGGAAATTCATATCTCCTCAGAACCATTTGGCTGATCTGCTGATGGCAGAGAGCACAAGTTGGCACACTTTCAAAAGAGGAAGCTTATTTTACCAGTAGCAACTCTGCCTTTCATTCAACCTGGACCAGCAGATAGGAAGCCAAGGGACAGTTCAAGAAGCAATTCCAGGAAAACTACAGTGTAAAATCAGCTGTGAAAGAACTGTGATGAAAGGTGACTATATTATTTCCTTGAGTTTTTGTCTTGTCATTTTCCCCCCTTTTGTTTTTTTTTGGAGAGAAAACTAGAGTGAAACCAATCTTCATTCAGGAAGAAAATAGAAAGTATATTGATTCCGTTTCGTGTCTTTCAGATTATTCTTCTCTCTGATTTATGAGCTCCTAAAAGGACAGTTTCCATCACTTTGGTGAGGTGATATGTCCAATATTTAAAATTTGGATATAATGATTCCTTAGTGATTTCCTTGGCTTAGAAGTTTTTTGCGTTTTTTTTATTATTGTATGGTATCTGAATTAGGTTTTTGTTTTATCTAGAGAGATTCTTTCATTCCTTCAATGAAATAAATTTTATTTTCTAGAGAGATCATAATCTTGATTCTCTCACAACTTTAATTCTACTGAATGGAGAACTGTGCCCTGTGGCTGCCCTTCTCAGAAGGGGAAAAGGTTGCAAACAGCAAAAGGTACAAAGCAGTAGCACTGGATAAAGAGTTCCTGTTTCCTCCCAGCTGATGATCTTGGAGAAGAAAGCAGATGTGTTGCATGTGCTGAATGCTGTGCCTTTGTTTGTGTGTATATGTGCCTTTTCCAGTTTATAACATGCCAAAACTTGGAGCAGCAGAAAACTGTACAAGAGTTTGAAAATTAAGGACTGAGGCAGTAGCTGCAGTGCACTCAATGTCTAGGTCATATTGTTTTCCACCAAGAGATCAATTCTCCAATTTGCTTTTGTGGTTTCTTGTTGTAATAAAAGTGCTGAAGAGGGTACATGTGCATGTGGTTCTCCATGTTACGGTGCTGGCTGAGGCCACAGAACCCACCCTGCTCGTGGCCTGCAGGAGGTTGTGGTGACTCTCCTGCCGTGGTGACTGTCCTATCATAGTGGACGCTTGAATGCACGTTCTAGTGCAGTGACTTTGCTGTGCAGAAGTAGTCCAGGACTCAGATGTACTGTCCTAGGGCCACAGACTGGGCACCCTGGTACCCACCTCAGTCTAGTTGCACTGCTGAAGGTGTGGTGGACTCATCCACTTTCTCCTCATCATCCCATGGAGCTCAGCATCTCCCACAGCTCTTCTGCTACTGTATTTCCCATGATGTGGGTGCCTGAAATAACGCTATGGCAGCCTAGTGAACACTGTAATGGAAGTATAAAACATCTATACTGTGTGAGTTGGAAGATCCACCCAGCATCTTAACTCCAGCTGTGGCCAGAAACAGGTTCTTATGAAAGAGCTTGAGAAGCAGGACAAATGCAAAGTACTACCTTCCCAGCCACAGTTTTTTTTCAAGCGAGTTCCTGAGCCAAAGGTTGCATCCAGACTGACACATTCCATCACCACTGGTGGATGTTCATGCTTACATGAATTTGTCTGATCCCTTTTTATATTCATTTTTATGTTTAGCCTCTGCAACCTCCATGAGCACTTAGTTTCACAGTTTAATTAGATATTAGGGGGAAAGGCATTTCTTTCTCACAGTTTTAATCTTGCTGCTGATAATTGGGGTACCTTCTAATTCTCGTAGTGGGTGGAAGATTGAGTAATTTTTCCCTGTTTACTTCAGTTATCATTATAAACCTCTATTATCTCCCCTCTCAGCTGTCTCTTCTTTTCAGCTGAAGAGTTCGAGTCTAATTAGTCTGTCCTCATTTCTGCAAGACTGAAACCAGCTCAAAATAATTGCCAAGCACAATCTTAGCACACTGTCCAAATCATACCTACAATACTCTGGAGGCTATTGGGCTACTTATAAAACCAGTGCGCATCTTTACAAGGCCTGCTGTGAATGCAAAGGGCATGTCCAGGGTACTCAGAGCAGAAGGATAACACGATAAACATGTGACACTTTTGTACATAGTGTCACTTTTGATCACCTATAAGGTGTGACTGAATGTACTGGTAAAGACCATGTGCTTTTATGTACACAGGAAACCTGCAGCTGGATCAGAGACGCCTGAAAGGAATTAGACAAGTAAACTGTGCTTCAATTCTGATTTCTGCAAAATGGGAAAAATTAGGACAGACCTTTAACTGGCAAAGTTCAACAGAGCGAGTTCTGTAGTAGTCTGTTTTTTTCTGACATGGTTAAATCCAGCTGCTAAGAAATGGATTGGGTTGCCGTGCACCAAGAGCTAAGATGTTTTGAGAGTACATAAATATAATTTAAAGGTGTCAAGATTATATAAAATCATATTAGTAAATGACCCACAGGTACAAGAATGGATGCCTTAGGTATGCTTCATTCAAAGTAGATGAATATCAGAAACCAACTTGTCTTTAGCCAAATCACAAGGAAGGGCGTTCTGTCCTTTGATTATATTCTTCTCCATGTTAGACTATGTACTCTTTGCAAACTAATCTTTTAATGTGCACATCCACTGCAGTATGTAAATATGAGACACACATAACTTCATCTCTATGCACTTTAAAATCAACCTGATTTCACAAACCAAATTAAGAATGAGATTGTCATGAGTATAAAAGGACTCTGCAGTCATGAAGTTCCAAATCTGCTGAAATCATCTGTATATATTTCAAGTGAAGAGAATTTCTCTTAGATTTCACATGGCACTGCAATGTCCTATATAGTCAAAATAATCTCAGCAGCCACAGCAGCTCTTTGATCAATATCACATACAAATTTCTGTGCACAACATGACAAGAGTCTGAATTTCTGTTTAGAAGCCACTTTTCTCTCTAACAATATTTGTCTAGCACCTGCCATACACACAAACTGTATTTTCACTTCCCACGTGGGTGTCAGGGTTCTAGAAGTTTGGGTTCCTCCAGGCACTGGCAGGACAGTGGCACTTTGGGCTCCTGGTCCACCTCAGTGTAGACTGTTCCCATCCAGTGTATGCAAACTTTAGAAATAAAAAACTTTAGAAATCTAGAATACTATTCTATAAATGGGGGATTTCTAGAATACTGGAAATACTGGAACTGGAGGAAAACCAGATTTTGAAACATCTAAATCCTCTGTGAGATAAAATTGACCATCTCTTTCTCACTCAGTTCTAATTCTGAGGCATATTTCAATCAGACATTTTATCATGTGCAGAAATTCAATAACCTTTATAAACCAGAGATTTAAGTTCTGTGATGAGTCCCGAATTTTCAGATGACATTTACACTTAGAATAAGAGTGTTGTTTGGGCTGCTTAAAGGGAGATGGAGGGAAGTTCCTGAATGGATGTGAGGTATCCTAAAAATAAAGAAAATACAAGCGGAACACTCAGCTGTATAAAGAAAAACAACAGGCAAAGATAGCCAAAATAAGCAAAAATTGAAGAAGTACCACTTATAAACCCTGTCAACTAATGAACATTCAGATCTTGCAGATTTAAGTGTGGAAAAATAGGATGTGAAAATGCAGACAGGCACCTGAGGAGGGACATTCTGCTGTCTTTGTACTTGTACCTTGCGGGGCTGCCATGCACAGGCAGAAACCAGGCAGTGAGGAGCCGATTGGCCCAAAAATGACTTTGCTCCCTGAGGTGCTCAATCCTGGCCACCTGGAGCAGGAGGCATCTTTCAGGTAGTTTCTCCACATTGAAGATAATACTTGCTGGACTAAACCTTGGCTCTCCCAAGGTCGTTCTGCCTTGCCTTACTTGCCCTTCATCATTCTGCACAAATCAAATGCAGCTTCATCCACCTGAGTGTGAATTATCTCCCTGGTAGTCAGCAGAACTTGCAAAAATCTTGATATAGCTAGCATCTTTTAAAATGCTTGCTATTTTCCACATTTTGAAGATTATTTGTCCAGTGACTGCCACCTGCTTCCTCCTTATCCTTCTTCTAGGTTAATAAAAAAACATAGTTATTAATACATTCAATACATTACTGGAATAGTACTTCCTAGATCTTTGAGATATCATGCTACCTAGTTATGGAAAATCAATTTTCATACTCTTGAAATGGAAAGAAAACTCCCAAGTGCAGCAAAATCAAACATCCAAAGGTTCCTCCAGCAACAAACTAAAAATTAATTCATACTTTGGCACAGAGTCCCACATCACTGTTTTCTTCTTTGCTTTTCTAAAAGTGATGTAACATCCTAATTTATATTCAAGGAACTATGGTAATGTTGTGGAATTGGGATATATTTCCAGGCATATATTTAAGGAAATGTAAATCCAGATACCTTATGGATGGTGGGCTCTTTCACTTTCCTTTAGGATTCAGAAGGCAGGCACAGGGGACACCAGTCCTCTTGAGTAATCTATAGCTGAACACAAAAGCTGTGTCTTGCAGGTAGCTGAAAGGAAAAACCCTGAGTTTTCTGAAGTGTGGGGCTACTCAAGGACGACACATGGAAGCAGGTAGAAATGCATTGGTCCTGAGCTTTCATCTGGTCACTCCTTATGAGTACAAAATGAATTTGAAGTGTGCACTGGGGAGAGTTTTACAAACACTGAACATGGGTGTAAATGATTAGCCGGGCTGGGTGTTAGCAGGAAACAGATGCTGACATGGCAGCAAGTTCTTAACTCCTTCTTTCCTTTCTTCTTACCTGGGTATCAAGGGAATTGGGATACATCAGTGGGTCACCCCAAGCCCTGTGGAAATGGCCTCTCTGATACACGTGTTGCTTTCTGTTATAAAGCTGGTGACCTCCCGCCTTGATCTCTGTTTTGTTTCGGTTTTCATGTTTGGAGTGTTACAAATATGTTGTACAGGATAACTACATGATGTGTTACATGCTTTAACTACAAAGTAAAGCAATAAGGAAGGAAAGAATCAGAGCCAAGACAGAAGCAGGAAAAGCATCTGTCAGGGAATGCAGCCTTAATCTCCAGTGACTTGTGCTTGCATTGACGTCAGTCAGCACCAAGTGTATGTTCTTACATGTACCCGTGTGATTCCTGGTTGTTTTTATTTTACGTCTGTACTGCATTGTTTTCCCAGCAGCAGTGTGCCCTGGGTAGGTCTGATCCTCTGTCAGGGAGAAGAATTAGAGGCAGTGGGGCTGTGTCAGCACAGCGGAAGTCATGCTGTGGTGGTGGGATTGTCATCAGCAGCTGCTCACAATGCAGCAGGGCAGCTCTCAAGGATGCCTGCCAAGTGCCAGAAAGGTGCTTCGAATATAATCCCAATCAAGCAACAAGGTGTATTTTGGTCAGTCTGTAGCTCTTTCAATTACAGATGATTCTGTAATTTTGGAAATCATCTCTCCTCTTTATTAAAAACCTAAAAACTCAACTGTTCACCAAATATACACAAAAGTGGAGAAATGCTGACGTGGAACACAAAGTGCTGGAACATATAGCTTTGATTTATGTTTTGTGTGTTAACAATCATGAACATCCATGCTCTGAGAGGCTGGTTTTTCTTGCTGTGCTTAATACAGACCTAGTAGAAGGAGAAACAGAGCATCTACTGATTCACTGATATGGTAAGTAGTATGTTTTTAAAGCAATATCCCCAAAGAGTAAAAGAAGAAAAGAATATCAGTTATTGCATGCTAGAGACATAGTGCAGGGACAATAGACCCAGCAGATATCCTTTGCTATGCTCTTTATTTCTAAGAGCTACACACATATTAGTAGTTTTAAATTCAGCCACAAAATTCACTTTCTATTTACATTACTTCAAATTAGCATCACAAGATAACAGTCACTGAACAGAATCAGATGTATCTTACTATGAAATGCCAAAAACCTGCTGTGTGCAATACCACAGGTGTGACAGGAAAACTGGGAAATCAGCCTCATGTCCATTTTGAAGGCTCTGGTTGAAGACTCCCAGTCCTGATCCATGTCACAGTCACTGCACAGCAGTGCTCCTACATGGAGCTTGTGACCCAGCTCTCACAGCTAGGGCTGTTCTGGCTCATGCAGATCACATTAATGTGATTAAGTGAACCGACGCATCCTTCCATTGCAGCCGAATTGATGCTTCCGTTCCTCATGGTATGCTGGGAAGCTAAAAGATCTTCATGTGTAGGTGGGGCTCCTCTGCAGACAGAGCACATCCACACATAGCCCCAAACCCAGCAGGACAGGAGCCCTGAGGACTTCAGCCTTTCTGCTGCCAGTGTTTGCAGCAGTGTTCACTGCTCAGCACGCTGAGGGGGGCACTGTGCAACTGCCCTGCAGCCTTTCCTTCCCTGCCTTCCCACCTCAGCCCACCTCTCCCTGTGTCCAGCTCAGCAAAGACCCAGCTTTGGAGAAAAGCAGAACTGAATCATCAGTTTTTCAAGGGATTTCCCTATGAAAATGGCTTTGTTTAGATAGAGCTGCTCCTTATGGTCAAAATGTGTAAGCTGAAGAGCAGCAAGCTCTTCTCTGCAGCAAGCTCTGACTATTTGCTTTTTTCCTTTGCAGATCCGCCTGGATCTATTCCATTCCGTACTGCTCATTGTACAATTAAGAACAGAAATGGGAATGTGATTGTTCAACCCAATATTGAGGCCCCTGTGGACAGGCACTTCATTTCTCTCCTGTCTGCTGTAATGGCAAGTCCCCACATTTATTCCCCTGGTGCTCTGCTGTACTGCTCTGGTGAGAAAGTCATTACCCTTTTCAGGGAAAAAATCCATGACATTTAGTTGTCAAAGGCCTGAAAAGTCAAAAAGCTGTTACTTTTGAAACAAGAAAAAAAAAGAAAAAATGGAAAAACAGGTTTTGGAAGCTGCAGCAGTTTTCTCAAGGACAGCTGTAAATGGCACTTTACTGCATACAAATAAGAGCCAGCAATGATGAAAAGAAAGTAACACATAAACAAATCAATGACAATGCCAACAAAAAAGTGTTCAGCTGCCAAGAACATACTTTATCTCACATTAGCATAATTATTGCTTAGAGTTTCAACTCCAAATGCCACAAACAATTAAAAAGTTATGTTATGCTTAAATATTTTGCCGTTTTTTGGCAAGAAGGCAGGCTTAGGGAGAGGAAGGTATGAGTTGCATTGCTGCCTTGTTCTATGAAGTTATCTCACTCTTTTGAGGAATTGCCCTCTTGCACTGATAAGCCAGTGGCAGCCAAAGCTGATAGAAACCAATGTAGAGAGTAGTGGAAGCTGCTGCCAAACTGCAGCAGCTTGTAGATTTTTAAGATGCTGAAAACATAACCAAGGATTTTCACCACAGAAAATTTCACACTAAACTTTTTACTCCTAGGGAAAGGTTGGGAAAGGCAAAGAGCTAAGGTCTGGTCAAGGAAAGTTGTTAGACTGTTTTTCCTGGATGTTGCTTCAGCTACGTCTTTCCCCAAACCTTACAGAGTATATAGACAGAGCCTAGGGACCCAGATGGGCTGTGAGCAGAAGTTTGGTGTCAGCTGGGCAGGAAGTAAAAGAGCAAGCAGTTGCGACTCCCTCAAGCCAGAGAAAGGAGAGAGGATGGCATTTCCTAATCCTCCTCAAAGTACTGCTTTTAACTGTGTATGAAATTATCACATACACCTTCAAATGTAGCCTTCTGTTTAAGCAGTGAAAAATCTGCATGGAGACATTAATTTTTACCCAACCTAATCCATTCCATTTCACTAGGAAAATAGTTTCTGGCATTCTGAGAAGCAATGACATTCTTGAGTCTTTTATGAATGGATAAATTTGAACTGCACATTTCTGCCTAAACACTGCACTTTCTTATCTCAAGGATGGTCTATATTGTTTCCAAAATAAATTTAAGGGAGCTTTGTTAGTAGCCTCTCTGGACTCCTGAAGCTGAGTGAGTCATGCATAATGGAACCACCTCTGAGAAGTCCCACCAATTAAAAACCAGGTGTGCTGCAGAAAAGTGCTCTGGCAGCAAATCACCATCAGAAGGACCTTTCAGAGTCAAGTCCACCCTTGTTTTATTGCAGGGGCCTGCTAGGTCATTACCTTTGGAAATCAATTCCAAAATGTGACAGATGCTTTCAGCTTGCAGAGCTATGCACTGTGGCAGGCACCAAATAGCTGCAGTGCTGCTGTGGCGTTTGTGGAGTCTCTTGATAGCTGGTGGCTATAATTAGCAGAGCCCTTTATGCAACAGTCATGTCCCTGAGAGAAATCAATGCTGCAGCATTGTTTTACCTTCCTTGCCTTACCTAGACTGCTTTAAATTGAAATGCAAAGGCAGCCACGAACTGCCCGCTTTGAACTGTATTTTACAGAGCTTCACTAATGTATTACAAAGTTTCAGCCATAGCATAAGGCGGTGCAGAATAAAGCTGTTTGCTCATATAATTGCCTGGGGGGACCTCAGGGCTGGGAATCTTTAACAGGTTACATAGATGTTTAGCAGGTATGACACAGTATCATTTATCCAGTTGGTTGGTTTAGAAGCCCCAGAGGTTCCTGTTTTCCATATTTTGCAATGATTCCGTACATGTGGGATGATCAGGTTACTTACAAAGTGTTTGGCAAACTGGAGGACCAATAAAGCTTAATTGGGCTCCTGTGTGGATTCCTTTACATCTAATAATGTGGATGCTGTAAACATTTCTTTCAGGAAAAACATGTACAGAAAATTCTCCCTCCACAGAGTTTTCTGTTGTTGTAAATCTTACAGGACCAGAACACCTCTGAGACCTCTAAAGCTTTGATTGAAATTGACTGGTTAGTACAGTAGTTATTAGACAAGTGCTGACACACCTACCTGGATGCAAGCACAGAGAGTAATTGTGAGAGCCCTATTACACCGTGAAATCAGGCTGAAATGTGAAGCTGATGGAGGAGCCTTATGAGGCAATTTAACAAATGACCACTCTGTGGGGGAAACAGGAGGAGGTACCTAAGGTTTTAATTATACAGATTATGGAGTGGATTTTTTAGTGCATTGCGGCCATAATTTTGTGATAATCAGGCAACTCAAAGCCATCAGAAGCTCTTCTTAAAATTTTCTCATTTATTTTGTGTCACTGGTAAAGGAACCTGAGCATACCAGTGTATCTGATTCCTTTATAGTAGTCATCACTGGTAAAACACTAAGGACTATAGTACGCACTAGGGGCTTATTAAGTGGAGCTAAAACAAAACACAAATTAATAGGGTGAATTTTATGTGGAATTTTATTTTTATATGCTTCAATGCCACTTAATCTTGAAGGTAGAATGAGAGCTGCAGGTAATGGACTCATGCATGAGTTTAGTGCTGATGATTTTTACTTACAGAAGGTAGAAGTCTTGGGGATGTATTTGACCTCCTGTGTAACATTTCAGGAGTATATCCACTCTAACATCTCTCAGAAAACCACAGGAGAATGTACCAAGGAATGTTAGTTAGCTGTGTTTTTTCATAAAACTCTCTCAATAATGACAAACAAATGGGGGAAGTTGAGTGGGGAATTCCTTTGACTCTCAGAGGCTGTTGCAGATGATCATTAAAAGTGCGGGTCTGAACACAGAGGACATGGAAGAGGGAGCACATCAAGGAACAGCACCCTCATTAGGGCAGAGAGTGATGCATTCCACATCCAGTGGAGGTAGAAACTACATCTTTTTTCCCATATCTTCTGCTGACAGAAGAGGGAATAAGTAAAGTCAAAGGAATCACACTGAGACCAGGTCAGAGGAGATAATGAAACACTGTGAGGATTTATCTAAAGAAGTACAAGTTATTAAAGCAAAACTGACCAAGAGATTCAAGTTCATCTTTCTGCTGTGGTCCTTGCTTTTCCCAATTTGTGCACTGCTTGCTTTCTTAGTGTGCATTTTTAGTTTCATGCAAATTTATCCCTGGGTTTTCTGAACAAGTATGTAGGTGACCAGCCAGTGTTCATGGCAGAATTGGATGGAAATATTTTGCTCATCTTTAATTTGCCTGCAGTAGGTCTTCCCTTCTGACTAAATACCAAAATGCTGCCTGTAAAATAACAAATGGGATGCACTGGAGTCCAAGACTGCAAACAGGCTATGGAAAAAATGTGCCATTGATGGCTGCTGCAGGCTAAAGCTGTTAAAAATGCCACTTGTGCTTCTCCTGCCTTCCTCTGCACACATGCATGAAGAGGAATCATCCAGAGGAAGCCACTGGAATTCGATGAACCCAGTCTTATTCCAGCTGATATGATGGGCAGAGGAGAGGTCATTGGGAGTAAGCCCTGGAAGCACAAATTAAAATAGATTATTTGTCCATTCAGTAGCTTGGGGTCTTCTGTTGTCAGGTCTTACCCACCAATGGCTTTTGCTGGTCTCTGAGATGGAGTGTGATGAGGTTCCATGCCTGTTTCCAGACTGAACTGGGAGTTTCAGGCCTCTACCCTTATTCCATCTCAAAATGCCAGTGTGCTGCCATCCCTCCATCCTCTCTGGGATGCTTATGTGGAGCTGGAATGGTGGACACAATGTCCTGCTGGGAATGGCAGCATGCAGACAGCTCTGTCCTAGTCAGACTGCTCAGGAAGGGCAGAGCAGAAAAGAAAATACTTTGTTTTGTGGGGTTGTGGGTTTTTGGTTTTTGTTGGTTTGTTTGTGGGTTTTGGTTTTTTTTTTAATGTCTGTTTTTAATTAGCAAACTATTGGAAAAAAAACCACTACATGCAAAATAGTTTTTCCCTTGCTTTCTTAAAATCCCTGGTGCCACCCTTTTGTAGTGCATGGTGTACTAATGCTGGAAACAGGACTCCAGCAGCTGGGCTAGGTAGCATTTTAATAATTCATACATGGTCTGCTTTTCAGGGCTGTTTTCTCTCTTTTCACACCAGCACACCAGAGCTTTCCTTATGTGACAACTGGAACGTTCCCTCCAGACTACCCTGTGCACAGGCACTCCACAGTGCTTTCAGAGCCCAGGTAGCAGATGAAAATGATCAAGGATGCATAAATCTTCAGCAGAAGGCAAGGCTGGTACACAGTGGAAAGACGAACCACTGATATCTTCCTGTCTTGTCCTGTCTCTGGCTATTTTAGCAATTCCAGCAGTTTTTTGAGGTATACCAACTCTACAATTCACTGCTGGTTCTTGTTAACAAAGATTCTTGCCAGGAATCATTTCTGATTAAAGGATTAAAGCACAAGGATGAAATTGAGAGAGAATCAATTTTGGTTTCCGAGTCTTTAGATGCATGAAAGAGGTTTTCTTAGCTCTGGAGTCTGAAAAACTGTATCTGTGCTGATATGTGTCATGTTTGCTTCATCCAGCTGCTGAAGAAAAGAGGTTTCACTCCCTTTGAAGTTTACCCTTCTGAGCTTAGTGCTGGTACAAGTAACAGAAGTGGGATCTTTGCCCTTTGAAGATGCCTCATTTCTGTCTCAGAGTTCCCTTCATTTTTTTCCTTTGGAAGCTGATGGGGTTAAGGGAATACAGAGACAGTGTGAACTCAATATCAGTAAGGCTCTAAAGTCCTGGTAATAAGAACACTGTAATAAGCTGAGTGAAGCAGTAGCATTATCATCATCAGGTTTCATCATATCTATCCCTGATGGAAAACACTTTATTTGTTCTGGTCTCTCCATGGAGTTTTGTGGTATTGGAAAAGACTCCCTCGCCATGACTACAGAGGGGTGAGTCTTGTGATTTAGCACTGCCATTAGGTACATAAACCCAGATGAAGCAAACACCCTATAGCACCCCATTAAATCCATTCACACACCACAATTCCTCTAGCTCCTTGGAGATATGTATTACTGGAGCAATTTCACCATATATTTTACATTTTCCATTTACTTTTTCTGTGTTATTAATTAGCAATTAATTTTACAGCATCATTCTGACTACTTGATTATTCAAACTTCTTTATTTAATATATTATGGACAGATTGAAAAAAAACTTTAAAAGTTCAGCCTCTCACAGCCATTTTCATCATTAATTTTATCCATTTCTCATTTTTAATTGCTGTGTTATCTCTCTGGCTCCATTCCCACTCCAATATGTTAGGGGGAAAAACCCATCCAGACCAACCGTCTGGTTTCTCCTAGCCCCTTTGGCTAACAGTAACTCATTCTAAGGTTTTAATTGCATTTTTAATTAAGGCTGCTACAGCTATTGGCTTTGAGCCTTTCATCATGCACAGTATTTTGTCAGCATGCAAAGCAGTGCACGCTGTTCGACAAGGATAGCCTCTCACAGAGGCAGAGATAAAAAGTAGAGCAGGTAACGCTGTCTGCTTTAAGAACCTGGGCAGGGAATATGGAGATGTTAGTTAATTTCTTAGCTGTCTCATATGTTTGGGTTTAATTTAGTCACCTCATCCCTGTCTCAGTTCTCTGCCTGTAAAATATCCTCTCATCCCAGCTAATGGCACAACTGCTCAAAAATACTCAGCCCCCTTGTGCCTCAGTCATCCTACCGTTAACCAGCAGGTTCTTTGGCACACACCCTCACGCAGGTACCAAATAGCCCCTGCCTCAGCACCAACATTTCTGGCATATTCAGGGTGCCAGGATGGCTGCCTTCTCTCACATGTGTGCCAAATCCCTGCATCAGCTATTTTCCCATATCCAAAACCCTTATCTACTGCACAGAGCCCAAGAATGAATAGAGCGAGGTGGCTGCCTGTCCCTACCTAAACCTTGCCCTTCGTCTGCACGTTTGCCCATCCTTTGTGTGACCCAGGGTGGGAGTGCATGCCCTCTGCTGTGGACAGAGAGAAAATCCATCCTGTTCCTGCTGAGTGCTGCAGTTGTGCCACCGTAAGCAGAGCGGTCACACGCCATTAATGCCCAGCGAGTGTAGAGGACACTCACCTAGGTGTGGATTCAGTGATCTGCTATTACTGCACCGTGTATGACTCCTCTCTCTAACCTTGTGTTAACATAAAATCCAGACTGGTGCTAGTAGGAGTTGTGTTTAAACAGTTGTAAGGGCACACCCTTGACTCTGCAGTCATTAAAAATGGCATTATTTCACTTCCAAGAGTGCACGTATTTTAGCTTCCATAGCCTAGCCAAATTCTCTCTGAGTATTTATTTTTTTGTGTCTCAAAGTGGTTTCTGTCATTTTTTCTTGCAACCACAGTTTTGCTTACTACCCTAAACCCTATTAGATTGCTCATAGACTGTATATGGTGCCACAGAGAATGAAGCTGTTAGTGTATTTGTATATTGAAAAACATTCTGAGAAAAAAAGACAGCGTATAATGTTCAAATATAAGAATGTATCTTATTAATATTTGATATATTCTTCCAGCTGTTCTGAGTGTTCATAAAATGCTCTGAGTTTCTCTGATGTAATGTGAGCTGTGAGAACAGTCACTGCTTACACAGTGACTAACTGTGTAATCACAAATGAACCTGAGGTATCCTAATTGCTCTGCCTCCAGATTCAGCAGATTTCACAATGCATTAGAAAAGCATAACCAGCAATAAGACTGCAGGGTAATTAGTTCATTAAAAGCAAGGTGGACTTCTTGTAAAACAATCTAACATACCTCATTTTTTTCAGCTTCTTCACGAAAATCTCTTCAGGCTTCTGATAACCACTGAGTCAGGAACTGACTCAACACAACATTTAGGGAGCTGGTATCAGATCAGCCCTTCCCATGATGAACATCCTGGCCAGGTTCTGAGGAACAACTGATCAAGCTGGAGCTCACAGGTTCCCCCTGTCCAGTCAGGACAACCCCAAAAATGAGAAATGGAGTAATTAATAAGTAACTTTCAAAAAATTATTAGCATTTTAAAGTTAGTTTCTAGAGAAAACCTACTGACTGATATGGCACCCAAAAAGGTTTATTCCTGTGGATCCAGATGTCAGAAGATGTTTGTCCAGCTAAAGTGTCAGGTATTAGACAAGTCTCAAATACCGATTTTTCAGTGACTGTTGTTATTCCCTGGAGCCACTCATACTCATCGGCATTCCCATGAACAAAGGGACATTTTTGTCAGATAGAAAGAGTTTCAAAGCCCAAACTTCCTTCCAAATGAAGAATTTCTCTAAGGCAGCAGAATATCAGGCTACAAAATGTAAGTGAGGCTCATCTAATCATCACAGCTACTTTTCCTCAGATTGAGTACACAGTAAGGTGCCCTTTCACTGGAAGGGAAGTGTAGCTCCATGCTGAACCATGAATAAGGCTCAGTGACTACAAAGTTACAGATGCTCACAGTGCAGAAAAGGAAAATTAGCTACTATCTCTTTGTGTTTGGGAAGACACAAATTATGTGTTTGAGAAGACTTTCAAAGTCATGGGAAGGAACCACTTCTCTGATTTCAGTGGGTGCTGAGCCAGGCTGTTTCCAGAAGGGGAGCTTCCCTGCAGTTTTTCAGCCTACATGTAATCTCTGTAAACCTCTCTTGGCTGCTTCATGTGCTTTGCATTTTCTTTGTTCACCTATTTTTAAATAACCAGGCTGAGGCACTATTATAGTTCAATTTATTCTCCAATATTGATTTTTTAGGCTGGCATATGATTTGCTCCCATGACTGATTGCAGCGACAGAACTTTGGAGTCAGGACTTTTTGATAAAAGAAATTGAATAGTTTCACCAGCCACATGGTCTCTAAGCAAGGAGAGTCAGGCAGGCTGGGTCACCTGAGCTGGAAATCATGGCTCTACTTACATGACAAGTTAGTAGAAATCCATGTATATGTCCTAATTAGATTTGAAATATCTGAACTCAATGTTGTGTGGTACAAAACATGCCAAAATGGGAGATGCTACCTACATAATGCAAAAATTGTTCATTTTTATCTTTTTATGCCAGAATTTAAAGTTAGCAGTTTAAATTAGGTTGAAGTTTCAAATACAGTGAGAATTCATGTGGGGTGAGGTGTGATTTTTACCGTTCATTTCTGGCTAACAAGGGGAACTATTTCCTCTGAAAATCAGACGTCCCAAAGGAAAAATATTTCCACAGCATTATACTTCAGTGGATTTAAACACAAATCCAGCAGCGGCTGAACACCTGAGAACAAGGTGTACCTGGTAAAGGAGAGGGTCAGCTCTGCTCTTCTCAGGGATGGAGGCATTCACATCAGAATTGCAGGTGTGACAAACCATCTGCATTGGTCTTGTTTACTCTGCTCAGCACTGGCTGATGATCTGGCCTTGTGCACCTTTACTGCCCATTCCCTCCCCTCCTTGTCTCTGCTCAGAGACTGATTTGGGGGGCCATATCTGAGCTGGTCAAATGTTAGAAGTGGACTGGAAGACAAAGAGGAGAGGATCAGGAGGTTTGCCAGCACTGCAGGAACTACTACACGAGTGCACATCACTAGGACACATGGCAGAGCTGCAGGGTGGCCAGGGGACACCACAGTTTGCTCGTGTGTCCCCCTCCTCCCTCCATGTCTCCACCCTATACATATCCTAGGTACTGTAGGAGTAACCAGAAGACACTAAAACATAGCAATGTCTTAATAACCGGATGAACTAGCAATATGGTGTCAACAGTTTCTTTAGGAGGCATTTTTTACTCTTCAGTATATTTTTCAGAAAACAAATCTCAATTTGGAAACAGCCACCATAGGTGGATGTGTAAAAAACCTAACCTCATAAGTGATGGTATTATTGTAGGCAATAAAAAAAAAATCAACAAGAGCTGGTCAGTTGGCATCTTTTCTGCAAAAGGACAGCTATATAAATATCTTTCATACCAATAACCTTTTTCTTTATTTATATAGTAAGATTGCAGAATGAGAAAAAATATTACAATTGCTGAAATTCCACTGCTCTTTATGTAGGGTAAATAGCACTTCATATACACAAGCATCACTTGTAAAATACAAAATAGAGACATTTAGAGTAAAATTCTGTACTATCCTTAGCTACAGATGAATAATTTTCCTCACAGTCTTACAACACACAATACATAGAGAAAAGCAAATGAAAACAAATTATGCCACTGGAATGAGACTGCATAAATTATTAGATTATCTTTTATGGCTGATATAAAGATATACTCTCCTGAAAGCATGCCACAGGGCCAAAATTTTCAAAAGAGGAAGGCTATACTCTGGAACTATATACTTCATAAGGACTATGGTCTGCAGAAATGCTAAAAGGCACTGAAAGGAGTGACATCTAAATCTAATTATAGACAGATTTTCTAACTCAGCAGACAATATAATTTCCTCTATAGTTTAGTGAAGCTATTTTAAAAATAGCTTTCTTGATTATTCTATTTTCATAACCTGAACCATTACAATATAAAATGATGAGGTGAAAATGCAGTTTTCTGCTTTAACATGAAGCAGAAGAAATATGTCTTAGGGAGTTCACTTGGGGGGCTGGAGGAGAGATCTTTTCTTGCTGCAAAGCATCACACCATTTTTCAATTTAATATATAAAAGAAGTGCCTTGGGAGAAAACTCACAAAAGTATATCTCACAATTGTATGTAAAATGCTGTGATATATATTTTTCATAAATATTTAATGTTTTAGGATAGTTACATCCAGATTATCTTTCAGTCTGAACTTCCCAGAAGACAGAGAGGATTTATATGATCCTGTGGTAATAACCCATTTTGTTCTCCCAAAATAATGCCTATCTATCACAGAATATGAATGGCAATGTCTAAGCAGAAAGAAGCCTGTGGCTAGAAATTTTGGAGTGTCTATGTTCAAGTTTCAGAATTGGCATTTAGGGAACTAACCACAAGACTCTAGGCTTTCCTGAGCTGTTGCAGGTTCTTTTGTGCAGTGGTCCTTCAGGTCTGTTGTCCCCTTTGTCTGTGGAAAACCATACATGAGCCACATAATGCCACATGAGAGAGAAGGCAGCAAGCCAGCAGCTGCAGTGTCCCTGGCACATGTCACACCTTTCCACCACAGCCCAGACACCATGGGAAGTCACTCAGACCAGCTCTGCCTGAGGTGCTATGCTGGAAGGTAAGGACTGCACACCAGTAGGATTCTTCATCCATTGCCATTTCAACTGAAAACCACTGTTGTTCTTTAGTGGGGGGTAATGTTTGTTGAATCACTAGCAGGGTAGGGTGTCAAGAAGAAAAGGCTGATGGTGAATGGCACCAGAGCAGTTGGGACATGGATGAGTTTCGGACATGTCTCCATGCATACAAACATCCAGAAAATCCTGCAGGAATTACTGGCAGGTAAAGAGTGTGGCACAGATAAGCAGCAAAGTAAGACCCTGCCAGGGAAAAATCTTCCTGGCAGAAGCCAGCTTGGAAATCAGACATCCCTTCCATATGTTGTAGAAAAATACGCTTTCCCTGCACTTTGCAGAGAGTCTTCTTTCCAGGTAGCAAGCAACTGATTCCATCATTGCTTTCTCCTCCATGCAGTGACTTCAGTCCCTGGGGATTAGAGGTTTAGGAGGCAGGCAAGTCCTTCATGGAACTGCAAAAAGTACTGCTATCAACTCTACATTTCAGCTCCTAAATATGTCAGTAGTGGTTTGCTGGCCCTCCTGACTATGTTATTAAATGCCTCTCCCCATCTCATGGTGAATGGCTTTCAGAAAGTGATCTTCTGTTACTACGGCTCTGTTTTCACATATAAAACCAGAATCTTCTCACTCGAAGGCTGCCAGGAAATTAAAAGCACTGAAATTTTCTCTCTTTTCAGTGCTCAAAATTATTAAGTTGTTCAGTAATTATAGCACGGTAATATAATATATTAGATAAATTTTGAGGCTGAATAGATTTGATAATAGCATGTGGATATAAATATTCAATAATATTGAAGTTCTTTGCAACCCTGGACCAAATTGCTATGGTTTTGGACAGTAGGAATAACCCTCATCATTTTCTTCATCAATATAACCCCATACAACCTCATCCATTGTGTGATTCTTGTATCTATTTTTACCTGACAGATAGTACTTCTCTTCTAGTTGCCTTAAAAATCTGAGGCAACTCCACAAGATCCTTTCACTGATCATGGCTAGGGGAGAATTGTTGTTACTGAAATTCAGCCTCTAGCTACTTGCTGCATATTCTGCTTGACTTCTCATACTTGTTTCCCTTGTGGAACAGGACTGAGAATCCTTTGAGGACTAAAGGTCTACTCAGTACTAACCTAAATGCTTAGTATCAGTGAAGCTTAATGTTAAATATGTATCACCACACACTATTCTCACAAAAACCTTGCTGAAACATTCTTTTATTACAGTCTGATTCTTCTGGATTCGCTCCTTGGAACGTACTCTGACATATATTGCATTATTGTAATCAAAGCTCAGTTTAACTGAAGAAGAGTATACAGCCCATAAGTTACTTCTCTATAAACAATATTTTCCTTTTCAATTCAGTAATAGGTTTTGGATGTACTGAATTTCATCAGCAGATTTATTTTTGTTCACCAACAGTGTTTTGTAATGTTGCAGGTAAATTGTACTCTGTTAATAATGCTTTTTCAAAAAGAAACATTTAATGTGGTATGGTAGGTGCAGAGCATATGAAAGCCTTTGTATTTTACAGTCAAATTTGATGTGGTAAGAATTTAACTGTAGTGAAATAGAAGACATCAGTACAATGGGAAAACTATTCATTTGTCCCTTTGACTAGTGATATTAAAAGTTACTCTAACATCCAATAATATTAGAGTTTCTCTTTTGTCTTTCCTTTTCTGTGCACTTCCTGGAAAAACATTTCCCTTTACTTAATAAACACAAAATAAAATTAATTGTCATTGTGGCAATACATCCGATTAGTATTAGTTATAAATTTATATTAATCATTAATATTTTGGTTGATTTTATGTTGATGAGGTGTATGATGTTGACTTGGAAACAGAGGTTCATCCAAAGCATAAAACCTGTTAGGAAGATTATTCCTAACACTAAGCTGTATATCTACTGTCCCAAACTTAATTTAATACCAATTCAGTTTCATTGGAAAACCCATGCTAATGGTCAATTCTGAAGCCTGGTTTAAGAATTGATGATCAGTTGTTTGCACTGAGGTAATGTTTAGGACTTCATTCATGGAAGGACAGCTTGAAACATACACATAGTGTTAATTTTATTTCGTTTTTCTGTTAATGACAATATAGTCCAAAATTCACTTTATGGGATTTGCAGGAGAAGAGGACTTTAACCAGGAGCAAGAAGAGGCACAGGTAGGACTAGTTGAAACAAAGTGGGGGAGGTAGAGACAATCACAGTGCAGCATAGAAAGGAAATCCACAGTCAGCAATGTTCAAAAAGGATGTGAATGTTAGGTCCCAACTTAACGTATTTTCAACTTTTTTGTAGATCTGTCTTAAAATCAGGTGTGAGATACCAGAAGACAAATGGTGGCATAGTGAGAAATGTGGGGTTTTTTCCCTGGAAACTGGGATATTTCAGTCTTTTATTCTTTATTCCTGGCCAGGCTGAAGACTTTTTGAAGGATAGCAGGCTGTATTCTGGGAAAGAGATTTTAAGAGAAAGGAAGGAATGATCTTCTAGCATGTGTTGTAATTGTTTCCTCTATATACCTCATGAGTCAGACAGAATAGGATCAGGTCACTGATACTTGTTTTGCCATAACAAGAAAAACAGATTTTGGTGGTAGGGGTGGTGGTGAGGTGTTGTTTTTAAATTGCTTCATGCATTTTTGAAAGTACAGGGGAAAAAACTGTCACACTTTTAACGGAGGTTCTTCTGGATAGACCTAAGCCATTTCGTTAACAGCCTGTAGGCCAAATATCCTTTGTTTTTCTATGTCTGGTAAATGTTATAAGAGTGTACAGTGCACTCTGATGGAAGTGGATAAAACAATACTACTATTGTATTATATTTAAAATTAAGCAACCCAGTAGTAGAAAAGCCCATATTTAAGTTGTCTTACTTCACAGAATTTTTGGTCCTGTGATGTTCTTTATCTCTAAGTGTACTTTTCCAAGGAAGAGTGTAGAATTTGGCCTTGCTGAAATTGTATCTCTTGTAAACTTCATAATATCTCACATGACCCAAGATTTGCAAAGGTATAGGGCTGAGTGACAAAACCTTTCTTTTGTACTTCTGATCGGTTTGCTAGGTTGATTGAAAGTCAGTGGGTGATAATAACATTCAGCCTCAATTTTGATTGATGAGTCAGATGACACAATTGAGAAAAAGTAGGACACTGTAGCTTGTGCTCCCTCTAAGTGGATAAAAATAAAGGACTAAATTTTCAAAAGATTCAGGTCACTGAAATAGGCTTTGGTGTTCATTATAGCAGGTGCATGTGGCAATAGTACCCATGGGCTGTTCCAGACATTGGTTCAGTGAGGCAATGAATAGCACTTATTAAAATTTAACACTGCTGAGGCAGAAGGGTTGCCTAGAAAATGGACCTGTCCGAATAGCATGGCTAGGTGGGAGTATCACAGATGTTTTTGCCTGTGTTTCCTCATTGGCAAATAGTAATTCCTGCTGACTTCACTGTGGTAACGTGGGCCTTCAGCTACAAGGAATAAATGCCATGGCTGAGGGTATCTGGTACAGTGTGTTGGTTTGTGCTGCACTCCCAGAGAAGAACATTAGGCCTCTGAGCTATCAGGACCAACCACAGAAACACAGGGATTTGCCCCGCAGGAATGATGAGAGAAAGGTGCCTGTTTCAGTGCCCACCCCCACCATGTGCTGGCTGTACAGCCTGTGCCCAGGGAAGAGGTTGCCTGGGTTCTCCATTCTGCTAGGACATTTTCAGGGAAGCATTGGAACTTATGCCACCTTACAGTTAAACATTAAGCTCTTTTAAACTGTAGGATCCAAACAGCACAGGAAATACCCAAGGTCAGACACAAGTGCTGTTTTCAGGTATGCCTGAGCATCTTGGTTAGAATGTATTTTACATATTAGAGACTGCAAAGATGTGCCTCTCATTAGGATTGCTCTCTAGGAGCCTAGAGCCCTGAAAAGCCAAGCTGCAGTACATTCTAGCTATCGGCTATGGATGCAGCAGGGAAGAGAGATCCTTTCCCAGATCTGCAATCCTAGTTCTTCCACGGCTGATTACTTCTTGGGCAGCATCTAGCCGTCATCTGAAACTCAACCTAGGAACCTGCCCTGTATGATCCACATGAAGGCAGCCACATCCAGCACCAGACTTCCCACTTCAGCGAAGTATCTTGGCCTGGAGGAGATGTGCACTATCCACTTGGTGCGTGGGCTGGAACTGTTGCATTGCAGGCATCCAGACATTCACTGCTACAGAGGATAACAGCCTCAGAAACATCTCCAGGCCCTGGGGCCCAGCTGCCTGTCAGAGTCAAAGAATAGTCTGTGCCCAGACCAGGCTCCAGCACGCTGGCCCCAGTGCATCCAGTCTGAGTGTGCACACGTTGTTCCATCCAAACTCACAGCTCAGGGCAAGGAGGCCTTGGAGAGCAGTGCTGCGCTGTGTACACATGCTGGGGTCCAGGAACACAGAGTCAAAGGGACCTGAAGCTGAAAGCTGTTTTGGTAAGTTAATGTGACCTTTCCATGAATGGGTAAGAGGGGGCGTGAGCTGTCAGAGAGAATGTCACCACTGCTGGGTTCAAGTTTTTGTCTGCCACTGTAACACAAGTTCAACTCAGCCTGTTGCATAAAATTGATTATACAAGTACACAAATTCTACAGCAATGCAAACTGAATTTAAACAGCCAAAAGGATGTACCACTATCACCCAACAGCACCACTAAACTGCGCCTCAGTTAACCAAAATCAGAAACCATGGAAATATAGCCCAACTACTGTAAAAAGTAATTACAGACAGAGCATTTAGTGTGTAATCCTCTCTGAGTCTGTATGTTTTGGAACTGACCCAGAGAAAGCTGGTGGGCTCTGCTGACACCAACATTTCCTGGGTGCCCAAGAAATGGCACAGCATCTCCAAGACAAAAACAAAATCAGTCCCAGAACTGATAGGATCAGGATAGAGGCTTGGACACCCACAGATGTGTAATCCCACTTCAGCTACTGCATTCTTTTATTTCCCACTAAAAGCACCTTTAGGAGCAGACTGCCAAGCTGGGGGAAGAAGGACAAAAAATTCTACAGAGTAGATGGAACAGATATGAAGTATTTTGTGACTTGAACCTTTATTTTTCAGTACAAAGTATTAAGTATATCAACCATTTTTCTTTTCAACATATTGAACAAGAGACTAAAAAGACCAATTTTGCTGGGTGACTGCCGCAGGACTTAGGAGGGCAAGGTCACTTTATTGAAAACATTGAATTTTATTTAATGTAATTCTCTAATAAGGTCATGTTGACATCTTGAATTCTCTGAGCTAGTACATTTCTTTAGTGTTAACACAATCCTACAAATAACAGGTAATTACCTTTTTACAAAGATATGGCACAACTTAGAATATAATAGTGAGGAGTTTGAAGAAGTATGCTATATATATTGTTATATAAGACAACATATGTATACACACGGATGTGTTTGTTTATGTGCACATATGCAGCCCTCATCCCCATTGGACCTATACCTCTTAGAGAAACCAAGCTGCTTTCTGGATAAGGTCATTGGGTAAACCTGATGGCAAATACACATGACATTATTTTTTCCATGACACAAAATGCTTATCTTAATAAAAGAGTTATCTATCAGTTATTCTACCTGAACACCAAGATCATTGGTTAAATATGAATACTTTTTACTACTCTAAGGAAAATTATATTTATGCTGAACAGGGATGACTCACTCCAGAAAGAAATTGTGCCTGACCATGCATATAAACTTCCTTGATTCTAAACACTACTACTTCATCATCTAAACCTTCCCCTAAATATAGCTCCAAACAAAGCACATTCATTCCTTTGCTATCACATCAATGGTCTTAACCTCTGTGGACCACTGCACCTTTAAGTGAACAGCATAAAATGGTTTTTTTAGGGTTTTTTTTGGGAAACCACTAAATCTCAAGCCTTCTCCCTTCCCTCTCAAGTAGAATTTAGCCAGGCAGGTTTTGTTGGAAATGGCATGACCATGGACAGAGATTTTGCTGACTCCTTCTCTTCCATGGCAACATATCTACTGTCATCAGTATGGCTGCTGATAAATTTTAAAGCCGTAAATACATCTGTACTCTTATTCCATCTCCATCCTCCTGCCAAATTAACAAGGGAAAGCATCCCCTCTTCACATATTATGCTTATTTTCTAAAAAGCCAGGCTCTGTTGTTTCTACTTTTGTAAGTGTTACTTTATTTGACCCAAATCCAGATGATTTCATTTAGCCAAAATAGAACACCATACCCACTGGAAACAGAACACATGGCAACCCATCTGACTGCTTCTCAACTTAACTACATTTGTGTCAGTGCCTGTGAGGATGTGATTCTTACAAATTCACATCCTGCCTGCCCATAGAGCCATGACATTCAATAAGAGCCACTAGCCAACCTTGTATTAACTTCTGCAAAAGCTTGCAAATTGAATATTTAGAAACAATTGATCAGAAAAATTTTCTTCTATAAAAGCAAAGTATTATGTTCCAGCCTTTACTTAACAGATAGAGCAAATAATGAAGGATTCTGCTTCTTATCCGTTTCATTAAAAAAGTATTCTAGGGACAGAATCACTAATAGAAGTGAATTCAGAGAATCTTATATTTATGGCAAACTTTCTTCATTTATACATAACTTAGAACTGATCAGTCAGACTTCAAACTTGCTATAACCATTGAATTTATACCCATGCCAAATTTCAAGAAAAGTCCTGGAGGACAGATTTGTTCCCTGTTGCTATTCAATATTCAGCTCTCAGGATGACACAGCTTTGATACTGCCTCACGTTCTCCCCGCGTAAGTGTTTATTGCCTCCCACACCATCCTGGTTCATCCCACCGTTCCTCACCACCACCTCCTCTGTTCTCTGTACTGTGAGGTCATGCTGTAGGTATGCTAGAGCAGAACAGGTTTGGCAGGATAAGTATTGCCTGGTAACTAATTTTATTTATCCAGCTTCTGGGACTCAAGATTCTCCAGCATAATGACAGGAAGGGCTTTTTCTTCCAAGACTGATGTAAAAGGTTTTGTGATCTGGCCACAAGACTACTCTTCTGGGGACAAAAAAAGAAAAATAAATAATCCTTTCAGTCAACTTGAAGTTTCTGTGCATATGAGTCATTTACAGTTTTCTTTTTGGTGATGAAAATATTTTATAGTCTTGATATAAGTAATAGTGCCAAACATGGGTGTTTCCCTTTCCCCAGACTCATTCCTGCTGATAGACTAGAGCTCAGTGATTACAGCAGCAAAGCCCCCATGTCAAATCTCCTCTTTGGCCTATGCCACCCACCACAGACCAGGCTCTGGGCACTGGAGCACTGCTGCGAGCTATTCTTGCTTTTTGCTGAAGTTACTATTTTTATCTGTTGTCATTTTCACTCACTGAACAAAAGACTATAGTGATCCCCTTCTCTGGTCACTGTCTACCACCAGGCTTCCTCTTCCTCTAGCCAACATCTCCTTGTCTTCTCGTGTTTCAAGCACTTCAGCATTTCATTGGAAATGTTTCAATTAAAGATTATTGTAGTTAACCAAAAATCTCAGAGAAAAACAGGCTGCTATTAACACAAAGCCTCTTTACTTTAATTTGACTTCTCTCAATAGAAAATGTTAGTTATTATTACAGCTCTGAGAGGGCCTTACACTTCTTATGTACAAGAGAGGATTTTCTCAGCCTCTGGACTATGCTATAGAAGCTGCTAGCTCAGTGATGTGATAGGGGAGTTGTCCTACCTTCCCAGGCAGCAGAGTTAGAGACTACTAACTTTCTCTGTGGTTTTCTAGTGTCCCAGGACAAAAATGTGGTTAGTGTCTCAATTCTATGGTGAATTAGAATGTCTGTCTTCTTTTCTGCCCATGTTGACAGGTAGCTTGTATTTGCAATTTCTGTAGCTCAGAGAGAGTGCAACGGAGAGCACCAGCATCTACCAATAGTGGGTTTCTTCACTCTGCTTGCAGCTGGACTTCTCCAGCAGTAAGGAGCCCAGTCACCACGGAACATAGCTCGTGGACAAGTGATGTGATGATGTGTTACACTTTATTAACCGGATTCATGTTTTATTAAGAGGGATGATCAGAGTAGAATGAAACTTCTGCTGGGGAAGGGCTGTTCTGTAACAGCCTGCTCCCCATTTTTAATCACTCTGTGCTGAAGCATGTTGTGATGTCCCGTTATAGAGGACATAACAAGGAATTCAGTACACTGAATCCTTGACAAGCTAATCCTTGACTAGCAAAACAATATGAACATAGCACACTGTGGAATGAAGCTGGAATGCCATAACTGCATTCACATGTGATATTATCATGGTAAATACCATCACTCAAAATCAGAAAACTGAATTGGAAGACACCTTTCTATCCCAAAGAAACTTGTAATTACGTTATCTGTTAAGTGCTTTGAGTTAAAATATGAATATCAATAATGGCGGCTAAAACTCAGACTGTCTTGCTTTGCAGGCAAGAACTGTGAATGCTTTGGTGTCACAGCTATGACACTCTGCTATTGTTCCCCTTGGCCCATGCCTCCAAAAAGCTTTGGGGATAAAAATTGAGTTAGAAAACTATTGCAGGCTCTGTTCAGCAGAGAGTTCTCCTTTTCTCTTCAGCCCAGCAAGCCTCCAAATGTGAGAGGCTTCTAAAAATGGAGAATGACTGATTCATAAAAATGGAAACCTGAAGGAGGCTGGCAAATAAAACTGTTCAGCTTAGCCACAGTTTCCTATAACTGAAGAGAGGTGTGTTCTTAGGCAAATATTTTCTAACCTTTAAACAAATATTTGGCTTGAAGGTTGGGAAAATACTGTTTTATAGGAAAGACATGACCACTGCCTACCACAAATACCACACGTGTGTGCTCCCGGCACATCATGGAGAGTCTGCTCGCTCGGCCTGTCTCCTGTGTACCTCCCACGTCCCCCAAGTGCTCCACTGATCAACCATTCAAGCAGCTGCTGTCTGCATGTACAAACACATTTACATTTTAACCACGAAACAAGGGGGTGGGGGATGTGTTGAAGGCCCTGGAATGACCCAGCTGTGGCTGGCAGTGGGGAATAGACCAGGAACTGGATGAGCTGTTCTGTCAGGACAGATTTATCCCGTAGTTTCATTTAGCTGTTGTATAAAAGGAAATGTTGACGTACCATTTTAAGTTTCTAGCCTGAAAAATTGTTTTGTGCCTTTTGTTTTTCTTTTCTTTTCCCACAGTAGTCCTTAAAGCTTAGAGGAGTACCTCACAGCTTAAGATAGGTTGCTGGATTTTATTTACTCTGTCCAAACTCCCTGGCACAGCCCTAGTAAATTTCTAATTTGCAAGCTACTACTTTGTGTCTGTATAAATTGCCATCAGCTGAGAGGTGGAAGGGCTGTGTCAGAACTTTGTGACCAGGGAATCTTCTCTCTCTCTCCTTTACTAAAAACTGTCTTTATTCACCCTAAGGGATACTTTGGGAAGCTATAATTTTTACTGTTCTTTTTCACCTGGTGGGGAACCTCATCTGGCAAGTTTACTGTGTGGTTGCAGGTTGGAGTTGGAGACGGATGAAGAAAGAAGCATTCAGAGTGAAATTTGTGAAGACTGAGGCTGGCTGGGGCTACACAGAGGGCTGGCTGCACAGCACATTTGTATTCACCGTGGATGCTGCTCTGAGCACTAGCCAGGCAGTCCACACCATTAAAAAGTGTGTCCGGGAGCCCTGCACAGGAGCAAAGATCCCTTTAACTTGTTTGGGGAGCTACTGGAGGTCACCTGGTTCAAACCGCACCCCCAAACAGGCCCCATTTTGAAGTTACAGACCAGAGGGAGGACTTCAACACCTGACATCTTGGGTTTCTCCTTGAACTCATCACATCCTGCACTGAACGAAATTCAGCCTCCTGCTTCACACTGCCGTCACCTTATTCCATGTTGAAACGTGAACGAATGAACAAATAAGTAAATAATAACAAAAAAACAATAGTGGAAGGAATTGCTGTTTTGGGGGTTTCTCACTGCGGGGGGCAGGGAGCAGCAGGGCAAGGAAATCTCCAGAGGCTTTTGTGTGGAAAGGGGAATAAACGTCCGGCGCAGCGCGCTGCTGGGGGCAGGCTCTCGGTCTGCTTCGCTGAGCGCCAGCGGGGGATTCCACGCGTTACTCGGAGACAAGGAGCAGCAAGGAGAGAAAGGGCCGGCGTCCCACCAACCGGCGGGAGCAGCAGCATCGGCGGCGGGAGGAGGGGGGGAGGCCCTTCCTTGCTCCGTCCCTCCCTCCGCCGCGGTACCTGCGCCGCGCGGCCACGTGAGCGCCACATCAGCGCCGCTCCGCGCCCTCAAAGTCAGCCAGAGGGAGCAGGCGGCGGCCGCGCTCCCCCTGCCCTTCCCTCTTTCCCTCAGCCCCCCCGCTCCCCTCAGCGGCCCGGCCCGGGGCTCAGCCGGCCCCGGCTCGGGAAGATGCTGCAGTCGCTGGCGGGCAGCTCCTGCGTGCGGCTGGTGGAGCAGCACCGCTCCGCTTGGTGCTTCGCGCTGCTGGTGCTGGGCTACCTGCTCTACCTGGTGTTCGGCGCCGTGGTCTTCTCCTCGGTGGAGCTGCCCTACGAAGACCTGCTGCGCCAGGAGCTGAGCAAGCTGAAGCAGCGCTTCCTGGAGGAGCACGCCTGTCTCTCGGAGGAGCAGCTGGAGCAGTTCCTGATGCGGGTGCTGCAGGCCAGCAACTACGGCGTCTCGGTGCTCAGCAACGCCTCGGGAAACTGGAACTGGGACTTCACCTCCTCCCTCTTCTTCGCCAGCACCGTCCTCTCCACCACGGGTAAGGCAGAGGCGGTTCGCCCGCCGCCGGAGGCCTTCCGGGGAGGCCCGGACCCCCGAGGGCCCCGCGGCCGGGCCGGTGTGGGGCTGCCGGGGCCGCCGCACGCCCCAGGGCCGGGGGCTCGGAGCCACCGCCGGCCCCGCACCAGCCCTGGGAGTGATGGAGGCTCCGGAGGGAGCGGTACTTCCCAAACTCTGCCGTGCGACAGGCGTGTTTTGTGTAGGATGCATCACCCGTCATTGACCCGCCACTGAATTCAGGGCCAAGATCCAGGCTGTCAAGTCCCTCACCTTGAAATCGTTGACGGTTTCGAAAATCCGGCGAGATGCCCACCTCTTTCTTTGAACTTTTAAATGTTTCTGGGGGTGTCTCCTTTGCGTTCTCCTTTGGGTTTTTATTTTTTTCAGGCTGATTTTTTTCCGGATGGGTGGACACACACGCGGATGGACAGGGACAGACTGCTAACCTGGTTACAATGAAGCTAGATTTCATTTTCATGTTTTCCTGTCAATTTCCATTTAGTATTTCCATATAAGTGACTGAAAGATAATGCTTCCTTTCTTCCAGATTGCAGTTTGCATTGGTGTTTTGAAAAACTCCATGAAACGTTCCTCTGACCATAGTTTTTGCAAGCAGTTATTTTTACAGTAGTTGCATTTTCCCTACGGTCATAGTGGACAGCCTTCTCCTAAAGGATGAGTGCAGGCATTTGTGCTGGGAAGTTGGGCTCTGGTGATTTGAATGCAGGTCACTCACATAAATAATAAGGGCTTGTCAAATAAGAAAAGCTTTAGAAAAAATCACCCTAAAATTTGTCCAACCAGAGAAGGCTTTGTGTCTTTGCAGTACATTGATATTACTATAAAAGATACACTGTTTCTTTCTTTCTTTCTTTCTTTCTTTTTTTTTTTTTTTTCCCCATCCCTGCCCCCAAGTTAGCACTCCTATTACGGGAAATTTAATCAGCTGATATTAATAATGACATTTAATCATTTGGTTACCTGATCATATGTTAGAGCTTCCTGACTGATCTCAAACAGGCAATGCTTGTCCTATAAATAGTTGTCATTGAGTATTCTGATTAGGGTTATAAGGAAATTGTGTTTTTAAAAAGTAAAACAGGGTTATGGGTGTCCCCACAACACCTCCTCTCCCCACTTCTTAATTGCTGGAGTTTGTAAGGAGAGAGAAAGTGACACACTTGTGGCAATTAAATGCTTTCAGTGAATAAATTTCTAAGCATTAATCAACATATAGGAATACTACTGATTGAAAAAGCATGGAATTGTGATAGTACTTCAGCACTCAGATTTTTTTCTTTCTTTTTTTTCTTTTTCTTTCAGTAAAACTATAAAGCACTTAAAACTTAAGGAGCTGAATTGACCTTAAAATGCTTTTTTCATTCCTAATCAATTATACTGTTAGGTACTATAAAATGTAAATTATTTTGTCCAAGAGCTACTTTTATATTCAAATTAGTTTTTCTATAATGTGATAACACAAAAAAAAAAAAAAAAAAAAAAGTCCTGCTTTTTTTTTTTTTGTTTTTAAATGAATCAGTCAAAAAGTGTTCACAGTTGGGACAGTGGGAGTGGGACTGGGACTGAGTTGATAACACCTTAACACTTCTTGCTGATATATAGCTACAGGATGTTTGGCTTCAGTAGTACAGCTCAGGCAGGGATATCTCTTTCCCACTTCATGTCTGCTGAAAAGCAGGGCATAACCTGGACCTGCATGTTTAGCTGGCTTGATCATAAGGGCTTTACCAGGGAAGAAGACCCAATTTTTCCATTGTCCAAATAGAAAACTTCTAGAAAACGCCACTTACGTGGCATTATGGGCAGAGACCCCAGAGGTCTGACATGCGTGAGTTTTCATTATTTCTGTCAGCTTTGTAAACTGAAGTCATCCAGTCATCATTAATGTAATAGATCAGGCATCAAGTGATGGTACTTCCTTCTGTGTCTGATAGTCCTTTGACTTGGGCCCTTTTTAACCAAATCTGTCTGTTTCTTATTTTATGCAGTGGCCTTAGTACTTAATCACTATTTAATATAAATTAGAGTTTGTACAAGTAGACAAGTGTAGATCCAGATCAGTATAGTATGTCCAATGCTTGTTCAAATTCTTCCCAGAGCACACGTATTTCTGGTGAGGTGCATTTTTTTCCCCCTCAATTAACTCTGCACCTGTGCAAGAAATCTTTCAAGTCTCTTGAATTGGTCATTAAAAGGAAAGACAAGCAGAAGAACCTGCCTGGCCACCTCAAACAGTTGTTCAGAAGTGTTTGAACATTCAAAATATGCTGTATTTTTATAAAGTGTACACCTGAAATGCCCTCCCTTTGCCAAGTACAGTAAGAGCAAAAGCCGAGAAGAGAACCCTGTTACTGGTGGTGCCAACTGAGGGTTGTTCCTGTGTGTAAGTGAAATTACAGGGAGCACACAGGTGTTCCTTTTGTTCAGCTGACTGAATTTGTCTCTCGTATGTAAATAAATGCACACCTACTCCTTGTACAGAGAACAAGGCTTCTTTCATAGTCTTTCAGTTTTCTATATAAAGCATGTAGGGAAAGTGTTTAAATTTGGCAACCATGACTTTACTTCTCATTCCCTCCCATCCTTACTATAGTCTTTGGCTTCTTATTCACTAGAGAAAATCCTTGAAGAAAATGATAAAGCCAGTTAAGAATTTAAAAAAAAATTATTAAATGAAAGGAGATTGCAGAATAAGGCAAATTGCTACTTGAAAACAATTAATATTGCTGTGCACATGGGCTGTCACAGGACTGTCACAAGCTGCCTGGAGGACGGGCAAACAAAGGGCAGTGAAATGGACTGATGCTGAGGCTTCAGCAGATTGTAGCAGTGACTGGCAGCAGGTTTCTCTTCTGACTTTATTCCTCCCTATGCAACTTAAGCAGTTGTGCTGAGTACCATATGAGCGGTGTGTAAGGTGAAATAATTTGGTCATTAACAACTGACAGCATAAACACTAAGAATATACAGTTGTGTGCATTTAAATAGTGTCTGCCTTGGAAACTCCCTGTAATTAATACCTGACACGCATGTATGGTCTGCTTGTCTCAGTGCTAGATGCCATTGAATCATTATGCTGAAGCAGTTCTTTCTGGTTGGCTTTGTTGTGGTGCCATCTGTACTAAAGTCTTTTATTTCTAACAATAAAAATGAAGTAATTTTTTGCACTTACCCTTCCAGGTGGTGTTTTCACTCGGCTTGGCATGCTGTCAGTGTCTAACATCTTATCTTATATTGGTGCAATATGGGAGTACTGCATTACACAAATTGTAAGCTGAATGAAGCAACCAAAGAAATTGATACTGGTTGTGTTGACAGATATGAAGAGTACACTGACTTCTGCTTGTTGAAGGGAAATAAGTAGGGAAGGAAAGGAGATGCCAGTTTAGGAACTTGGGGCCTGTAGTTTTATGTTTGCTTCTGGAAGAGTCTTCTCACTTCAAGGATATTCTATGGCATTTTATACAAATGGACTGTAAGTCTTATTCTGACTGTCCAGCTTTGAGTATTTTTGCCTTTGTCTACAAACCTTGCCATCTACAAGCATGGCTGGAGTTTTTACATAGCATTTAGATACCAGAGGGATACTGAGAAAGAGCTTCTTTGGTTCCTTCTCTGCTGTGATAGGGTTGGCAAGATACCCATTAGAAGGAAGTGAGAATAGCCTTGTCCTGATGTAGGCATTTGCAGAGGAAAGGTGAGGAGAAGTTGTTTCTTCTACAATGGCAACACGTTTTAAATTTTTTGTTTAAGGTCAGCTAGTCTCTCATTTGAGCTGAGGGAGTTAAGACAATAAGAGAAGAGAGGAGAGAACTATCAGTATTGAACCGCTTCTGAAGCCTGTAACATGGTTGTCTGCAAGGTGGTTTGTGAAAGCAGCATTTTCTCTGGAATTCAGCCTGTACCTGTCTCATTGTTGGTGCTGAGGATGGGTGTATTATGCTGCATTCAGGGAATGTCACCCAGTATCCATAAAGTACTGAATTTGGGTTTCTGCTCCCTGTGTTCTGAATGGAGTAAGGAACAGTAGTAATTCAGTAGTTGCAGATAAATGCTGACAGTGGCTGTTACTTTGAAAGTACTTGGTTGAAGGGCTAGTAAAGATACCGTACGGCTTTCTGGGAAAGTTTTGCATTCAAGTTACTTAACTGCCAAGCTGTATGAGGAGTGAAGGCATCTATAATTTGATTTAAAAGGGTGTACTCTGTTAGGTCTGACTCTCATAAGCATTGCTACTGATGACTTGCAAGAATAACTAAACTATCCCTTTATCTATGACAAGTGACAGGCTGTGAGGTTGTGATGTACTGCAAAAGAAAGTGCATTCTGTATGAAGAGACCAAGGAAAGAGAAGCCTGGCAGTCTGCATCATTTTCTCCATGTTCTTCTTGCAAGTGCTTGATTTGCTTGCCTTTCTTCCCCCTCAAGGGAACAGGCCCCACATCCAGTGCATATTTAGTGTGCAGATCTTAATTTAGTGTGTTACAGATCTTAATAAATCCATAGCAGATGAGGGAGTGCTATGAAAACAGCACAATGGAGCATTACAAAGACATTGTAAGATTTGTAGGCTCTTACAGTAGAGCCCTCAGGTGGAAGAAACTACTGGGGTCTCTCATACCTTATAGAAAAATGTGAATATAACTTAGATAGCATAATAAATAAGAGGACAGTTCAGAGAGGCTTTAAGGAAAACAAAGTTTTTTGTCCCATGCTTGAATTCAGTGTAAAATGCATATGTTATTTTTGCTGCTGTCAGAATATGTGGGCTGTGTCCCTGGTGATGGCTGTATTATCTCATTAATACACACCAAATAAATGTGTTTCATAACTCATACCAAATGTCTGTCTAGAGACCTGACATTAGATTCTCTGTTGCCTCTTATCTGAAAATATACAAACTTGGCGATGGATTAAACTCAGAACTGTCTCGCTGGTAGTCACCCCTGACTCCAGCAGAACACTGAGGCTTCATTACGCTGTTGCTCTGACTGCAGCACTCATCGAATATTTAAATTGGTGTGATGAATTGCATCTATTCAGGGTGAGGATGCCAAACTTTGGGAACTTTGTTTCTCTTTTAAGAGTTGTTTGTTACTTGGAAACAATATCTCCAGGAAAAGGTAATTTGCTGGGGATGATCTCGGAGGCAAAGGGATGTTGTCCTGTGCTCTGCAACAGAGTGGTTTTTATACAGGAGAGATTCTAGGAAGAGCAAAGGAAATCATGAGGTAGGTCGAGAAAGACACCTGAGAAGAAGGATTACATTCAATAAGCCAACTGTTTGGATCTGAAGCCAAGTGGTTGAAGCCTACAGGGTTTCCTGGGACAGCGTAATCACAGCTACTGGCCCCAAGGCTGTTGGCCTCCAGATCAATAGAATGTCCTGGAACCAGGGATTCTACCTCTTGCATTAAGTGGTATAAACACAAAGTCAAAGAGTCATTCTGTCTGCCTGTGTGTCTGCTTTCTTCTCAGAGGAAGTTCCTTCATTCTACACCCGTGGAGCAGTTCCAGACTTGCTGCTGGCATATTTTAGTCCGGCCCCAGGGTTAAGATGCTGTCTCCTGGGATATGGAAGGTTTCAGTTAAGTTTGGCTTAATGTTATTCTCAGGACAAGGATTTGAACTAGGATTTTCTAGAACTCCTTAGGAAGAGACAAAGAGACCGCCATCTAGGGAAGCTATGAAGGAAGTGGAGTATGTATGGACTAATACTGAGAAAGTAGCTTGGATGCTTCTGATATCTCTGCCTTACAACACAAAATCATGAGAATGTTCAATGAAATAGTAAAAAAGAAAAAAAAAGCACATATAAAACAAGAAAAGAGACTTGACAAGTTAAAAAACCCAAGGAAACTGAAAAAAAAACCAACCCCCACATAACACAAAACCAAGCAAACCTATCAAAATACACAAACCAAAAATGTTTGGTGTGAATATCTCCAAACCCCCTGTATTTTATCAAAATCAATGATAATAAACATTTTTGAGAAACACGTTAGGCTCTGGACTTCAAGATAGAAGGCACTCAGCTACCAGAGATGAGTAACAGAGATTATACCAGCAGATTGGTCACATTATCTCTTGTGTGCCCTGGACAAAGGTCTTGTTTTCTCTACTGAAGTAAGCGGGAGCAGAGAGGAAATGTGGGTCTGTCCCTGTCTTGTGTTCCAGGCAGCGTGGTAGTTCCTGGTTTCTCACGGGACTCCAGCAATCAGCTAAGCCCAAGTCCTGCTTGCGCTTGCTGAAACAAAGGGTGTCAAGGGTCACTCTAAACCAATATTTGGCCTTCTTTACAGGCCAGTGAGTAGTAAAAAACATCTCCTGACAGAAACTGGAGAAGCCATAGATTAGCAGGACTGTGTTATTGTTTGTAGCAGCAGTGGCTGCTGTTGCATGGAATGTCTTTCTTACAAACTCTGTCCTCACTTCTGTATCCTCCAGTTCCACTTGCCTTGCTAAATTCCCAATGATGAGGAGCCACCCTGGCAGCTCTCAGCAGGTGAAGGACTGCGAGTGCTCCTCTGCAGTCCTTCTGCGTTCGGCCTAGGGTCATTCTTCCTGTGCTGAAACACAAACAGTTGAAAGCTAGAGAGTAATCTCCCTCAAAATTTCCTTTCATTAAACCTTTTTTAGTCTTTTAACCCTTTTGTAAAGCTGGAATTTTTATTATTATTCCACTGACATCTCCAAATCAAATCCTAAGATAAAAGTCATGTACACTTTCAGAGCAGGACTTCTAAAACTTAGCAACCAAATCCTGCAGTTCCTGACCATTACGTAGTAGGATTTTCACTTTTACTTGAACGTAATTCTAAATCTGTAGTTTCCTCTGTTTTGGTTCTTTCCTTGTTTTACTTTGGCCCACTGCATCGTCATTTTAATAAGCTGTGGGGTGATATCATATCTATGGATAAATGTCTACTTCAGTCCCTGCTCCAGTTTAATTATAAAGTAGATTACAGGCTACTAAACCATATGAAGACCAAAATATTTTTTGGCCTGTGAAGAAGTAGAAGTCTAGCATTTTGAGAAAAAATTAGGTTTCCTATGAGAGTTTTGATGCCTTCAGGATTAAAGAACAGTAATTAAAAGTTTCTTGGGCATTAGCTATCTAAATCCCTACTGTCTCTCTGGGTCTGACCTCAGCTGCTTGAGAGTTATGATATTGGTACAAAATTCAACTGAAGACCTATAGTAGTTACTGATGGTGACCCAGAAGATCTAGGAGAAATTGTCTGGTTGTACCAGTTGTCTTTTTCACTGAAGAACCTTGCTTAAACTTTAAACAGATGGTTTCTTATGAGGATGAAACAGCAATGTGGTCCTGGTGAAGAGCAGGACTGAAAGGAATGAATGGAGCAAAGCTTTTCAAGTGGCTGTGCTTCACAAAAGTATCCAAGTGCCTCTTGGAAGAACATATGGATTTCCTTTCCCTTGGAAAGGAAAAGATACACATTCATCTCTGAAAACAGAATATGCCAGCGTTCTTGTAGGAAAAGCACAGATGAATCCAAGTGATACACCAGCTGTCACCAGACTCCAAACATTTACTAACTGATGCTTCCAAAGTATTACCATGGCCTGTACTCTAAACTGATTCTGTGCCAGTCACTTCAGCAGCTTCAGAAGTTATCACATCATCTTTGAGGAACCAGGGAAATGGCAGTTGCAGGTTGGGCTGGGAAACAGGTTTTGCCAGTGGAACAAGCCAGTCCAGTAGTCTTCCAAGTACCCTTTGCTTGTGCGTGAGAAACTGAGTCTGTGCCCTCTGACAAAATTGTGTACTATTTACTGCTAGAAACTTTAACAGCAGAATTCCATCTTTCTCCTGAAAATTGTGAATCCGTTACAGCAAGTAGAGGCTTTCTGCATCTTTCTGCTGTCGTCTACTACAAATTGAAAACTTCAGGCGTGACCAGAATCTCTGTGTAGAATGTGTTCAAGCATAACTTAATATCATTGCAAATGCAGCTCTTGAGAGCACTGGTACTATGAGAATGGGGTTATGTCATATATTTTGTTCCTCGCGCATTTCATGTCCAACACACTGAATGTTTTTTCTGAATATGTTAAAAATAACTCAAAACTAAAATGAAAAGGTTAAAAAGTACCTCTGAATTTCATTCTACCTGTAGTATGAATACCTCCTTCTGTTTCTTTCAATTATTTAAAGACTTTTAAAATTGACTCACCTGAGTAACCTTTAATTCTTTAACAGTAACTTCTTCACAGAAGGTTTCTAAGACTAAACATATAGGTTTGTTTAAGGTAAAAAGGGGACCAACCAGAATTAGATCTTGAAATGATAAGATTAAGACACATCACTGTTCACTTTTTTTTTTTTTTCAATAAGCAGAATGAGAGATGAATCTAGTTTCAGAATTGTGGCTTTTGCAAAAGAAAATACATTTCAGGCAGTACTTAGATTTTGTGACTTGTTTTCTTTGTTGTACTAGCTGTATGATATTTCTAGTTATAGTATGTTGAAATGACTGTAAAAGGAGTCCTTTTCTCAACTTCATTGAAAATGCTTTTAGGACCACCTCTCCTATGAGAAAAGGCTGAGAGAATTGGGATTGTTCAGCCTGGAGAACAGAGGATTCCAGAATGATCTAATTGTGTCCTTCCAGTACCTGAAGGGAGCTCACAAGAAAGCTGGAGAGGAACTCATTACAAGGGCATGTAGTGATAGGACAAGGGGGTATGGCTTAAAACTGAAAGAGGGCAGGTTTAGATTGGATATTAGGAGGAACTTCTTTACTGTGAGGGTGGTGAGGCACTTGCACAAAGAAGTTATAGATACCCCATCCCTGGAAATGTTTAAGGCCAGGTTGGATGGGGCCCTGAGCCACTTGGTCTGGTGAGAGGTGTCCTGTCCATGGAAGAGGGGTTGGAACAAGATGGTCTGTAAGGTTCCTTCCAACCCAAACCATTCTATGAGTCTATGAAATACATACTAAAACTATAATTATTTCCAAGTGTGAGAAGATTTCTCAGCATTAAGAGGCAAAAGTAATCCTTCAGAAAACCTCAAATGATGCAGCACTGACTGGAATGGGACTTAGGTATGATTTTATTTTAAAGTCTGTATTGAATTTTCTCTTCTGTGACACCTGGCGTTCTACTTTTGTTATTTTAAAACGACAAGGCACACTATGAACACCTATTTTGCTTCGTTGAACTTTTAAAATGTGATTGGCAGTCTTAGACATTGCAATATGCAGTACTAGTGCCAAAGTCCAGAGGCAAGTTAGAGTAGGTATCCTCTTTTGTTTACAATACAGTTTGAAAAGGCTATATTACTTCAGAGTCCCCAGTTGCAAACAGAAGGCAAAAGTCTGATTTCACCTCTTCCCCAATAGACTGAGATTGTAGTGTATGTGGCTTTGAAGTGGAAAAAAACCTCCTTGTGTTCAGAAAGTAGCAACATGTCCAGAGATTTGCTGAAAATTAAGTAGTTTGGATGTTTAACATTGGGGACTTCTTTATAGAAGTCTATACATCTCCCTCCACAAAAATGGAAAAAAAACTTAAGAATTGATCATTGCATTTAAGATTAAAATGGAAAGCCCTTGGAATATCTGCTTTATATATTATTTAAAGTAGCTATTTTCTCAGCTATATGCTGTACAAGAATGGCATAGACCTTTTCCTTTGAAGCCCATAGCCTAAAGGAAATGAGAAAACTCTAAAGCAAACCAAAGAACTTCCATCTCTTGTAGAGTTTTGGAAGCTCTAGGCTATGTGATTTACTAATGGGCAATTAAATTTTAAACACTTCACAGCAGGTCTTGCTACTTATTTATATATATTATGTAGGTTGATGGTTGGACTTGGTGATCTTAGAGGGTTTTTCCAGCTTTAACCGTTCTATGATCAGTGATTTCCATGGCTCTGTTTTTGATTAGTGTCGGAATGCTGACTCAGCAATATAGCAAAAATGGGCAGAGCTCAAAGAAGTATTGTGTAACTATTTGAAAATCCCAGCTACTGTAAACTGTAAGTGGTGCATAGAAATTAACACAAAACGCTGTAAATAATTTGAGTTATTAGAACTTAGCAATGAATTTCTCTAATGTGAGGATTATTTAATTTACCTCTGTGCATTTACGCATCTGTTGAGAAATTCAAGATTCCAACCTGGCACCTGGTCGATTGCTGCAACTCTGGTTGGGCAACCAAAGAACTGTGAACACTACAGGATGCTGCACTGTGTGAATCACCAATTCGTATTGATAAGAAAAAAGTAAATCCAAGACTCACCTGAGGACTTACATTTAGGCCTTAGTTTATTACTGGAATTCTTATGCATTTACATTCTGCCTACCTATAGTGCAAAGATACATATTTCATTTTCAGTTGTATCTTTTAGTGCAGCTCTGCGTACTCAGTGAAGCCACCTGAATGTTCAGGCTCAGGTTTTCTAGCTACCACTTGAGAGTATTTTATATGCTGCTTCAGGGAAAATGTCATTTATCCTAGGAGTTATTGTTAGCCATGAATCTCAATCAAAGCAAAAGATGGAATCTCTCTCAACATCTCAGACTGAAGTTTGACCTCCAGGTTTTAGCCTTGCATTACACCATGTCCTTAGATGTCACGAGGAAGATGGTGATAATCTTTCACATTTCTGAATAATGTTTTATCAGTACATCTTGAACCATGTGCATATCAGAAACTGTTTTGCTGATTAGTGCAGTACTGTTATGTTCTGCATCTTGAGAGATTACAGTGACATTTCCATATGTATTTTGCTAAAGGATGAACTGAGAAAAAGGAAAAACCATAGTGAAAGATCATGTATGGGCCATTAGTATGGTTGAGAATAGGAGCCTGTGTATTTTGTCTTGCAGTTCTCCATTTCTGCTGCTGGGCTGTGTTCCCATACAGTAAGCTCATTTCCCATCCTGTGGATGCAGTTCAGCATGCTTTTATTTTCTTGCATTTGATGTTCTTTTTTCTTTTCCTTTAGTGATAGTTTTTCTGCTCAGTAAGGAAATCACAGCTACTTGAATAGAGTTTTACAGAAGCTATATCAAAGTGTGCAGTGCACATTTCTGTGTCTTTCCTCCAGTGGAGAACCCAGAAATATTGCCTCTCCCTTATAGGCAATTTTTCAGTTGTGTACTCTGTGTAGAAAACCCACCAGATTATACTGCCCACATAACTGCCCAAATACCTGAGTAGCCTCTGTGAGAAGGTGGCAGTATTTTCTCTGCTTTAACATGCTGGATGCCTCTCTTTACCTAGCAAAGTGTTTGCTCAGGGTGTTGTAAAAAAAAAATGGGCTGAGCCTACCTAACAACTTTGCCAGTGGTAGAAAGATGTCTTGGGTCCTTGATTCTCACCCTGGGGTCCAACCTTGTGCTAGGTCTGTTGTCAACAGGACCACAACAGTAAGCCAAGACAGTTTATCGGACTGGAAGAAACATATTCCCTTCCTGCTGCAATAGTTTGCTCTGAGTTACTACATTTGAGCAAACGGCAACCAATACAAGAGGGGGCAGAACCAATAGCAACGTTTTTCGTAGAAGTAACTCAGGGATTAGTTAGGCATTTCATGTAGCAGTGTGGTGAAAGCACAGAAAGAATCAAAAAGGCACAGCCAAATTGACAACAGATATAAGAAAGGGAGCTGGCAACCTAAGAAAGCGTTTCCTGTACTGATAGTGTATCTGACAATTCCTGGCTGTCCCTTGTAAATGAGCATTATTTCATGCAGGATTAAAATGTTAGCTAGCAAAACTGAAAGAATTTTAACTGGACTCCTTTTTGTTAATTCAGATGCCATCATTAAAATATTTCTATCTAGTGTATTTCAGATCCACATATTTTCAGGGGAACTTCATTTTTTCCTGCTGGATAACTAATGTTATGTGGTAAATTGCATTGTCTTTGAAGTTAGTAAGGAAGTAATGCAGTCATACCATTGTAATCAGTTTACAAATTCTTATAATTGACAATTACAAGAAACTGGATGCATTCATAGGACCAGACACTTGCAAAGAAATCTCTCCCTTGTAAAGATGTGTTAACTATCAGTTTCCTCATTGATGCTCTGGCTCTTCGGTGCTAGGCCTTAGGAATTACCAACAATTTTACGTTCCCCTCCCCTTTATGCTGAGGTCTGAGAGATGCCATGTAAGCATCCTGCTTTCCTTACAGAGTCACACGTTGTGTCAATCCAGCCTTTTCCCTGTTGGTCACTGTTTGCAAATGCAGGTGCTGGCAGGAAGGAGGGTGCTGAACATGAAACCTTCAGCATGGATGATTGCTCCACATTTCTGATATGTGTGCTACCTTACCTTAAGGAAATGAGTCTCAAAATCTTTGGTCAATGTTGATGGTCTTTGATTGACTTGGTGAGTCCAGAGTTGTAACTGGGCAACTGGAATATTTTTTGATGAATTGTCATACTGATTTAATATTGCCTGCTTTCATTATTTGCAGGGCTATCTTATTCTGGCCCTGAGAGTTTAGAATGATGTATTTTCACTAGGAAAGTCATCCTGTAGTTGTAACAAATTCTGGAATTGTCAGCTATCCTACCAAGAGACATTTTTGTAGCAAAGTGAAGAGAAGTGGATTGTTTTAAAACAAATTGCCATTAGTCTAAACAGACAGTATAGGTTTTGAAAACCACACAGTATTTAAGTTGCTCTGTCTGTGTCTTTACATTGCTGGCTAAATGTCTTGTGTGTGTAGTTTACCTTTCTGAATGCTACATCTCTATTTATTTTTAAATAAATTCTAGATAAGCAAAAGCTTCTACATTTCATCTGCTTGTGAACATAAATAGTATGTGCAACTACAGTTCTTTTCCTTTCCCTTTATTTATTGGTAGGACGTACAGTTGTGATTATGTTGGGTGTCCTTATTTCAGTGTAACTAATCAAATTTATGTTTCCCACAATAATTGTTTGCTATGTGGGATGAACTAAACATGTGAGTAATGGAACAGGACTAGTGTATCTATAAAATCTGTTTATGGTTCAGTAAACTAGTTCTCCCAACAGTTGAAGTATTTCCCCATTGAGTTTTGCAAATTTGTGTTCTATTTTGAGCTTGAAATGGTGAATATATTCAGCTAGACTGTATTCAGATGAGAGAGTATCATCAAACATTGTATTTAGGACTGTGATTTAGAGTTTTGAATAAGCCATCTCGTCTGTACAAGTATGTTACTTTGGTCCTAATGTAAATATTGTCCATAATTTATCTTTATTATTCCAGATGGAATGTGCTTGCATGAAAGTGGAGTGTGATATACTTTGGTTCTGTGTGTTTTTGTTAGTTGCTTTAGTGATTTTTCCTATTTCTGTTAAATTGTTTTGCTTCTGTTTGACCTTATGTGTTGTTAAATTCTTCATGTTTCTGAGAAATAGCTATTAGAACAGAAGATAGTAGTAGGATTTATTCACATGCAAATACATTATGGTGACCGATTTATATATGACATATTGAAATATCTCACAAAAATAAACAAGGACTATGTGTCTTCCTCTGCCAAACAAGGGAGCTGATGCTCGTAATTTCCCTGAGTTCCACATGTCAAATCAATAACAAGATTAGAAGTAAATATTCTTATTCCCGTGCTGTATCTAGTAGATAACACTTTCTTCTACGTGGGGTTGCCTTTTAATGCAAAGATGCTGCTTACAGATTTGATTTTAACTCTACAGCATGAAATGACTGATTTTTTAATGTTGCGTGATAATTCCTTACTGCCCACAATACAAGTTTCCTTCACTGTTTTCATGCTATGTTCTTTCCGATGGTGCAATAAAGCAATTTTTGTTTCAAAGTAGAGGTAGAAAGCGTACTAATTTGCAGCTGGTTGTTTCTTTTTATTTCCAGATGGTAGGAAGAAAAACTATGGCTCATTTCAGAGTGAGAAATTATTAAGTTAGCAAGACTAGATAGATATTCTTCAGTAATTGGATATGTGATTAAAACACTGCAGTAAGTGCCCCTGCAACATATTCAAAGCTTTTGACATCTCCCTGTGTGCATTTGGGATGGTAACAGGTGTGAATTATACATTTTTAGAAATCTCTTTTCCAGTGAACTGTACCAGGTTTCAAGCAGAGCAGCACAATGCATGGGTGCTGGGTTCAACAGTGGCAGCTGACACATCCCTGTGGTAGACCATGCATATACAAGGTCTTTCAAGTGGTGGAAAGGTGAAGTAATTGATAGAACTTTAAAACCTGTTACATGAAAATTAAAGGGGCTGTGGAAAGATGAAGTTGCAGTATGACATGAATCCATGGTTCTGGACCTTTTCTGGGAATAAAAAACTCCATCTTCCCACAGTCTCTTGGGAAAGTGTGTGTCCTCTGAGCTTCACTGCCAGTTAGATGCTAAATGTGTCTTAGCTGCTAAAAGGTGTTTTTCCATAGGTGCAGAATACGGAATTAAAGACAAAATCTGGATGTGTAAAATCTGTTGTGTGAGATATACCACTTTTTTGCTGCAGTCAAGGTGAAAGCCTCATCATGTTTTTTCACTGAATCAACATGAGAAATAAGAAGATCAGTATTGTGAACAAGCTACGGGCTAAATCTAATCCATAATGAAATTTTCTCTCTGCCAAAACATTGTCCACGTTAAGTTTTTTTTCCTACTTTGAATATTTCAGGATGTGAACCTCAGGAAGAAGTGTAGAAAGGCTTGTACCCTGCCCTGGTTTCAGCTGGGCTAGAGGTCCTT
>WEKY01040120.1:0-11877 GCA_013390045.1 Picathartes gymnocephalus | reverse complement strand
AGTGGTCTGTTCTGTATTGACTAGGAGAATTATGTTGATAACAGACTGAAATTTTCGTTGTTGCTCAGTAGTGCTTACCCCAAGTTAAGGACTTTTCAGTTTCTCATGATCTGCCAGGAAGCAGGTGCACAAGAAGCTGTGAGGGAGCATGGCCAGGACACCTGACCTAAACTGGCCAAAGGGGTATTCCATACCACAGAACATCATGCCCCTTGTATGAACTGGGGGAAGTTGGCTGCTAGAGGCCAAGTGCTGCATGGGGATGGGATGGACATCAGTCAGCAGGTGATGAGCAACTGTGTGTGCTTATTTTGTCTGTCTTGGGTTTTATACCTTTCATTCTCCTTTTCATTATTATTGTTGTTGTTATTATTATAATTATTATTGTATTTTGCTTTGTTTCAATTACTAAAATTTATTATCTCAACCCATTGTTCCTAATTGTCCTCCCCACCATAAGGCAGGAGTGAGCAAACAGCTGTATGGTACTTAGTTGCCATCTGGGGTTAAACCACAACAACCCCTTTCAATACCTGGAGGTTGGTATTGAAGTTCTTAGGAAGATTCTTAAAGAACGTGTTTCTTTGATTGCTTGTTAGTCTTGGTGATCAGGGGCTTTAAAAATCCATTATTATGGGAATGCTGTTGCACACAAGTTGCTGAACATTCCAGTGCAAAAAAACTCATCTTGTTTTCTAATGTTTCAGAGGACTACAAGTAAAACTTTCCTAATAAAACTCATTCACATTTCTCTTTTAGCAAATTTAAGTTTCTGAGATTTATGTTGTTTGTTCTATTAGGAAACCTTCATAATAAAGGTGTCTGTTGGAACGCCTACTTTGATACAGATTTTTGACCATCTGTTGCCTAGCGGGCAAGTAAACCAATGAAAGAATAATTGGAATTTTCCTGGCTGAATTCTCAGAGGAGCCCTCAGGAAGTCTCACCTTGCTTTTGACCTGTTGGTTGAGTTTTATTCAACAGACTTTTGTAATTTTTACTTCTTTCTCCATTGAAAAATGAATCTGAGATAACAGAAAATAACTGTTGAAACAAGATAAGCATTTCTTGATTTATGCTGAATCTTTGCTAGAGGTAGATCTAAAGATGTGACGTTTGTGTTTTGGATAGGTATTTCTAGAAGTGCACTGTTATTGAGAGTTCTGTGGGAGAAAACTAGCCCAACACCAGATGGATCCTGGTTTGATTGCAGTTAAGCCATTATAGGATCTTAAATCCAGGATGACACTAAGGGGAACCAATTTCCGGTACAAAGACTTTGGACTTTAAAAAGAAAGAAAAAGTGCTATTAGCTTTTTTTAAAAAAAAGGAGAGGCACAAACCCAAATGGCAAACCAAGAAATTCATGCATACCTCTTGACTATCATCTGTGATAGAAGTAAGGCCTGAATGCTTTGGGACAGAGGTTTAGCAGACCTCTGCCTGCTGAAGTCACTCACATTTAGTCTTTGCTCCTGCCCTGGAGCACTGTGAAACACACAGAGGACAGGAGACCTTTAATGACACATCCAAGAAACATGACTGAAGTTGTCAGGGCTCTGTGAGAGTGTGCGTCCAGCCCACGCAGACTGCGTGACAGGCTGGAAGTTTAGCATGTCCGAAGAAAAAGGAGTTTCTCAACAGGCAGTCTGATAGGAGCCATGTAGCTGACAGGCAGGATTTGAAAAAATCTGCACTTGCAGGGTAAGCGGGAAAGCTTTGCCTGCTCACTGAGTGCCTGGAGAACACAAGCTCTGCCTGCAGGGAACATGTTCTTTATAAAGGCATATTTACTAGCCCTGGAATGGCAAATGTGCCCTTTTGTGGAGCCCTACCATGTGTCTCACACATGGTAGGCATATTTCTGGTGGCAAGGAGTGTGTGTTTTCATGTAGACTCTGCTGGAAGGTTGTAACAGTTCCCTTGGGTTGATAATACCTGTTTTGGTCATACATAATCTACCCAGGCAGGATGAGCAAGACCCAGTGTCAGGTGGTGGCAGGAGAAAATGCTATTGTTTTCCAGTTGAAGTTACTGTCTTTTGGGCTGTGTTTCCCTCTGATACTTTTGTTGAGAAGAGATAATACTGCACCAGACACTCATAATAATCATCTCAGATGTGGGTGGGAGATACTGATTTCTGTACTTCATCTTATGTCTGCATGTGGTTCCTGTGCAGTGGATTCCATCTGCTGTTGTGCTGCTCTAGTAACAAGTACTTCCTTGAACACAACCCCCACATCTTTACTGCTGATATGGGAATGGCTTCATTGTTAGTATCACTGCTGTAGGGCTGTAATGTTTTCCACTTACTTACTTGCTGTGGGTAAATACTGTCTAAAATGGCAGTGACCCTAAAAATGGACTAAATGTTACTGCTTGCTGCCATTTGGAATTCCCATCAGACTGTACGTGTGCCTTGCCTTTCATAGTGGTGTGAAAGACATGGATGATCTTTCTGATAACAGGAAATGTAGAATACTGTCATCAGAATTAGTAGATACTAGCATTCGTTTGGTTTAGCTCAGACTTATATTTGGTTTCCCTTCAATTAATAGAGCATCCTTGTACGTTATCAAGTGACCTGGGGTTCAGGTAGCCTCACAGACTACTGTGTACATCAACAGAATACTGTTGTTCATCTTATTGAACTGCGATGGAAATTCAGAAACGATAAGTGAAAGTCTTTCCTACCAAAAATCTGGAGCCCATCACAGAAGTATGGGGAGCTGTGATATTGAGCTAGTCCGGCACAGCTCTGCTGTGGAATACCAGTGGAGGAGATGATGCTAGGGAAGCACTGAATTCAAATTCTGGAGGCAGCTGGAGTCTGCCAGATTTCTTGGCCCTGTCATTGCATTTGGGTACAGATCATTCCGACTTCCTGCTTTCACAATTGTGGAGCAATTTTGGAGCATGTAGTCTGCACTTCTTTCCAATTAAACAATCTGAAGCAGTGGTGAGTACCTCAGCTATTACTGGGCATCCAGTCTTTGGGAACAAAGTAGAGCAAGTCTGAAGCAAACCCTGGCTTCCCTAAATATAATTGTAAATTCAGGTACATGCTACCAAGTATTCCACACTATGAATCAATACTTACTGTGCTATAATACTAATGTAAACAAGGTGACCATGCAATTCTTTTTATTCCACTTATTTTTTTTTCCTGTGGCTATACTTTGCATTTCAATGGTCAAAATAATTGATTTTGGGCAGGAGTTGGCAGATATCTGATCCCTTAAGTAATATGATCAGATACTGCTTTTTTCATGACATTCAGATAGATATAAGATCTAAACTCCTGTTGCGACCAAGCTATTCTCACGTTTTAAAGTTTTGCTCATAAGCACAACACAAAAACCTTTTCTTCATTGTAGCATCTTACAATTTCTCCTGCTGCCTTGGTAGTATGGGAAGAGTGTCAAAAATGATCATGTTTTGAATAGTAAATTACCATCTATAAATATGTAATGTCCAGGGATTCTCCCTGCACTGACTGCAGATTTTCTCTTGCTGATTGAAATGGCAAAAAGATATTTTAACTACTTAATGTTTTTCCACTTGAATTTGATTGAAAAGTGTCTTTAGCTTGCATTTTTATATTAGTGTTTGTGGATTGTGAGAGCAGCTAACTCACAGGTGAAGCAGAGCAAAGCTGTTTTTCATTTAAAAGTCATGTTTATATTTTAATCCCTACATGAAAGAAATGTATAATAATAATTCATAATAATTTACATGAAATTACATCATAATTTAAAGAAAGAAATAAATTTAAACTTATTTGTGCTTTATTGTCAATTGTCCTGAATATTTAATGCAACAACAGTTTCTTATGCAGCATTATTGGTACAAAAAAAATGTGGAATTGGAAAGATATGCCCAGGCCACAATCAATATTCCCACCTTCTATACCTGTTTTGTATGCAAAGGTGCACAGTAACATTAATAGATTACAGGGTACAGAAATTTCTCCCTGAACAGCTAATTCTCCAACATTAGCAGTTGAGTTAGAACAGGAGCCAATAACCATCTTAATGCATTTCCTAGATGATACAAAAATATTCCCTGGAGATCACTGAGATTGGTTAATGGTAAACATAAGTAATGTAAGAATTTCTGTGCCATAATTTTGGAATTATGAAGTGGTTTTTGAAACCTGAGAGTTCAGAGGAATACTAAGATGCAGAAGGGGACAGCATGTATCTCTAGAAAAATGTAAATGGTCTTACAATAGCGAAAAAAAATATAGGACTTCTTGTTGCAAATAAATGGTTCTGTAATTTTTCCCTAGTTAAGAAAATTAATAGATACATAATGTGTGGCTTTACTGGATCCTACTTGTTTGACTCATTTGCAAAGACTTAATGCACTTTCAGTTTTCCTTGCATAATTAATGGGGGCAAACGAGCCAGCAGCACGCCCAGATGGCAGAGAGGGCTAATGGCATCCTGGGTTCCACCAGGAGTGCTGCCAGCAGGCTGAGAGAGATGATCCTTCCCCTCTACTCAGCACTGGTGAGGCCACACCTGGAGGGCTGGCTCCAGTTCTGCACTCCTCAGTGCAAAAAAGAAAAACCATGGAGCTGTTGGAGAGAGTCCATCCAAGACCTACTAAGGTGATGAAGGGACTGGAGCATTTCTCCTGTGAGGGTTGGGAGAGACTGGGACTGCTGAGCCTGGAGAAGAGAAGTTTTGTGGGGCGCCCATCGATGTATACGAAGACCTGAAAGGGTAGGTTAGGGAGTGATGTTGCATATGGATGCTGCTGTGTTGCAAGCTGCCCCTGTCGGATCATTCTTTTCCACCTTTCCATTCATGTTCACTGTCTGGCTGGTATTTTTTTACTTAAGCTGGACATTTTGAGGGCAAGGAAATATTTTTATTCTGCTTTGGTAGCACAGTAAGTATTAAATTACTGAAACTATTATAAACAGTAATGATAATTTTTACGGGATACATAAAATACTTTCACTTTAGTTTTAGTTTACTTTTAAATATTGGTATGTTAAATTCTAAGGGCTTATTACATTTATTTAAAAACAGTATATACAAAAATTATTTGTTAAATACTAAATTGTTAATGTATTTTTATGTGGGTAATTATTTTCCACCAGAAGTGCCATTCTGTTCAAAGGTCCCAGTCAATAAGAGCCTTTGCTGTCTCTTTAGAAGGACTCCCAGAGAAGACATAGAGTTGAGATGGGCTTATTGCGGGAAGGCTTTTCAGAGGACTGAGAACATACTCAGTAGGAAATTGGAAGCATTACTACCTCTGCTACCAGCATATGTTGGATTGTTTTTTTTTTAATTACTGATCACCATGGTTTCCAAATGAGGATGTGTTTCATGTCCGTATGTGGGAAACCCACTTTCACTATGGTTATTTAAGCTGACCCAGAACATATAAGAACAGGAAGTGAATATCAGTGTTTTGCTAGCACTGGTGCAAATCCACAGGCTGTTTAAACAATATCAAGTAAAAGACCATAGAGCAAGCTCTTCTTCTTCACATAAATACGAATACAGTATTCCTTGTCCTCATATAAACATTTTCCCCAGTTTGATTCATTGGCATCCCCTTTTCTCAGCATCTGTGGATGCAGCTTCTTTGGGCAGGTGAAATATTGCTTCCTGTGCAGGAACAGACAAGACAGACTTTGTATGCTTTGCAAGATATAAATGTTCTGACATACAGCTGTTCTGGTGGAAACTGATTTTGAAACTGGCTTTGACCATAGAAGCAAATATATCCATGCCTTGTTTCTTTTGTTCAGATATTTCTGACAGTCAGCCAAATTACTCATACAAGTATTTATTTATTATTTAGTATTTATTACTAAACTGTGTTAAAAGCCATTTTAGCTTTTCTTGGTGCAGCAGGTGACATCTGTGAGCTGATTACATGAATATGATCCTTTCCAGGCCAAGTCCAAACCTAGATGGCAGGACATAGATTGCTAATTCCTCAGAATCATTGGCTTTGATAGCTAGTGGCAGCAGAGAACAGTCTCAAAAGGGATCAAAACCACATGTCATTAGGAGATGCATGTGAATCAGTGTGTTGGAATCTCTTTGGAGTTTTGGTTGGTTGGTTGGCTGGTACTTTTGGAAGAAGCCCCTTGACTCTGGAAATTGTCAAAACAAAACAATTCTATTCAGAGAAGTGATTAGGTGAGATATTGCTATGAAGAAGATCTAATCTTCATGGTTAAATTAATTTAAATATTGTTTTTCTACTTTTATTCTAGTGAGGTTTGAGGGGTGTATTATTATCGAAGAAATCTGGATCAGCACCATAATAAATCACTCCAGCTTGAAGTCTAAATCACTTTTCAATCACCTTTACTGGTGCTGTGTGAGAATGAGCCTAATGACTTTTCTTTAGTGGCAAAACTGGTTTAAGAGGTTTCTGCCACACCCTTCATCACGTCTCTAATTGTGCCAATGCAATCTTTGAGGGCTGCATAGTAAGCTTTTATTAGTGAAATGAACTACGTTTCAAACAAATGTCCTTGTCATCATTTTCCCTCTCTTTTGTTCTTTAAGCAGATTATTTCATCAATTTAGTTTACAGCACCTCTTCCTCTTCCCTTTTCTAATGCACACAAAATCAGTTCCATTAACTCAACTGAGGAAGTAGCAAAATGTAATTTCCAAATGGATTTCCTCTGCTTAAAAATGCCTGTCATAGTGGAATTTTTCCTCCTCCTTTCTGCAATATAGGGTAGTATATCTCAGCCTGGCTGGAAATCGAAGTTCTCTGATTTGTTTAGCAAAACTGTGTTGGGGAACTTCTCCAAAGTGTTTAACAGTGAAATACATCTTTCTTCATAAAACTAGGTCTCAAACTATTCTTTTCTATTGCAAGGAAGAGCACAGCAGCAACCAAAGTGATCTCTCTTACCACACAGATCTACCATCGCCTGACATTTCCTTTTCATCTTGGAAGATAATAGACCAGTTATGAATAAGGATGTATTTCACTGTTAAACACAATGGGAAATGTCAAAGGCTTATAAAAATAAAGTCTAGAAATTATGTAAATATTATCATTGACCATCTTCATCATACTCCAGTGAGTCATGTTATGCTTGGGATGAATTAAAGATTTTTGCATAGCTTAAAAATATATAGTACATGATGTACTTAATTTATTGGGACATTTTGAGGTTATGAGCTGATTTGAAGGTCTGACTTCTCTTCAAGGACACTGACTCAGACCTGCAAAGGAATGAGCATACTTGTTCTGTTGTGCTGCCACATTGCATGGTGTGATTCTGCCATCTGAATGGGCATGCTGAGGAGGACACGATGTGCTGAACATAACCCTCTCCACACCCCAAGAATCTCGGTGGTGCTACACAGGCCTGCTGGTGTTGCAACAGGTCACCTGGGGCCAGAGGGAGCTGTGGCTTGACAAAACCTGTTGTAGAAGGAAGTGTACCTCTAAACTATGAATAGGCAATGGAAGAGAGAGAGGCACTGCTGCAGCCTGGTACACATCTGCCAGGCTTCATCACCACAGCCTGGGAGAGGCTGGCTGGGGGAAGCTTCCTGAGGGCTGTAGCACTTCTGTTTACCTGTTACTTGCCTCCCTTGATGTCAGATCCATCTCCACCATTCAAAGATCCACTCTTTGGGGCATCATCTGGGGATGTGTGTGGAAGTCTAGGCTGAGTTATTACAACACAGAACCATGGCACCTCTGCACTCTGGCACTAAATGCTCAATTCAGCATCCTGAAAGACCTGTAAGGCAGCCAGTGCCTCTTAAAACAGAGAAGAACTTATTAATGAGCTACAGAAGGGACTGAACTATGAAGAGGCAAAGCAGTGATGATACACAACTGCTTAGATTGGTCAAAGCAGTGTCTGAGAAGGATGAAAATAGAAAACATACAGTGCCAACAAGTGCCAAGCTAACAGAGGATGGAAGAGTGTTAAATGCTCCTAGGCAATGCTGGGTTTGATACAGGCAATGAATTGGACATTGTTGGAAGCTACCTAGAGACTCTGGAAAACAGTCTGATGGTGTATATAAAAATGGAGGGAGAAAATATATCTTACCTGGATTATAATGGCCAATTCTATGTGTTTATTTACAAAGTGATCTAACAGGAGTAATTAGCCACAGCTAAGACAGAAGACAAAATACGTGAAAGAGGAACTTTCACAAGAGGGATACAACCCACTGAGAAGTGTAGAAAAGTTTTGACTGAGCCTTTTAAAAAAGATGTAAGAGCAGAAGACTAACTTGAAGTACAGCAAGGGGAAAATTTTTTATTGAACACATCCTTGACATGTATAATGCAGCACCAAAGTAAATGTAAAAAGATTTAAGTATTTTAACTTATTTCTAAAAATAAACACTTTCATATGTTGTCACTTTTGTGACAACCTTCAGAATTACATCAGAACTGATAAAGACATTTTCTGTATTTATATAAGCATATAATAGTAGAAATCCTCTAAGTCACAAGAGAGTAAATTACTTTTAAGGAAAAAATCCCCTGACGTGAACAGAGCTGAAACACAAATGTCAACATCTTGTGGGGTTTTACTCTGTGTAATCGATTCAGTATAGTCTATCTCAAGACATAGAGCTAGATGGATCATTGATCTTATTTCACTTGGCAAATTCAGCTGGTCTTGGATGTATTCTTTTCCATTATTTCTTTTTTTGAAGGAATAGTACCTCTAAACTATGCATAGACAATAGAAGGGATTATTTTTGAGTGATATCCTTTATCTCTAGTGTCACTGTGAGTAGCAGTGCTTGGACAGGTTATCTGCGGGTTTGATTTTTCAAAGGTCAGTGCTTTCAGATGGGTGATTGTTCTCTGATATTTTCATTATACAATATGAAAATATATCAATCAATAAATCTTGTTTTTGATCATAATCAGTAATACAGTTATCAGACATGCTGCACTGATGATTTAATTCTGGTCATCCATAGCAAGTGTCTTTGATAGAATAAAAAAATACCTTCGTAAGTAGTCCCCTTTCAGTGAGCATCCTTTTTTCATAGCAAAAATAATACCTTAGGATTGCAACAGTAATATTTCTGATCATGGTGGTTTCCACTCAAAAAGGCAAATGGGCACACACACCTCCCTCAAGAGGACACGGTACAAACAGGTGCAGGAGCAGAGATGGGAGGCAAGAGAGCACAAGTGTCTGAAAGCACACAATGGAGTATCTTGTGCCTTGGATCCATAAATTCCTCTCTCTTTTAAAGTATGGCTTTGTTGGTTTAGGGTGTTTTAATGACTTTTGTACAGTGATAACTAAGATTATAGGTATTGTCAAGAAAAGTTACATAAAAGCTGTTACATATTGGGGAAAAATAAGAATCCTTTTCTTCCCCACTTGCCATACCCTCATAAATTACGACTGTGTCAGCTTAAGATTTTCCATATAATCCCCAAGCAGTGACTCTCTCTCCCAAACATTGATCATTCATACATTGCTTTTGGAAGATGTCATCTCAGTGCTGCTGGTTGAGTGGAGCATATATTCTCTCCTCAGTCTGAAACTGCCAATGCTCTTTAGTATGATAGTTCCTGTAGTTGGTAGGAGTTGGGGAGCAGAGTGTTCCTCCAGACTCTTCCTCGGAGCTTAGGTGCATACTGTGTAGCAGTAATTTCTATCCTTCTGTAGGAATTATGAGAGAAGTATCAAAGAAGTAACAGAATCCCTCCTCGCATTCAAGAAATGAGTTTACTGCTGCCTGGGTCAGCATAGAGGCTGAAATTAAAGTACCATCAAGCTGCTCTGTGTGTAATGATCCAACAAATGTGTCAGACATTGTTTGTATGCATGCTATAGACATTTGTGTTCAAATTAATGAAAGCTTGGATTCATTGTACAGTGCAAACATACGTTAAAATTAGGAACCTGGAGTTTGCAAGGGACTTTCAAGATCTACAAGCTCAATTTCTGCTTGTCATATATAGTTTCATGTTCCTGCATCATCTATAGAGTTACCAAGTTTCATCATCCTCCATTTTAACATAGGTGTTTGGGGTTTTTTCCCCCCAGTTCTAGAAATGGTTGGTTGCTCCAAAACTTTTCTCTGAAGCTTAAAAATATTTTTCTAATTTCTAGACTAAATGTATTCATGTTACATCAAAGCTATTTTTTTTGTGCCACTAGTATTATTGTTCATCCAAAGCATTTATTTTTGCTGGTATTGTATGCTGATGCATTAACAGGGAGATACTCTATCACTTGTCAACCTCCATTCGTTTGTGCCAAGAAAGTCAACCCTTGTATCATCCTTTAATAAAAAAGTCTCTATTGCCATGCTGGTTTCAGTAACCTTTTTCTGCTCTTCTTCCAATATGCTTGCATTCTTTAAGCATGGATATACAGAATGAGGTAGATTATTCCAAATGCGGTCTGATCTGCTGCTTACTCAAATAACATACCTGTAGTTCTGCATTACTGAAGACACATTGATGTGATAGAGCAGTGCAGTTGCCTTCTTTTGTGTTTGTGTCACATGGATCAGTTTTACTTACTCTATGGTATACTCACAGCACTCTTCTCTGCCAAACTTGCAATTGATTATCTCACGAGGTATTTTCAGGAAAACTAAGTAACTAGGACTGGTCCTTGTAAGATGTAAGATATGGAAAGATAGGAAACAGAGTAGGAGAAATGGTTAGTTCATGACGGAATGGTTTGTTAATTCCTCTAGGGAATGTCACAGGTCGTGCTCTTTGTAGATCTGTGTTGGGCTTGTGCTGTTCAACTTATTCCTAAATGACCTGGAAGAGAGAAGCAACTAAGTTTACTAAAGATATAACATTAATTAAGGCAGTAAGGATGATGAAAGCGTCCCATGGCCACTGGGCAGTGAAGTGTCACTTGAAAATGAGTGTGGATAAAATGTTAAGTCATGCTCAGTCATAATTTCACACATGAAGTGCTGGGATATGCCCTGGTGGATGCAAGATCCAAGAGTTCTGATAGACAGGGCCAAGAAAGCGTCAGCTTGGTGGTAGTCAGAAATGCCAGTCAAGCCTCCAGCATTATTAGACAGAGAGTGGAACACTGCATACAGCTTCATAAATCAGATTGAACTGCTCTGTGCAGTTCTGATCCTCTTATCTCAAAGCGGATAAAGCAAACAGAAGGTGAGAAGGAAAAAAAAGTCATTAATTAATACGATTTTCCAGGGCTCAAAAGACTGAGCTTGAGTAAATTATTCATAATATCATTAAAATTCAAGTACAACTGAAATTTCGTGTCGGGTTAGCTAACACAGAGAAATTACACCTCATGTGTTTCTTCTACAAGACTTTGTACATTGTAGTGATAAGACATTTTTCCTGCCTTTCACTGTCGGAAGGTGTCTCTATGCATCTTACAAAAAGGAAATGTTATTTTTTATTTACTCCTCTGGAAAACTTAAAAAGCAATGATTCTATTATTAAATTCATCAAAGTAGAGAAGAAATCTCTTTTGTTCATATGAAAAAAACTTGAAGGGACTTGCAGAACAGCCAGTTTCACAGGAGGGCAGGCAGAGGGTTCCCAGGAGGCCTCATGGAATGTCTCGCTGGTCTAGTGCTGCCCTGGGCAGACTGGGGAGGTACAGAGTGAGTCCAGCTCAGAGATCAGAAGCAGCATAACCCTGAATTCACTGCGTGTTCTGCCTGGACTGCTCAAGATAGCTAGTTTCAGTAGTTCTGGGAAATGCCATACTGAACAGCAGTAATATAACCCAAATGAGCTGTCTGGTCTGGGGCTGCAGAATTAGTAGGGCCTGTCTACACTTGCTTGGTTTGATATCAGCATAAAGGCTGCACAGACTATATTACTATATTTCAAGAGATTTCCTTTTCCTAGCTGCAATGAAAACAATTTTTT
>WEKY01040119.1:27677-40797 GCA_013390045.1 Picathartes gymnocephalus | reverse complement strand
CCTCAAGGCCCTTCACCATCCCCGTGACCCTCCTTTGAATGCTCCCTAATAACTTAATGTCTTAGATAATTGGATTTCAAGGCTTTGGGATTGTAATTAATAAATGCTTTCAATCATAATCCATAATATTTATTTAAAGGCAATCTTTGGGATGTCAACTGAAAAAAATGAATACAAGTACAGATGACATGAACTCTTAAAATATTTTGAAATAACCATTTCCTTACAAAATGGACCTAAGATTTTTGTAGCCTAAAATTCAATAGCATTTAATCCTATGGTACAAAATTTGAAAGTGGCAGATAGGGATACATACAAGCTTGAATATTTGTATGAAGCCTATCAGGCTGAAAAATGTCATAATTTACATTTTTTTTCCAGAAGACCTTTACTTGTTATTCACAAATTTACACCTGACTTGTACATTAGATGACTTTGCCTTAACTGAGCCCTCAGTAACTAGCTGAGGATTTCTTGAGGGTGCAATTAGAATGTATTGTAATTGTTGAAGTCATTACCTGATCTGCTCTTTTATAAGAATGCAGAGACTACTTGGGTAAAATTTATTACTTGGCCAGGCAAGACCAGCAATGAGAGAAATCACATCAGCTGAAATTCTCTTTCAGGTTCATCAGTATTATTCTGAAAAGCAGAGACTCAGTATATGTCCAGCATGTATCTCAGGAGAGTCTCTTTTAAATTAATGTTACTTGTGATGAGATAACCTATTTATGATAATGTCAGTTAAACTTTACTCTGCCATTTGTTCTTTGTAGTTCAGAATTAGATTATCTTAAAAGCATCATGTCTTTGAAAAGAAAGAATACTCCTCTCCTTCCAAGACCATACAATGGCTTCTGCGTATCCCAAATGGCATTGGATGTCTGTGTGAGGACAAGTGAATTGAATCATTCGTATTAATGAACAGAATGAAAATGCTTTCCTTTATTTTAGATAGATGTATTACTTGAGAGGATCATGTAAATCATGTTTACTTTTTGATTTAAATATCTTATTCCTATGGCTTCATTTATACTCTTAACCTAAGGTCCTGGAAAATAATTAGCTTCTATCCTTCAAACACTTATCAGAAGGAAGCCTCCAACTCACAGTGTATACACAGTAGTCAGAGCCTTACTGCCTTATCCGAAGTCAGCAGAGTATGTTGTTGCTGTTTCCTAATCAGAGCTTCTTGGGGGAAGAGCTGTGGGAATTGGCAGGAAGCTCATCTGAAGTCCTAGGCAATCTGCCCCAGTGTTACTACCTAGTCAGTTCAGCTGATATATGTCATCCCCAGGCATATAAAAGCAGTTGGAAAGACTCCAGTAGACTCCAGTGGGCTTACATCACATAATTATATGACTGCTGGAGAACTGGAAATTGATAGGCTTTTACTTTAGCTGGCAATTCTTTTGAAATCAATGTAAAGTGATATGGGAATATCTTAACAGATATTCATCTCAGTGACATATCCTTGGTTTCCCCTAAGTACTGCCATTGCTGAATATTAAGGAATGAATGGATTTGAGGTTTAATAAAATATTTCCTTCTGACTGTCTGGGCAGGGATGGAAGCCTTGCAGCGTGTAACTGCAAGGGCACTCGTCCTAGCACGAGACTGCAGCCGTCTGCAGCCTTAGGCACAGGCAGTGAGGCACTCACTGAGCCTTTGAGGCACTGGAATGGTTATTTTCCTAATATAGTTTCAGTATTCAATTTCCACTAAAGGATTTTCCTTTCTATTGACAAATTAATTGTCTGACATAGATAATTGCAGATGTAATTTTCATTGCTTTGTAAAAAAAAAAAAAAAGTTTACTATCTCAAGCAAGTCCTAGCATTCTCTATTCCCTGAATGTCATTTTACTATCCAAACTCCTTACCTCTCTGTAAGGAGAAGGCATGAATTAGTGACTTTTCTATGGACAGCTGGGAATGGCTCACAACATTTAAATGATATGTTAGAAACAATTATCCACTCTTCATTTTCCCCAGTGTTCTGAGCCTTCACACTTAAACATACTCAACTGCCTCAGTAAGACTACAAGCAAAAGCTTTAGGACTGAGCCATTTGTAGTAAGTTTGGTCTTCAGGGCGCTCTTACTGATTTATTTCCCTTTACAAGGTACTGTAAGTTGGGCAGTATATAAAACAGTTCTGATGTAATATTAAAAGATGAAATTGTGGTTTTGGACTATTATTGGCTAGAAATTTTGAGATTCAGAAATAAATGTACTGAAGTCAGAGTCAATCCAAAAAGCAATCCCATAGGCATGCCTGTTTCCTGGCCAAGCATTGTAGTCTTCCTATACTGATGCTTTGCGTTCAGATTTAGGGTTCCCCAAAGGGCAATAACTTCTAATGAGACAGATTTTCATTTCTGTCTTTTATGGACTCTGTAGGTCTCTTAGGAATGCCAGGAAGATGTTTTGCTGGATAAAAGGTTTAGTCATGAACCAGCATTGACTTTGTGGAATGGTTTGTTCTGAAGTGTTCTACTATATACACTGTATAACACACAAAGAGTTAATGCAATTCATATCATGTGTGCTGACTATAAGAAATCAGTGTTGACATTCATGCAGGCTTGTTTCTACAAGGAAGAACTTCAGTTATTGCCTTTGTCTTCTATTAATTTCCTTTCCTTTTTGCCAAGAAGCATGTCTTTTTTCAAATGAATCATTAATTTTTTTTCCAACATGATTATTTAGTTAACTAAATTTTGAGGCCCTCTTAATAATCTGGAAGGAAATCTTGATAAGAAACAGAACAGATCTTGAATTAGTTGTCTGAAGCCATTTTTACACTCCTTTAAAAAGACCAAGGAAATATTTCAAAGCAGTTCAAAGGGAGGGAGTAGAACATTTGGTGCAGATGTGACTTTATGGTACGTAATTGCAAATGAATGGCAACGTAAAATTTACATTTTTATTACCAAATGTAAACAAATTTGTTTCTTATTGTGTCTAGGGTTGTTTTTTCTCCTTGTTTTATTTTGTGGCATGTATTGATTGCATTTCAGCAGCTGGGTTGACTCTAGGTTCTGAATTAGTTAGGGGATTTTTATGTGACCATAAATCTGTGTTGAGTGTTAAATATTCATTATAGTTCACTACAGGTTTCATTCAGTTGCAATTATTTTGATAGGTTATGCAGTATTTATATGCTATAATAGCACATAGCTCTGTGAACAGAGTTTCAATGATTTTGGACCTCCTATGTGTTTGTCTTGGGTAGATATTTAATAAAAGCTGAGTTGGTGCTGCAGGTTTGAGGCATTAAAAAATACTCTCTTCTGTTGATCTGCCTATTTCCACTAACTTCATGAATTCTTTGTCACATTTGCTTAATTTTTGGTTCCCTTGAGACCCGAAGGTTGTAGGCAGGGTAGGATTGATAGTATGGTATATTTCTTATTTTATTTCTAATGTTTTTTTTCCCTGAGTATCCATACAAGAATAACACACAGTACTGAACACTGTCTGCTATTATATGTCCCTTACTTTTGCCTCAGATTTTGGCAACCAATGGCTTAGGGATTTCCTGAATTAGAGGCAGCATCTGGACCATCATATTTTAATAGCCACTGGTGGACCTTTTCTCCACGAATTTGTCTAATCTCTTCTTTAACTCCATTTATGCTTTGGCCTTAACAACATCCTGTGGCAATGAGTTCCAAAATGTAATTATGTGTTGTGTGAAAAAGTACTTCCTCTTGTTGATTCTTAAATACTTGTTATGGGCAAAGTGCATTCTCTGCTGAGTGATAACACTGTTTTCTTTACTGCACTTGGAAGCAGTCACACCCTGGACAATAGGTGTTGCCAGCAGTAGGCCAATGTGGCTGTACACGGACATCACTGAGAAGAGTGACAGGATACAAGAGAATTGTGTAGAGGTCCCTGGTTTATTTGACTTTGTTCTGTCATGAGACTATACAGAGGAACATTACGCCCTTAAACAGAAATTGCACTGGTGGGTCATTTACTGATGATGTTTAACAAAGTGGACAAGTGTTTATTGTTGGCTCTTCCTCTTCCTGTACTTTGCAAATGAACTGAAATATAAACTCCAATTTACCATACGTGGTTAGATGCAAGTTTCCATTACTCTGTGTTTAACAACATACAGTTAATATATTATGCACTAAACACTTGTGTTTGCAACACAGATAATGTAGTTGTCTAACCCACATGATATACTTACTGTGTCAGGGTCATTTTCTTCCTGGCCAAAAGCTCAGAACCAGCAGCTGCATTGAGGGATGTCATTGTCCAACCAAGACCCTGAGCAGCAGGATCAATACATTTACTTCTAAAAAATTTCTATTTGTTAGTAAATGTTTTACCAGATAAGTCAATTTAAGTGAAATTACTAATTGTTTAGAACTTAGGCTTTTTACTTATGAAGCAAAATAAGGGTATAGGGTACTCTAACTTGATATTACTGAAGAAACCAGTGCCTAAAAGGTAGGAAAAATTTTGTGCAGCCAGATCCTCTTATTCATGTCAGCAATGCCCCAAAAGATTAGGACAAAAATAGATCTTCTGTGAGTTAATTTTGGATTGTATCAAGATGTTTACTGTTTGAACTTGCATTTGTAGTGCAATCCTACATTTTTAAGAGGATGATTCAAGAACTAATATTACTACAGATGACAGTCACTCTTTGACATGGATTTTGAAGACTAGAATGAAATTGTTATGAGAACATACGTGGTTGAACTATAATGTGTTCTTTCCTTTAATTTTTCTTTAAATGGAAAACCTATTTAACAAGTAATAGAAACAAAAGATGGCTAGAGAAATACTTACTCTGTTTGCAAAGGAAAATTATTCTCAGATGACAAAGACTGTCATAGTATCACTAACCAGTGAAAGTGTCTTCAGCTGAAGCCATGAAAATGCAATATAATTTATAGGATGTATTTTGAGGGGGGGACATATTGCGTATTCTCTGTTGTCAAATTGTAGGCATCTCCCTAAGATAGGCAATAGTCTCTCTGTCTTCCCATATTTAGAAAATCCTAAAAGAAGAAAGGTCTTCAAAGAGAAACCCTTAAATTCAACTCCTATGCCAAAAGGAGGCACTACCATAGGAAGTTGTCTATTGCTCCTATTCAGAATTGCCCTTTGGAGGTGCACATGTCTCCCTATTAGCTTGCAGTTTGGTGATATGAATTTTCTCCTTCAGGAAAGAGTTGTGAGATCATTTGTAGGTGCTGAGGGAACAGTGTAGAAATCAAATAGAGGGAACTTATAGCATTTACATGAACTGTGGGATTCAGTTAATGAGGATTTTCACTTCCTTCTAGATATTTTTCAGGCATTTGAACCTACTGCCATGATTCATGCAAACTTAGGAAGTCAGAGTACAGTAACTTCAGTCAGTACCATTTAACTTTTGTTTCACATGCATTTCCAGTGAAAAGTTCTCTTCTTTTCTTTCAAAGAAAACTAGCAATTTTCTTCTTTGCAAGATATTCAGTAATAAGACAGTTGTTTACAGCCTGGCTTGCACAGGGGCTCTAGAACTGTGCTTACAAATCATCTTCAAAATACAGTGGTCAGGATAGATGAGCTACAATTCACAGTGGGGTACAGTATAGTCTTCAAAAATTTATAACTGACACTTTACAAATACCTAATTTTTAAATATAATCAAGAAATCCTTGTATTAGGAAGAGCATAGAAGTTGAAATAACACAGAGGATTTATTGGAAAATACTTGTGAGTGTTCAGGACAGGCTTAAAACATGTAGCCATATGGTCGACATATGTATACGTTAGCTGAAACCAATATGTAGTTTCCACTGTCCAAGAACATAAAACTTATTTTGTAAATGCATTTTTATGCCAATAATTGTAAGATATAATTCTTCATATCAGTGAAATCTGATTATTTCTTTATTGACCAAGTAAGCAAGAGGAATCAGGACTTGTGTTAGCAAAACTTAGATGGCATCCCATGCAGCTCAGTTTCTGAGCCCAAATTTTTAACAACTGAGAGTGATATTTTGAGAAAGAAACAGTAAGACAAAAATACTAAGTTTGTTAATATATGGTAAAAATGTAGGAAAATGAACCTGCTTTTGAAAATGAAAGATTTTGCTTGGGGCTTAGGGTTTGGGTATTTGTGGGGATTTTTTTTTTTTTTTTGTTTGCTTGTTTGGGGCTTTTAAAATTTTAAATAGTGGATATCTTTGTGCATAGCTTTTAGTTCTAAAGGTATGTGTTTGGTTGGTTAGTTGGTTGGTTGGTTTTTTCCCTAAGCTGTTCCTTCTACAATTGCGTCACGATTTGAGAGAGGTACATCATGGCATTAACAACTGTTCCTGGTATATTACTCTTGGAATCAACTGCTTCTGAAAGGAAGATGTGTTTAAATACATAATCAATCCTGATTTAGATTAGTCTCAAAATTATTACATTTGAAGGGTACCTGTTAGATTTTGAAAGGTGCCTTGTCATTCTTAGCAGAATTGATTTTATTATTATTTTATTTGTTGCAGTTTCACTTGATTATAACGTGCAGAAAGAACTGCTGAGATCCCACACAGGCAGTCTGTTACAGCATCCCTGGACTCATTTGTACTCTGCCACGAAGTTCCTGAGGAACAAAGGGGCTTGACTGGTCAGCACATAAAGGCATGTCAGGAGCAAGATAGCTTGTAAACAGTGTGGGCAACCTGGAGAACAATACCCCACAACAAAATGGGGAGCTACCCAAAGAAGTTGGTTCACACATTTCTATGTGTACTGCTGTGGGGAGAGCTCAGCCATTGAATGACAATTCTAAGTGACCCATAGAGCTTGTATTTCATGTATTTAGCCACTTTAAGACCAACCCCAAATAGGTGACCATTTGGTTGCTGGTAAGATTTGAATTTTTTTTTTTTTTTAATTTTCTCTGGGAGGGAAGTTTTTCATTGTATGATCTTCCAAGGGAGTGAAAGGCTCACAATTCTCTGCAATGGATTTAGCTACAGGATCTTTTTGTCTCTATAGTCATGACTACTTACCCTGAGGTTATACCTATTTGGAAAAGAGGTAAATATAAACTCTTAGATATGCAGATACTGATTCCTAATAAAACAGTTTTAAAAGGAAATTTATGTCACCTTAAATTTTCAAGAGCTTCAGAGGGTCTTTCTTGTCTTTTTCCAGAGAAACCAAAGAGATGTTTTGCTCCTAACTTCATGCACACACCCATGATTTGGTTTCAAAAGTTAAGATAAACAAATGTGGCCCACAATTTTCCACTCCATTCTTAAATGGTTGAAGAATTTTTGGATATATTACCCTGAAAAGCTTTTCTTTGCAGAAAAGATGTAATTTTAGGTGGACCTGAAATAGACATAAAGCAATACGTACCTTAGGAAGATGAAGGAGCAGTAAAGCCCATATTTGTGGTATAAATTAGGAAGAAAATGAGACCTGTAGTTCTTCAATGAAAGTCTGGAATGTGCTGTGAATCAGGATAACACCTGAGACACAAGATGCTTTGAGCAGTGATCCCCTAAGGAATAAGACTCTGATATGGGACAAACAAATCTGTAACAAGCAGGGTTATGGTCTAGCTGGGTGAAGCTGGTAAAAAGCGAAAGATAGAAATCTGTAATTTCAATGAAACAGGGCTGTTGAGATAAACAGGATTAATACTGACTTCTAGCTCTGTGACTAAGATGAGGATCTTAAAAGAGAAAATCAGGGAGTTTCCCAGACATAACTGTAGGAAAATAAGATCTGATCAAGAATCTGGAGAAAAAAGCCTGGATCCACACTGGCTGTCTGATGACACATAAGTCCCTGTTACTGAGAGACAAAGATGACATGAACTGTAAAGGAAATTCTTGTGGAGATGGTGAAACTTCAGTTGCTGGAACAAACATTTGTTTGGATTTCTCTTCCTGGGGAATGGTGTAGTTCTCATCCCTATGTTGGAAGACTTGCTCCAGTTTCTTCTCCATAGGAAGAACAATGCTAAAAACAAGTCACTGCATGGAGATGAAGAAAGGAAATTCTGTGAGAAACAGTTTTAATTATTGTGGGAGTCTGCTAAATACTTAATTTGATTTTTAGGATTAAGCCTCTCTTTCCAGGATTGTAAAACACACAATCACCACACAAAGTTTGTTCCAGTGTGGTTTAGCTGTTAGATGTGTTACTGCTGGGAAGAAAAATACTCAGAAAGACATCCTAGATTTTTAAAAATTTTTCACATAGAGGGAGATTTTTAGGTTTTCACACCTTGACCTTTTCTTCTGTTGAATATTGCAAGACACTCTTTGACAAATTCTTAGAGATTATAAGGTTTAGTACAAGGCTGAATGTTGTCAGATGAACCCCTGTAGACTTGCTGACTTGCAGTTGAACACTAATGCTTTTCTACTACAGCATTTTGTTCTGAGCATCCCTTTTCATTAGACATTTTCATTTTAGAAATTCTCAAAATGAAAGTGCCTAAAATACAAGTTTCATATAAACTTGAAATCTCAACTTGGAGTGATTGGAGTATATAATACTAAAAATTACCCTTTAAAATGGGAAGTGAAAATTCCACCCTATAGAAAAAAGGTCTTTGTTGAGACTTTCAGGTGGAGAGTTAGATGGAATCTGCACATCAGAGCAGTTAGATCAATGTCTTCTGAGTTGGTCTTATTTCCAGGTTAAGTACTCAGTAATAAGCAGCAATGATCTAATGATCTCCACATAACAGTTCATTTAGCAATTTTTAAGAATACATTGCCATCTGGTGTACAAAATTTTGAATTTCTTTATCAGTTTTACTATTTAAAATCCAATGCCCTTGGGCAGAAAATCTTCCATCATTTTAACTTTCTGAAATCAACCTCTTGACTCAAATGAACTAAAACCTATTGTACTTTCCAATGCAATTGTTTTGTAAAGGGTTTCTGAACATTTGAGAATTCACACTATAGAAATAAACACATTTAAATTGCTACAGAGACTACTTACATGTAAGGGCTTAGGTTCCCTGTGGCTGAAATATCTATCTTGTTTTATCTCTAAGCTAAGAGAGGAAATCAAACATAATCCTTCAAAAATAAATTGTGCTTATATTAGTAAGAGAGGCACTGCACTGAGGTGCAGCATCCTTACTGCTTGTACCTTGTGCAAAGGGAAGTTTAGAAAACAAAAAGCAGACCTTCAACCCAGAGAGATTTTAGGGGATGTTTCACTGATTTAAATTAAGCAAAGGTTTGATTCCTAATTTCTACCTTGATTGAACAGCAGATTTTGAGTAGGTACTTTCATTTGGTCTCACCATAAGCAACTCTGAGTTTGTATAAGTTTTTTCACATATGTCTTTGGATCTTCCACAATCATTGACCAAGAATGATTATGGTTTTATGAAAGCTAGTAAAACTGGCTCCTCAATCATTATGCTTGTGACATGGTAGGCATCATAAAATGATTTTGCTGTCAAAAAAATTACCAAACAAACAAACAAACAAACAAAAGATGCCCTGCTTAAATACACACATTTTTCTGTAGTGTAAATAAAATTCTAAAGTCTCTTAAAAGCAAGTAAAAACTCACAGCTCTCCAAGCTCTCCAACCCCCAATTGCATCCAGTTAGATGAGAAACGGAGCAGTTGCAGAATCACAAAATATTTTGAATTGGAAGGGACCCATAAGGATAATTTTAGGATTGGTTCTGAATCCCCATGTAAAGAATTTTTAAAATTATTCTAATGAAAAATTATTCTAATGAAGTTTTCAAAAATTGCTTTTTTTTTAAACAGCTGATTTCTAGTTTGGACAAATTTAGGGTAAACTAGCTGAGTGATTTTCTAACAAGGGCACTATACATGCTGCTCTGCGCCTCTACAGTGTCTCTCTACGACAATGGGGTCCAGCTTTCCTTGGTCATGAAAGACTGCCATACTAATAAACATGTTTAGTACTAATCTTTCTTATCTTGGGTTTCTGAGGACCTCTTTTTCTCTTCTCATGGAATCTGAGGAACAAACACATGAGGTTACTGGGTCAGGCTCGAGTTCTTCTAACAATGAACTTTGATTTGTTTAATTCATCTGTCAGGATTTGTTTGGCTTTACATAATTACTTCCAGACTTATCTGTGATAACTTAACGGCTTACTTTTGTTGTGACCTTTTTGGTAAGGTTGTATATAAAAAAAATTCACTGATTGCTAAAGAGGATGTGGGCAGTATTATAACAGATATTTGTTTGATTAAATGGTAATTAAAAAGTGAATGTAATTAAAAATACAGTTATGACGAGCTCTTGTTCATTCTGACTCTTGTGGGGCTTAGAGGTCAGTTTATGGTCTTGCTTTTAGTGGTTATTACTATTTATTATGTGTATGCTACAGTAAGCACTGCATAAATAAAAAACTACAAAATAGTTATTGCAATCCCTTTAGAAAAAATAATTGTCTAAAGTAAACTTCTAGTAGATTGCGTTTTAAAATTCTGCCTATTATTTATCCTGAAATTGTTTGCTGCAGTCAAATTGGGATTCACAATAGAAACTTGACCCTTAAAAAGATGGCCATTTTCAACACAGAGAAGTGTCTTGGCACATGCTGCAGAAAGCTAGAGTTGTCTTGATTTTTCCAAATTCTCTTTTGGTATAATTAATACTTCACGGGAAACTAGTCCTGTCTGTGTATGAGAATATAAAGATATGGTTGCACAAGTGTGGGAAGACAGAGAACGTTTGCACTTTCTGATGTAAGAAGGAAGACTCCCTAGATCCCCATCTCACTATGACATCTTTATCTTATCCCTATTAAACTGTGCTTTGAACCTGATTGCTGGAGAGAGGAAAAGTAAGGAGGAAAGCTTAGTACAAATTAGAGTAGTTTAATTATAAATGTAAATAAGAAAAATTAAAGCTGTTTGATCAGGCAAAAGAATCAAGAAAAAAACATCAGTTTTAAGATCAAGTATAGACTTTTATTTCTGCTTCATCAGAATGATTTGCAATATTATCTCTAATTCTATGATGACATTATAATTTGTGATTATAGATTATATAAATGTGATTTATAATTATATAAATGACACAGCAATCTCTTTTTTTTTTTCCAATATACCCATGCAATCATACCAAGTTAATCAAGACATAAACTGATGCATTTTATTTTCTCACCTGACTGCCTTTTCATCTGCAGCAGAAGCTAAGAGAAGCCATGAAGTCTTGATATCTGTTTCCACACTTTTCTTCTTGGTAAATTTTAATACATTTTAAAAGTCTTACCTTATGAAGCTCTGAAACATATCAGACACAGTTGCTATACTTACATTTAACAATGCTCTCAGGGAAATAGAAAAGTGAAGTGACATGTTGCATAAATTGGAAGAACTTCCAGGTCATGGAATAAACTGGTTGTTTCTACTATTTTGGGGCCTTTTATTTGTTTGTTTGGTTGGTTGGTTTGGTTGGTTTTTTGGGGTTGGTTTTTTGTTTTTTTTTTTTTCCTACTTAGTTTTCAGGGGAAAAAATATTTGTAGCCTCCACCTGTCATTATGTTGAGAACAGTAAGTATTCGTACTTCTCTTTTAAACATTTGTAATTAGCCCTGAATGGCAAGTTAGTTCTTTTTTGTTTGGATGTTTAACCAAATAAAAGTCTTAGTGGATCTGAAAATATTTAAAATAGTAGTATTTTTTTCTACAGACTTTATGCTGAAATTTGATTCCCTTTTGTGTGTTGCTAGCAGTTTTAGCTGTAAATTCATCTTGATCTATATCTTTAAGTAACTTGAATATTATAGTGCTGTTCCTAATCTGCTGTACTAATGCCAGATCTAGATCTCTCCTCATCTATATCTCTTCTTCTGGAGTTAAAACCCTAATTCAGGCCAGCTGCATAGGTAGCTTGTGTCTAGGTTTGTTTGCCAGTGAAAAACAGCAAATAGCAGTAAGTGCTCACTGTGGATGTGGGAGATGGGCAACTGAGTCTCTGCTCTAAATCAAGCATGAGCTGTACCATCTGTAGCAGGTATTCACACGCCAGATGAATCTCCCAAATATTTCTGTGCTGACCTTTGGCTCCTCGTATGCTCTGAACAAGTCCACAGCTTTAAGGTCCACTAACAAATTGGGTGTTTTCTATAATGTTACATCTGTAAATGACAGTAATTGTAAATTGCTTGAGAAGCTCCCTAGTGGAAAGCAGACCTATCTATTCTGAGAGGACAGCAGCTTTGAGACATAAGCTAATGCAACTGTCCCTTCCTTTTTCTCCTGATCACTTTCTGCTAGAAGAAATATGTAATGTGAAGTTCAGATGTCAATATAAAACAGTTTGTTCCATATCTTCTCTCCCCTTGGCATGCAGGGCAGTTGGGTAATCCTCATCTGAAAGTTTGATGAGGACTCAAGTCGTGTTCTGGTGTGCTTCCACTGAATCTGCCTGCCCCCATCCCTGCATGGCCACCTGAAATAGAATTGTTCCTGTGGAGATGTAGAGCTGTGGAGTACACAGGGACTTAAAGACTTAAGTTCAGAAAAGGGATCTTCAGGTGTTTTTCTTGCCCCTGTTTCAGAATTAGAGAATTGACAAGATTGCCATAGAGAAGAGAGCTGGATTCTGCTATCATACCTGAGGCAGAGATGTTTTATCACCCAGAAGAAAATAGTTCAGCCAGTATATTTGATTTTTTTTGTTGTTGTTGTTTTTACATTTGTTTGCAAGATTTAGAGTAAATGCTAAAGACCACTGTGTTGCTTAAAAAACTGTGGGTTTGAGCCAGACAGGAACAGTAAACAAATATTTCCCTGATGCTTTTAGTTACTAGGGACCTCATGGAGGAAAAACAAATAATGCAAACTACACACATATGGTTAGCCTTACGGTAGGATTAATTTTATTTTTACTGCAGTAACCTTCCCATGTAGGATGTATGATTTCCTTTACTGCTACTTTCAATATTACAAAAGATAGCTAATTACAATCTAGGTTGGTGTTAGTCAGTTCCTCTAGACACCAAGACTCCCAGTGGGAACTGCAGGGGATCTGTGAGGGGAGGCCGGGGCTGCCCCAGCCGGGCACAGCCGGTTCCAGCTGGACACAGCCGGTTCCAGCCGGGCACAGCCGGTTCCAGCCGGGCACAGCCGGTTCCAGC
>WEKY01040119.1:0-27464 GCA_013390045.1 Picathartes gymnocephalus | reverse complement strand
GGTTCCAGCCGGACCCAGCCGGTTCCAGCAGGGCACAGCCGGTTCCAGCAGGGCACAGCCGGTTCCAGCTGGGCACAGCCAGTTCCAGCCAGATCCAAGTGCTCATGGCAGGGCGCAGCTGAGCCCACGGCTGGCCGGGGCGGGGGCACTGTGAGGGAAGGTAGAGAGAGGAGGAGGAGGAGGAGGAGGGAACGGAGGAAAGGACAACAGAGGGAACGCACAGTCAGAGGAGTAGGAGGTACACTATGGCAGAACAGGCACACCCCATAGGCACTCCAGCCCATGGAGGGGACATGCCAGAGCATGGGCAAACAGAGAAGGAAGGATTGGCAGAGGGGAACCCCTGTGAACTGATCCCCATCCCCTGTGCCACCCATCACCTCCACTGAAGACACTGAATGGACCTGCAGCAAGAACAAGGAGAGAGGAGAAAGGACCACAGGAGAAGGAAGACATGACACGGGGACCAGATGTGAGGAGGAGAGGTTTCCAGGCTCCTCCTGAAGAGGAGCTGAGACTGGGAGAGGATGATGGGTATTTTTTTCCCTTTTTTTATTTTTGCCTTTCCCCTCTGTGTTCTGGATCAGTTATTAAATATTTATTTTAATTGACATTAATTTCCCCAGGTTGAATCTGTTTTGCCCAGGGCAGTGCTTGGTAATTGATCTCCCTGTCTTCCTCTCAATCCATGGACTTTCTCACTCCAGTTTGTCCTATTCTGTCCCTGGTCCCACTGGCTGGGAGGAGTAAGCATGCAAGTGTGTGTGAGGGCTGCCATACCAAACCCTTTCCTAATGGCTGTTGCTGTGACACCAGGGTCTCTTACAGCTTCATCCTACAGGTGTGGCCTTGTGGATGGCATTTGGCCCAGCTGTCGTGTCAGTGAGATATAACACCTCTCTAGTCAGCAGCACAAGGAGGATAAAATCTCTGGTTTGGATGGGCCTGAACTGTGATTCTTCGTAGTCGGATGTGAATTGGAACCACCTCTGCTGAATTCAGGGCTCCTGAATCTAGCATTGACCCTTCTCTGTGGACAGTCTTTATGGACTTAAGATGTAATTTCCTTTGTGGCTTCACTGTGGGAATGTGGAGGATTGTTGCAGGTCTATTGGGTTCCTGTCATTTTTCTCTAACAAAAAGTGCCCAGCACAGCTTTCCAGGCTACACTTCAAGGTCAGGATTGTAACTGTGAGTGTAAATACAAGAATATATCACCTCTTAGGACAGACAGTTCTGATTTGTGTATCTGAGATATTGAATCCCTTGGAAGAGATCTACAACTACCTGAAAGGAGATTGTAGCCCTGTGTGGGTTGGCCTTTTCTCCTAGGGGACCAATGATAGGACCAGAGGACACAGTCTTAAACTGTACCAGAGGGGTTTAAGTTCAGCATTAGGAAGAAAGTCTTCATTGAAAGAGTAATTAGACATTGGAATGGGCTGTCCGGAGAGGCTATTGGAGTCTTTTCTCTGGAAATGTCTAAGACTGGATGTTGCACTAGGTGCCGTGGTCTACTTGACAAGGTGATGTTCAGTCATAGATTGGACTCGATGATTTCCGAGGTCTTTTCTTAACCTAATTGAGTCTGTGATTCTGTGAAGACCAGCTAAGAGGAAAACTAATTCAAATATGATGCAATTATTATATCTTCTGGCTTTGTTCGTACTAAATGTTGTAAAACTCTCATCTCATTATATACAGGAGTAATAATTTTTTAAGGTTGAATATATTGTATGTAATAATCTACAAGAAACTGGGAGAATTTTGAAGGCACTGTACCATTATTTGGAAGAGGTTCTAACCAGTATATAGGTACACTGTCTTTTAATCCTTTGCATTTTGACAGCAAACTGTCTCAGGCTTTTAGTTGAAACTGAAGAATTATTTTGGATTCCTCCTCCAGAATGCCTGATATTATGAAGCCTTGGTCCTTGGTACATACTTGATGTGCTTAACTAATTATGCTCTGAAGTACTTCAAGAGATAAAGCTATGGTAATAAACACATCCCATGTTTAAATTCTGCATTTATAGAATCCAATATTAATGACGAATTTTCTGGGTAGATACTTACCTCAAAGAAGGTTTCCGAAGTGAGCCTGTTTTTCTGCTAAAGCAGTTATACTTGGTTTTGCAGTCGGTGCAAGTATTTACGTGAGGCTTTCCGAGCGACAGGGAAGCTGAGAGCCTGAAGGCAGCCTGTGAGGTGCTTTTCCCACTAGATGGCAGAAGATACTTTGGGCCAGAATATTCAGCAATTTGAACAACATACAGAATTACTGGACTTGTATACTATGTTTTGCCCACAAGTACAGAGATTTTATTTATTAAAAGTTTATCTGGTCATACATTATCCAGATTCATATGACTATACAGCCCCACTCTCTCTGTACAAATAGAGCAAGTAATAAGTAAATTAGTAAGCAAAAGTGTAAGTAAATAAGTAAATTGAAATTACAAGGGTTTGATTGCAAAAATCTCTTGTTATTTACATGGCATTGCAATCAGAAATGCGTACAGAAATTTCTGTATAGAAAAACATATCTAACGGATCTGCAAAAGTGCAATGAAACTGATGCAAATACTATTGTTATGTTTCCATTATAATATGTACCATATTTTGAGACTGTATATATAATACAATATTTGTATTTTAAATGCTTTGTATTGCATAGCGTATTGAATTGATAAGATTTTTACCTTGTAATAGTTTTCAGCAACGTTTGCATGGATATTCAGTTTAATGTGGGTTAGATACAGCACTGTGACAAGACAATAATTCTTGTTTTGCCAGCTCTTCCTAGAGCATTTGCAGCTCCAGAATCTTCATTGAATAATGCAGCAAATGTGCACTGCACATATACATAGATATAGAAATCTCCCTCTCTCTTGTTTAAATGCATTTATGTAAATATGGATCTGTGCTTTGACTTATTTTTCCCTAAGTGTTTCTCTCACCATCAGGCAAACTCCACAGCTGATAATGCAATTGTTTACTGTGAATGTTTTTCATACAAGTTTGGGTGCAATATTACCTGCAGGCTGGAAATACTGAAAAACCCAGCTACATCTCAGGCCAAAGGTGGTAGAATGTATTCTGAAAAGGTCAGTGGAAAGCAAAAGGGTGTCAAAGACCTTAACTCCAGCTAAACTTATTTTATTGTTTTATAACCATGGAACAGATTAACTGCTGAGTCTCAGTAGAAAGTTTCCAAACAGAAAAATACTTGGACCTCAGTTTGCTTTAATTAACTGGCAGTTAACTTGTCCTTATGACTTAAAAAAATATCCTAGATATTATGTAAATTATTTGTTATTGAGACTAGTTGAATCACCCATGCTTTTAATATTGCCAGTTCTAACTCCCATTTTTCATCTCTGTATGATTTTCTGAACTGTAACACTTTTCCAGGGTACTATTTTATATCCTGGCTGTGCCTCAGGCTGAAATTTTTGAAAATTTTTGGCTGAGAGGGTTCCGTTATTTCTAATAAAGTCTAGGGAAAATGGATTATTTGTTCCATGTTTTTTAAAAATAAAACCTGGGACCTTTTCTTTGAATGAGTCCTGCTGTCTGGTGCTCTGGAGTAAGGGATTTGAAATTCTAGTGAGGAGGAATTTGTAAGGAAAGGTATTTTGGAGTCAGAATGTGACTTTTACTACTCATGGGAAAGTCTGTCACAGGCCTTTGCAAAATCTTTCTTGCACATAGATTGTATAATCTCCGAGGTTCTTCTGTGTGAATGTGTCCAGGAAACATATTTATGCATCCCAGGTCTGCCAGGGAGGGCACAGAGCACCCCACAGCATGAGTGAGCACACTGCCCTCCATCCATGGGACTGTGGCCAGAGACAGGAAAGGATCCAGCTGGATTCATCTCTCGCCATTTCATGCATCTCTGTCAGCCCCTGCGTGCTGCTCCCTGCACAGGCTTTCTTAGGCACAATACACGTTCTGTCTTTTAAAGTCTGCTGGCAGTGGGTGGGGTAACCCAGCTCAGATGTATGTATTTCTAATCTGGATGAATCTGATCTGATGACTCCAGTGAGAGAACTGGATATGCAGTTCTGCAGAAGGAAAATTGGGCTGACTGAGCCCAAATAAAAGAATGCATGTTCTCAGCATAAATTTGTTTCAGGTACAATATTTTGCTTGACAAAGGAGACATCCTGACAGTACCTGGAGGCACTTCAGTATTTTTGGCATCAGGGGAGCCCCTAGAATAGCTCCTGCCATTTAGTGACAATCCTCTCCTCTAGTTTCTGAGAAGGGCAGTCTGCTTGGAGTATGCTGTTCCATTGTTCCTTAAGAACTCCTAAACTACCACATATTTTTAAGAATGGAAAAATCTATTGCTCTGTTAAAATAAAGGTTTAAATATTCATTTAAATGAAAGGAAATAGTTGCCAAAAGACAAGGCAGTGATATGCTCCTGGAATTTAACTATGCTGTTTTCTCTCTTGCTTGTTTTGAGCCTTAGAAGAAGACTGTGTTCTTGCAAGAACTGTCTCATGCAGAATGATGTCCGTACCCTCACACCACCCTGAAAATTCTAAATTCTTGCGTGGCATATGAAATAGCAAAACACAAATGATTTTTCAAAGGATGCCCTTCCTCCTATTGTGTAGTTTGAGGGTGTCCATGGTGTTAACTACTGAAATGATATGGTCATACAGGCAAATTACTTTGTAACTTGTTGGAGATTGCCCTTCATTTTGGAATATGATGCTGTTGTTTCTTACTCCTTTTATCAGGCAGGAAACATAAACATTGTCAAACCTGTTTCCCTTAAACTCATGTCTCTTGTAGAAACATTGTGCTGTCAACTGCATTTCTTAAGTGAGTTCAACCTTGCTTTCTCTGCTACCATTTTCAGATCTACTATTTCACAAATCATGAATCTCGAGAAACAATTATTGTATAAATATCTTAACAGCACTGTAGAAAGCAGCGTAACCTCAACATCTCATAGAGACCAATTAGGCTAAATAAACATATTTTATTCCTTGATTGGAAGAAGATTCTCTGAATAATATAATGCTATTTCTCTCTACCTTGCTTTAGGGAACTTTTTCAGTGAGGTCTGTCACACAGAATGGTATCCATGTCATGAAATACTCTTTCCTATGTATGAGGAGCTGTTTTAATAGATACAAATAATTTTGTTGAAAAGATTGCCTAGGTGTTTTTTCTTTTTTTTTTTTTACGCTAGTTTTCCATTTGTAAACATAAAACAGAGGGCAAGTGTTCAACGAAGGGAAATTCCTTCTGTGAAACAACATTTCCAACCAATAGAGTTCTGGGCAGGTTAGCAGACAGTAATGCTACTTTGGAGTTGTGGTTCTAAGCAGATTTTAATGCTCTTGCTGATACCATATAAATATTCCATGAATACTTACACTTAAAACCAGTTAAAAATCAACTATGTCACTTGGGGGTATATTTGGGTCTATATTCCCTTTGTTGTTGCTGTAAAAGATAACACAGAACTACTTTAAATATACATTTCCTGTATCCCATAAAAATCTTGGCTCTTAGTTTGCTTTCATGTTAGCAGAAGAGATTAGTTCCAAGCAACATTAAGAATCAAAGAAACTCAGCAAATTGAGGTGCCTTGAAATATCTGTCAAATAAATCCAATATAATGGGTTGTTTGGTCTTGATAGCGAAACAAAACAAACAAAAACAACATCCCATGTCTGCTAAAATTTCAGTATGGTGCTGGAATGGAGGTCAGAGCTTCCTCAATATGAAAAGGAATCCTGTTACGGGGATAAGTAATCAACCACCTGGGAGAATATAAAACTAAAATGAGAGGTGTCCACGGAGACACAGCAGTGCTGCCAAGTTAAAGATTTAAATCCAAATAAAATATTACAGTAGTCTCAGGTGATAGCATCCATAGAAGTTTGGACCTCATTAGGGGAATTGAAAAGCTTAGAGCTGTTTCCAGTAATAACACTCAATTTAGTTGGTTAAATTAAAGCCAAACTAATCTCCTTTCCATGAAGTGTTTGAACAAGTTGTAGAAAACTCCCCCATCAGTTTTCTTCTAGGAGAAAGAAATCTCATATAAATAGTGCTGCAAGACTGAAAAACTCTGCAGCAACCTGGCAATTCCCATTTACACTTTGGTGTGGTCCTATCTCTTCACCTATTAAACAAATCTAGAGACCATGCTGTTTCATCCTTCATCAGATCTTATAAAATGAAGTTTCTGGGTAGCGTTGGGGTTCACAGGTGTCAGCTTTCATAAAGAAAGTGGTGAGTTCATGATCTCAACAGAAGCTGGTGGAATTTGGTTTGAAGGAACTGAAAGTAGGGTTTTCCTATTCATGTGGCATCCTCCGTGTTTTTTCATTTAGACCTCAACTGCTTATAAAGATTCTTAGGAAACATTTAACTTGCCAGAGTAAAAGGGAAGAGATGACTTTAAAGAAACTGTTGAAGTAAGGAACAAAACATGTTTGATATATTAAAAATCAAAATTAAACAGAAAAATCAACCAAACTAAGGAAAAGCTATCTATCTTCATAATTCAAGGAATAGCAATTACAGAAAATGACCGTGTACATACAGTGTATGTGAATATCTGTGAGCAAAGCCTTTTCTATGAGCCATACTGATGTGACAGTAAAATTATAAATTTAAAATGTGTATGAATGATTACACTTAGTCATTCTTGGTCCACCCCACCTTAAACAGTACTATTGCTTCTCACCTATTGCATTTTTCCATTTTCTGCATCAAGTGAAAGCGGTAGGGAAAATTTGGTTTTCCAATTTTCCTTGGCATTTTTGAATATACATACAGTAAGACTGAATAAATTTTCTGTGTTTATATTTACGAGATATTTTACTCTGACTAAAATTGCGGCACTACAGCAAATGCTGTCGTGATGTCATCATAATAGTTATTTGTGGACACCATGAAGATAAGATGATTTCATTCTGTATACAGAGTTTTATTAAATGCCTATAAATAAATCTTGAAACATATGACAGGTCTGTTATCATTTTTTGTTACTTACTGTGTTCTAAAACTTATCCTGGGTCCAATAAAGTGCTTAAGAGGAATTTGCCACAGTGAATTTTTGCATGTGTTTAAAAGCTAACATGTGCTGGAGGGCTTTGCTGAACTTTGCTGGACATCTTGGTTGTGTCTTATGATTTATCATGCTTTTATTATGCTGTCTGAGTTTCTCATGCTTGTCACCTTTGCTTTCACAGCTTAGATAATTTCTTACTTTAAAAATTCACTTTGCTCTTGATAAGTAGTGAAAAATGTCGCTGTTCAAGGCAAAAAGTGTCCCATGGAAGCTGTACACAGCAGGAAGGAGAAACAAAAGAAGAGAACATCAATGAGAACTGTTGAGTCAACTGGACTGAAATCAAGAAACTGCTTTCCTACCTTCTTAGATAAGAAGGCATGTTACTACAAAGTCTTGATCCTTCAGTGTGCTGCCACCTTCATGTCAAAAACTTCAGTGTGGTCCATTCAAAGCTTTTTATGTGGCTTTGAAGATATGCTACAGAATAACCTACAGAAAGGAAGACATTGCACCACTAATGCATCCAGATCCCCATAGTATTCTTTGGCAAGTTATTGTGACTTTTCATGGGAGAAATAGAAGATTACATGAATGGGTACTTGAGACTGACCTATTCAAGTCACTGTTGGTCTGCATTTGTCTACAGTTTAGGCTGACTATGCTGTTGATGAGGGAAAAGCTGTTGACTTTGTCAACTTGCAAAACTTGACCTTGACGTCAGTCTTGCAGGTATGGTCATGTAGTTACTGGACATACCAGTGATTTCTGGAAAAAAATAAGTTTCTGCTTCAGTCATAGATGGGAAAATAATGTGGGAATGTGCTGGAGGGGTTGGACTTAGCAGCCTGGGGTGTGACAGGAGCAGAAAGGCTCATTCCTGGGCTATGAATGTTTCTTTTCTGGCTAACCCAGGCAGAGCAAGGCCAGGACACTGCTAGTAATACCCAAGTCTTTTTAGACACATACATGTCTAAAATCTAGGATTATAAATGCCTTAACACCTTAAGCAGTTATAGAGAAGAAATTAATTAACAGCCTCATTTAAAAAACAAAATAGCAAACAGTGCTAGAAAGTTCAAAGATTAAGCTGTTATTCCATTAAAATATACCCTGATTTTTGCAACAATTGAGGCCATTTATGCTCTTCAAAATAGCTTGTATTAAACTATGCTGCACAACACAGCCTTAAAGGCACAAGGATGTTGTGTTGGTGATTCAGTGGGGTGTTGTTTAGTCACAAAAAATTTCCATGACTTTTTCAGTTCCTCTTATTAAAGTCTCTTTTTGCCCTTTACCAAGGCTGTTGGTACACAAATTGAGGTACCATGAGGTAATAAAATAAATTTCTTTTAAGGAAGCAATTGATCCAAAGCCTTCTTAAAGACACATTTTAGATTTAAAACAAAAAAAAAAATTAAGCTGTACTTACTTAAAACCTACACTACAAAAAGCCCAAGATAGCACTTCTGGTTGAGACAAAATTCAATGGAAGCCGTGCTATTGAAAGGAATGCACACTTGGACCCCAAATAATCACAAAATTATAATGTGATTTCATTTTATTCCTGAAATCGCTAGTCAAAGGAATTAAATTATAGGTATGAAACATGTGCCTATGGAATAGAGCACATTGTGAAACTAACTTCTCATTTATGCTTTATTTCTATTGTATACAGAGTCTAGAATGTTTTGGATTTTTTTTAATAACCATGTATAGCTCTCTTAAACTGTGTGAGTCTCTTTGGAATATAAGCCTGTTTATTTTATTGTGCTCTGTTTAGCTATTCTAAAAAAGAGTTACACACACATAATTGTAGCCATCTGTTGTGTTTTAAGTCCAATCTAGCCCAAAAGTCAAAAAAGTCATGGCAACAACTTATAAAAACAAAGGCAATAATATGAACTCACTATGGTTACTGGTGAACCTTTATTTTTCCCTTCAAATGAAGTAAGTTTCCTCAGAGAATTATTTTAATGTTTGATTTATTTCTTTATTAAATATGCCCACAGTATGACCAGTTTCTCTATCAAGATTGTCATATAGCTGTCTCCTTGACTGTAAATCTGTGTTTCTCCAAAAACATGAGTACTCTTATGATAAAAAATGAAGCTCTAAGTGAAACCCCAGTGCTTGCCATATATTACTTTAGCATAAACCAGCAAGCAGGATTAAGATTGCTTAAGAAAATCTATTAGTAGTGATGAATAATATTTATCATATAATATATTTAAACCATACTCTGACAGATTTAGAATTATTTCTATATTTTAGATATTTGATGTATTAGGTTTAATAATTCACTGAGATATTTAGTAAACAGTTTCCACAATTAGTTTAATCAAAATGTCAGTGACTTTTACGAGACATTGTTAATTTTCAGGATTATTCTGTCTTCTAGACATACCGAGTTTGTAAGTGTATCACAGTTACTTCAGCTAGGAGCGATGCATTAGTACTTGCACAGTGAACAGTAAATGGCACACGTGTGTTGAAAATGACCTCTACGTGTATTGGATAAGGTCAAATAGATGCTTTCTGCTACTGCAGATTGTTGATATTGCATACTTCATCAATTCTCTTTTCTCTATATTTATGTAAAAATCCCACAATAGAAATCCATGTACAGCTATTTTTACTGAATAATTCACACACCTAGCTCCTGTTAATAGAAAAACTGGAATGTTTGGGGAGTAGTGCTGTCCTTTGAGGAGAATTACAGACTACAGAATTCTAGTGGCTTGTAATTTCTTGAGAAGGATGAGGATGCCCGAGGAATGAAATGCATCCTGGCTAGACCCATTCCTCTCATTTGACTAGCCTTATGCTTGCCATTAGGCAGAATGCACACAAGTCCCAGCTTCCTCCAGAGAGAGGGTGGCCCAATGACAAATGGGTGTCTGTCCTACAAGTTCCCTAATAGTCACCAGCAGGGAGCTAGGTTGTTTGTGTCAAACCAAACTGGACACAGGAAGAGTGAAGATAAGATGAAAAATAACAGGGATCAGTTTCCAGTTGTTCAAGCCATCTTATGGGAAATAAGAGGAGATGTAAGTAATGGACAATTTGTGGATTGTTTTATTCAGGTAGTAGTAATCTAAATAAAATGGCAGGTAGATACACTGATGTAGATTGGAGGTGAAATAAGAAGTGTAAATGACAGTGTCTGTGCAAACTTTGCTCACAATCATAAATGTCATGTAAAAGCGAACTGGTTTTTTTTCACTTCTCATTCATTGTGTTAATTGTGTGTGGATATCTGTGCTTTTACTCTTGATTCTTTTGTTAAATATGCCTAGCGAGCATGGGAGTGAACCACTCCCATTGGTATCAACCTCATACTACCATTAAAAGGGATGGTGAAGACCTACTAATTTTCTTCCAAAGGTGTACAAAAAGATGACATATTTGCAGCATGATGGGAACTGCAAAGATTTGATCCATAATACCAACTCCAATTTTTGTTTTTCCCTTAGAAACTTAGACTGAACAATTTCCATATATTTTCTTGAGCTACAATGAATAAATTTCTGTAAAATATAAACTCTTCAGGAATCCCTCCCCTTTTTTACTCTCCTACTTTTGCTTTTGATAGACTTTTGATTCTCTCCTATTCTAAGTATTTTCCAAGTATTTATCATTAACTCTTGTTGGTCTATGCATTTGTTCATCTCTAACTGTGGCCACTGTCTTTTAAATCTTAATGACCAAAGTTTTCTGATTTGGTGCATTTCTTTTATTACCTTCTATCAAATAACACAGTAATTTAAAATAATATTTTATGTCATCCATACAAGGCATTAATTTCTTTACTACCTTATCATATAAATATTTCTCTGACTCTGAGTATTATTTCATTACAAATAGATCAGTGGGTAAAAGTAGGGCATGCCCATGGTTCAGAAAGTGAAAGGTGCATGTGGCTGTGGAACAGAAGCTGTGCCAGACTGGAATCTGATCAGTAGCACTATTGGTAGCCTTACTCAGACATTACCCACAGACAGCTGGGTCCACCTGCAAGAGGTCCTGATTTTATGGATATTGTGTCATCTACAGCAGGTAAGAGAAATAATTCTAGGCAAAGCAAAGACCTTAGGACCTTTTCAGTATTCAGCCGAGAAAACTGAAATACTGATGACACCAACTTAAATGCAAGTGGAATGGTTTGGGATGACTTAAAAACAAGGTTATTTCTTAAAAATTAGTACTTCTGAAGACCAGAGGCTTAAGTTTCTAATCAGAGGTTTCATCTGTTAGGCAGGTGGTTGTACAAAATCATTTGAAAAGTATTAGTAGGATTAAAATATTACAGTTTTGTGTTGCAGTGCTTGGAATGTCAGTTTTCTCTAACCCTCTCTCCCCGATTTCTTCTGTTTCAGGCTCTGGTTAATATTAATCCAAACAAATGGTGCAAACATTCTGGGTGTGATGGAACAAGGCATAAAAGTGTGTTCATAATTTGGAGTATGTGAGTTATCCTTTCAACTGATAAGCATATGATTGAATGCTCTGCTGGAATGGGGCCAGGGTACATTTTGCTGCTGATTAAAATGAGATTGCGCCTGTGCTGTAACCCACACCTTCATATCCAACTGCACCCCTACAAAGGATGGAGTTGGTACATTGTGGACAAGATTGTTATTGCATTGAACAGCCAGACAGTGTTCATATTATCCTTCAGTACTGCACAAAAACAAACAAACAAACAAACAAACAAACAATCTGTAAGAATTATGATCTGTGAGTGAACAAAGAAAACAGGCCTATTTCCACAGTTCAAACAACGGGGAAAACCTCTTACGTACTTAATTAGGTGCACTGCCTGACTAAAGCCTGCATGATTTGGCCAACATTTCCTATCATTCCAATGTTATGACAGAAGTTGCCAGAACAATTCCAGCTGAGAAGAAGTCATGCTCCACACTGCATTCAGAGGATAAATGGAAGATGACTTCAGAACCTGAAAATTGATTCACAGCTGCTAATGATAGCACATAATCCTGTTGCTCAGCTCCTGTTGACCTCTCAGGTTTAATGACCCTTCTATTTACACATAACATGAGATAGAAGAGGTTTCCTCTCAGGTAAACAAAATGAAGCTTTTGCTCTTAAGTCTTGTAGATTTTGTATAGAAAACTCTGTTTTGACAAATCCTGTAAAAATAGTATTATATTTCCAATAAAAACCCTTAATCTTTTATTCTACTGATTATATTTTTTCTGTTTTTGATATCTGGTGGCAGAGATTTAGGTTCATTAGTTTCCTATTTGTGTATCATTCATGGGAGCCTGATATCTAATTCTGGTTTTCTAGAAATCACTCCTAATAGTATTTTTAATTATCTCTCTATTCTACTTGAGTAGCCTAAACCTTGACAATAACTCGGATTCACATTACAAGATGTTTCAAGAGGAATATCTGTTGGTGTTCAAGGACTTCTCTGTCTAGCTGTCTTTCTCTTGGCCACAGAATAGACAATTATACTCTACTTGCTTTTTCTGACACACCTCTTTTTCTGTCGGTTTTGTTTCTGAAATACCTGCATTTTTTCAAAATTTTTTGCTGCTTTTAAAAGGACGTATTAACTTCTATAGCACAAAATAACAAAGTGCTGCAGTCAAATATATACTCCTAGGAGATGGATTTTACTCATTTCTGCTTTCACCTTTGTAGGTATCCTTTTCTGGGAATTAGAAAAATTTTCCCCATAAAACATGTGGAATTGATAAATGTGATGTCAAGGCAATCAGTCTAGTCAGTTTGGATAAAGGATTCAGATCATGGGACTGGGTTTTTTTTCTTTTTCATTGTCACATATAGTCTGTTTGTTGGTCCCTCTCATTTCCTGCATGATGAAATGCAGCTTGAGCTGTATTTGGAGAATCAGATGAAAAGGTGTTTTAACCTATGACCAAGCAGAGAAAAAATTATGGAACTGAACCTACATTAACACTTACTGTAATAATACTTCCTAGCAGTCCTCAAATTTACTGTCTTTTCTAAAGTCTGGTGCTCATACCCCACCCTGGTTCCTTGCTCTCAGCTCCATAACACTGTTTGGAAGATGCTGGGTGCCTCTCTCACTGGATAACTTGCCTGGACAAGGTTGCTCCATCCTTTGCATAGCATCAGCTGAACTGGAACTTGCTTGATATCTCACCTTACAGCCTTCTCTGATTAAAAGCAGGGTGCATATCAACATCCAGAAAATGATCCACCAGTGCATCAAGTAGACTTTCCATGTCCTAGGGACCTCCCTGGACCTTGGCTAGATGTGGGTTTTCTAGGCTCAGACTGCAGCCTTTCCAGTCATCCTACAGATTATTGCTTGCTCATCAGTTCTTCTGTCTGAGCATTATCACTGAAACACACTTTCCAGCTTTTTTTCCTCACACAGTTGAAGTCAGTGCCACCTAATAAATAGCTGGTGAAGAGTGATTTTTAAGATATTTGATTTCTCAAATACAGATGCTTTAGAAAGACCTGTGATATAATTTCTGTGTATTTTCTATGAATTTTCTTGCTGTCTATTTCTTCCTTCACTTACTTTTCACTTTGGATTTGTTCTCCAAGGACACAAAATATAAATAAAACCTTTTTTTCCATTTTTATTCATCTGTTTGGCCATAGTTATAAGTATTTGGTAATGTAATACTGGTAACTGCTTCAGGATCCAAAAGAAAATCACAAGACAATGCCACTATTTTCTAGATTTTTTTCCTCCCATACCATGTAGTGGTAGATTATATCCTATGTTCTTTTTCCTGTGCTCCACTTGGAAGATCCAAAAGCAGCAAAGTCTTCTTGAAGGTCTTCTTGGCAGGAGGCAAACTTCTGTAGGAGGAAGCAGAGAGAGATCTACTCGTAAGGCTGACTCCTTTGTGTCTTTTCTTAGTCTGCAAGTCTGTTGGAGAAAAGAAAGGAAGTGACATAATTAACATTGATAATCTCTCTGGTTGGTAGACAGTCCTGGGGGAAAATGATTGAATAGTGTTAGTTAGAACAGCATTGTTCTGAGGCCAAGCAGAGAGAAAGAAAAGGACTGTGAACAATGCTTTTAGCTGAGTCTGCTGTATTCAGTGCCAGTCAGGCATAGAAAAAAAATTAATAATTTGAGAAAAATATTCTGTTTGTTCTGAACTGCTTTAATTCATATGCTGTTTCCAGTTAAAAATGCTAAATGCTTCTATAGATCTTGTTTGTACATGTGCCTGTTAAACTACAGTATGTTAAGCTGCACACGTGCTGGTGTGACCTACTTAATTTTGTGCAAGTCAAGGTCCTTCTCTGAACATTGAATTACGTCCTGTTAAATTTAGGTACCTTGTGCTTGTGGATCAGGCATGTGCAGAGCCGCTGCCAGTTGTCAGTGTTGGCTGTGGAGGACACATACTCCTGCAACGTGAAGAAAAACTGAAAGAAATCAGGAAACAAAGGCAAAGCTGCAAAACTGAGGGACTGTATACATACAAACTGTATGTTTGTAGCAGCAACTGCTGCAGAGGTAAAAGGCAAGGGTGAGGGCAAGGCAGATGGGGGAGCACGGCCAGCAGAGGCCACTGAGGGTCCGAGGTGCTGAGAGGTGGCAGCAACCTGTGTGGCATTGCCCCAGTGCCCGGCTGGCTCCCCCCAACACTGACAAACAGCTGATGGTTCTCAGACCACTTTTTTTGCACCGTTTTTTTAAACTTCAGCAATGTACAAGGAGCTTGTAACAAGTAGGAAATACAGCTCAGTGTCAGGAACTGAACTTCTCTGTGGCAGCTCAGCAGAGATGCCACATGGTGAGAGCTGACATGATGCCCTTGTCGGGACAACACAGAGACACTCTAATTGTTTTGGTATCTCTGGGTAACAGGGTCTGTGGTACCTGCGTACGGCATTAGGAGAGCATTGCCAAAGAAAATGCTTTGTTATGGAAGGGCTGCATGGTGCAGATTGAGGCAGATAACACAGATATTACAGTATTATACTTCTCAGAGACCTAAACTGTAAACCTTTTCTGGTCACAGGTGAGAGGAATAAAGATCTCCATTAAAAAAATATAGAACTGAAGTCATCAAAAGACAGTTAATAATGACCTATAAAATGCATGCAATCTTCTAGTCAAAAATAGAAAATGTATTTAAAATATTTAACAAAGAAAGACTACTAGAGGCAAGAGTCTCTTGTAAAAGAGTGTCCTGGCAAGAGGGGCGGCAAAACACTCAATTATTACAAACAAAATCCAGGTTTCTTAATTAAAATACAAAATACTGGCTTTGCTGTGTAGCCTGTAATAAGTTATGTCTTGAGAAGACTGTAATTATGCTGGCGCCTGCTCGTGCTGCCATAGTTAAGTTTGTCACCATTTCCATTATAAACCCCATTTTTAAGCAATTTATAATGTAGCCATAAAACATGATTTTAGATTGAACTTGGAAAAGAAATTCCTAGACTGAAAAGGTTTTTTTTTTGGGGGGGTGTTGTTGTTGTTGTTGTTTTTGTAATACAAATAATTTGTTTGGTCGTCTTTATGCTTTTTAGGAGAGCACTAAATAAGCCAGAAGTTTTATGACTTTGAGGCTCTCTGGCCATTCTGTAACATATTTCTGTAGCAACATTCTGTAACATATAAACATATTTTTTCATCTGCATTACCAAGATCAGTCATTGCTTGAAAGCAGAGAATTTTAGTTTTTTAAAGGTCCATAAATATCAGGAAACAAACTTCACAATTCTTTACAGAAATAATGAAGACTGATTAGCTTTGCATTACAATGAAGAAATGAGAACTTAGTTAACCTTGGGCCTCAGAACGAATTGTTGCAAAATGCTTCTGCCATGAGACTGACCTTCCCTTTCTAGCACCTTTCTCATGCCAAAGGAAGATCTCAGAGCTAGAAGGCAACAACATCTCAAAGGTGGAAGCTTTCCTGCCAGCCCATTGCATCTGGTTCTTCTGGCAGTGCTCACAGGAGCATACAGAAAATATCCAAAATGCCTAAAAGTCATAGAAAATTGTCATTGATTTATCCCATTGCGCATTTTATCACTGAAAGATGCTAAAGAGGAGAAAAGGAGTACAGAAAATATTTGGCATCTGCTCTGAGAAATCACGATGAGAAAGTACACCCACATGCTTGGGCTATGCAGAAGCGTGTTTATCATGTGTATCATCCTAATCTAAGATATTCACGAACAAGGCTTGGTTTGTTTTCTGTGATTCAATCCTTGTTTCTAGAGAAGCAGATACATTTTTTGATGATCAGCGCTGAACAACAGATAGCAAAACCTATGAAAATATCATTGTGAATCCACTTCCCAAAGGAAAACACTGTCCTGCAGTCTCAGTCAGCATCTGTAGCTGTTTTATAATTTGCATGGCTAAGCTAGAATTCCTTCAGGAAATACCATTTTTTCTAATTTAGAAGTCTAAATATTAAGGAACAAACACTGAAATAGTAAATCTAAAAAAGCAGAAACTAAGGACTGCTTGCATGTCTCTTCCATGTTTAGATTACAATGCAGTTTCAGATGCAAGAGTTGCAATGTAAATCATGTTCCTCTTCCCTAAGCCTACTTTACAAGAGACTTGGATTACTATATTTAACATCATGTAGGTCATGTTTTCAGACCTCTGGCTACATAAAGGAAAGTTTAGTAGCTACAATAATCTGTGAACTTTAGTGTAAAGATTTTGGAGCAAATTTACTGCAGATTTTAGGTATATACTTTCTCCAGTATTTCAGTTTTTCTCAACCACCATAACAAACATCCGAGAGAAACAGATCGATTTTCCAGACCAACAGCATAAACTGATTTTTCACTTTATTCCTTTGCTTTGCCAGCTTATCAAATTCTGGTTTGAACAGACTGCTGTAGTAAATACTGGCAATGGTTATCCATTGTTAACTAAATAAATTTCATCAGCTGTGGCCAATTGTAATGATTTTGCAAGATCAAGGCATTACATGCTAGAAGATACTATGAATGAGAGAAATTCAGGAAAATAGTATTTTATTTGAAAGACTTTTCTTGATTTGTGTTTTACCATTGCCACCACAGTGCTATCACATGCTGGCTTATTAAATAAATCCACAGCTTGAACAGTTGCATTTTTTGCTGGATTAAGAACTGGGTAGCTGGGCCCAGACAGTGGTGCTGAATGGTATTACATCCACTTGGTAAGTGGTCACTGGTGGGGTTTCCCAGGGATCAGTATTTGGACCAGCCCTGTATAATATCTTTATCAATGATCTGGATGAGGGAATCAAATGCACCTCAGCCAGTTTGTGGATGACAGCAAGTTGGGCAGGTGTGTTGATATGCTGGATTGTAAAAAGGGGTATTTGGATGGGCTGGATCAATGGGTCAAAGACAATTGTGTGAGGTTCAACAAGGCCGAGTTTAGAGTCCTACATTTGGGTCACAACAACCCCACACAGAACTACAGGCTGGGGCCAGAGTGTCTGAAAACCTGCACAGCAAAAACCCTGGGGGTGCTGGTTTACATTTGGCTGAACATGAGCCATTGTGTGCCAAAAAGGCCAGTGGCATCCTGGGCTGTATCAGCAGTAGTGTGGCCAGCAGGACCAGGGCAGTGATTGTCCCCCTGTACTGGGCACTGGTGAGGCCACACCTGGAGTGCTGTGTCCAGTTCTGGGCCAGAGTGGAGGGTGTCCAGAGAAGGGCAACAGAGCTGGTGAAGGGTCTGGACCACAAGCCTTACGAGGAGCATCTGAAGGATTCGGAGCTGTTTAGCCTGGAGAAGGGGAGGCTCAGGAGAGACATTATTGCTCTCTTCAACTACCTGAAAGGAGGGATTAGTGAAGTGGGGTTCTATGTCTTCTCCCAGGCAACAAGCGACAGGACAAGGGGAAGTGACCTCAAGTTACACCAGGGGAAGTTTAGATAAAAAATTTCCTCCCAGAAAGGACTGTCAATCAGTGAAACAGGCTGTCCCAGGGAAATAGCTGAGACACCATCCCTGGAGATATGGCACTTTGGGACATAGTTGAATGGTGGGCTTGGAAGTGCCGGGTTAATGGTTGGACTTGATCATCTTAGATGTCTTTTCCAACCTAAATTATTCTATGATTCTATATGTAGAAAGATCAGTTAGCACATATCAAAGATTTTAGGGTGTACATAGTCTAGCAGTTGTACCATGCACATCTTTTTCTTTCACAATCCTCCTCCAACAGCAGGAGATTACTAGTCTCTCAAGGACTGTGTGATTCATGGTAGTGATCGGCTTCAATTGAAAGTACTGGAGCAGCAGCTCCTTTTTTACTGCCTGAGAGGCCAGCTGATCTCTTAAAAAAGGGGAAACTTTGCTAAACAAAGGAAGTAATTTTAAAAGAAGAAAATAACATCTGTCTACAGATATGTGGGGAGGGAAAGAAGAAATGTGAAAATGGGGATGGTGGGGGAAAAAGATTTAAAGTTTAAAAAGCTGAAAAGAAAGTCCATGTGGGATCAGAGGCAGTACATTCAAGTGGCAAACTAAATGTAATAGGAGAAAGTATTGGGAAGAGAGGGAAAGTGTGTATAAAACGAAGCACAGGAAACTGGTATAAAAGCCCTAAAACTTATTTAGAGAGAGATTAAGAGACTGCTGCACCATCCCATTGCCAGTAGAGGTGCTAAAGCCACGGCTATGGAATAGAGTAGCAAAATGCTCAGGGGAAGAAATAATTCCTGTATTTAGATAGGTAGAGTATTTCATGATATGAACAATAGTGCAGTGCAGCTGCCTAGAAGGCATCCGTTTAGAAATTAATTTCTATATGAATCTGTAGCTGAAAACAAAAAGAACTCCAGCAAGAGGCAGAAGAGGTTCCCTGGAAAAGCACTGCAGCCAGCCCGGGAACAGCACAAGACACTTCTGGCCGTAGTTCCTCTGGCTACAGCCAGAGAACAAGGAGACCAGCAGGTACCAGTCTGCAGCTGGGGCACAATAAAACCATTCTACAAGCTGAGCCAAGAATAATGTTCTTTAAAAGTGCTTTACTACTTACAAATGTTGCTCTTGTCCAAGTGTTCTCTATTTGCTTCAGTGCAGTTCCTTTTTCTTTTTTTTCTTTTAAGATAATTAGGGGCTTATTGTAAAGCACAGGGGATTTCTGGGAGCTCTTTGGGTTTTTAAATTATGCAAATGACAGCACTGTGATGTTGAATCATATTATTAACTGTACATTTTGTTATTCTCCTTTCTGAAGTGTATGCGTGAAACAAGGTTTTTTATTTCCTAGTCCTATAATACAATAAGATTCAAAATAGTCCTCAGGCAGATTGCAAAATTATTTTTCTCAATTTTCCTAATGTTAAAGAAAAGTATAATTTTAATGCTGCAGAGTATTCTGTGCTGATAGTTTTACAACATTGCGTATGTACTGTGAATAGAATAAACTACACAAATTATTGTACTTAAAGCTGGAGTCTTTTCTGTAAATTTTAAACAAAGTGTTCTATTAAATGCCATCTATAAAATGCTCGATGACTTACCTCCTAGGCTGATTTGTGCTTTTGCCTGTGCTTTTGAACGCCTGGATGAAAAACTCTTTTGCTACAAGAAACTGGTTGGTAACTGAATAAATGACACTATAAGTATTGAACACTTCCACATAGTGTTATTTTGCAATGGATTCCTCTTGCTGTAGCATAAAATGGAAGTACTCTCTCTGTAAATAAATAATACTCTGTATAAAAGGTGTTTATAAACATCATGCTTAATTTATGTCTCAGCTGCCAATATCTGCAGTTAATTCTACCAGTTTTCACACTGTGTCCATTACAAATAGAATTCTCTTTCCATTAGAAGACATGTCTTTCAATGATGCAGAAAAATATATTTGTGCTTCATTCTTCTATTAGCGGGATAAGAATACATCTGCCATACAACATCCAAATCAATAAAATAAAAAACTGAGTGAAAGCTATCATTCAAGTTTTTTTGATTGGACATTTGGAACATTTGGATGTACGCATACTTATGTCCAAAGTCTCAAATGTCCACCTTATGCAGTCCATACCACTGTAAATCTGACTTGGATACAGGTAGTGTAACAGGTTTGCCAAATTATGGTGTCAGTGCCACATATCTGCCCTGGAAGATGTCCACACTACTTTCTTTCTTTATGCTGGGGAATCTGTAGCTTTAACAACTAATTACTCTCTAGCTCTCATGAAACCTTTTTATAGGAGTCTTTCTCCATGTACCTTTTGCAGCAATAGCCTTGCAGGGAGATAACAAGAACAGACTTAAACATTTTTAGTGCTGGATTATCTGTTTATGCATAATATCGATCTGAATGTCAAAGTTAGCTGGTCATTAAGGAGAGAAAGGGCCTTCAGAATCATTTGGCGCGCATGCATAGGTTTCAGATTTAGACTGCAAATGTCTTGAAGAAGGCCTGCATTTTAGCCTAATTTGCCCAGCTGTTGCAGAGGACCATTGCTGTGGGGAATCACCCTCTGTTGATGTGATATTGAGAACCAAAGGTATTCTGTGTTGAGTAGCCATCCACTGATTTTTGTATATTTTTGAGTAGTGGGCATTGCCCACAAAAAGACTTGTACCTTCAATGATTACAGTGATCTGCTGGGTAGCTAGAATTTTTTTCACCATTATAGTGAATGGCGATCCACTGGAATGCAAGATTGGCAAGATCTGGATTCCCAGGTTTCATTACTTCCCTTATGATATTTTCTCTTAACATTGTTTAGATTAGTACAAATGTAATGAGCTCTGAATTCACTCATCATGTGCATACATGCCACATTGTTTAAGAAATTCATGCAGCTGCTTCCTATCTTGTACTGCCAGGGTGCCTGCACGGTGCTCTGCTGCTTTCCTGCCTCTGTGTTCCTGCTCTCCAGGTGCACCACTGGTTATGTGCTCCTCTGCCAGATATCTGTCCCTGACGGGACCTCACTTCTGGAGTCATTTCAGTCTTCCTTTTATTTTTAAAGGGCTGGGTGAGGTCAGGTGATTTCTTATGTTGCTACCAGGTTTAACACCTGGGGAAGAAAGAAGTCTATCTGTGTATATCTTGACATGCTGAAATTGTACATGGTATTTTTTCTTTAGAAGTTCATTGTTTCACATTGGAAATGCAAAATGGGGTCTGTCAGCAATTACAGATACCTTTCACTTCATTAGCAAAGACTTTCAGTTTTAGAGATGTGTCTCCCCTGTATGAAATACCCATGCTAAGAATGAGTATTTATGGAAAATAGGCTTATGCAAAAGGACATTGTGTTTATCTTAAAAAACTTTTTAAAAAATTTTGCATTCTAGTCTGGGATATTTGGTGCCTCAGTGTAGTGCAAGTTAATGAAAAATAAACACTTTGTATTTATATTACTTGTTTGGCTGTGGCTCTATCAAAAAATAATAGGAGCTGTTTTCATCAAACATATGATTACTAGTTTAGATGTGTTCTTATTTAGTTTCTGTCTGGAAAGATGTTTGCTACATAAAAATATCCTCAAATTTAAAGGTATTTTGGGCTTTTTAATTAAAAAAAATTAACTAATGTGGAACTTCAGGTCCTCTAGTGAGATAATATAGGAAATTTCTATTGCTGGACGTACTGATGAGCTGAGGACTTAAATGCCCTGAGCAATCAATCCACTGGCTTTTATGAATGCTTAGGGAAAAAAGGAAATATATTGCTGGAAAAGAGGAAGAAATCTTCTTGCAGGATGTGATGGCCAAATTCAAAAAAGACATATGTATGGTGAAGTCTTATGTATCATTGCATCTGACTGAGCAGAACAAGTGAAAAGAAAACAAACCAGGAAATATACTTCTCTTATAACAAATAGATTTTGAGGGAACAACTTAGTGAGGAAAGAAAACATATTCTGATTGTGATTGCTCTTCTGCTAAGAAGAACAAGACTTTTGCTAAATATCTTCAGATTTTTAGTGCCAATTCAGCAGGTCTAGCATGAGATAAATCCTTTCTTGGGAGAAGAATTGTTCAGTACATGTGCTGATTTATGAGAGAGAAGCAACTGTATTTTGGTGATGGCTGGACTAGACTGTAAAGATTGTTTGTGCTTAATATACTAGATGAATTGTTCCTGGCTTCTTATGGTGTGACTATACTTGCTGTCACATTCCCAAGTTTACTCAAGAACTGGGTGATTTGCTGAGTAGGCGTCATGAAAAGGAAAACCCAAAGGGATGGATTTTATATACACATTTTCCCCCCTAATTTCATGTTGACAAAAAGCCTTTTTTGTCCCTTTTTTCTACCCTTCATTAAAGGAAAGTCTCCTCAAGGCTAAAGGCAAATTTTAACAGCAAGGAAAATGACCACCAATAGTCTGAACAGTATGAAATTTAACATGGTGATTTTGTTTTAGTGAGAGGAAAACACCAGTTACTGGCTATCAAAAAATTCTACACTGAACCTTAACTTCATGGGCAGTAGCTTTAAAATCTATTTAATATTCTTATTTCTTCTGTTAAACTGTTTCCTCCTCCAGTTAATAACAGGCTGCGGCATTAAATCTTAGCTTTTTGTATTTACTGGGAAAAGTAGTATAGCAATTTATGAGTAAAAATGTACTTTGAATAAATTATCATTGCAAATTACAGTTTATGAAAGTTGTGACTATAACCATAATTACAGCAATGGCTGTGCACATTTTGAAATCTTGCTTGCTGAATAAATTTGTTTTCATTCAGATTGCATTCCCAACGTTTTTAGAAAAGAGTGAATAAAGCCTCACCGACAAAAATTCCTACAGAGTTTATTAAAAAGGTCACCTTTATTTGCTAAATTTGCCTAAAACCATAAACTTTTCTTGAATTAGTGAGATGTTATTTTTGTCTGTTATGAGAGTTTCCTACTCCGGTTTACTAAATCAAAGACTCATAGGGAACTCACAAGAGCTTCCATATTACGCCATCTCTATATCCTAAAATTGTTAAAGTTAAAATTGATTGTGCAAGCTGTTACGAACAAAACAGCCGATAGCCAAAATTAGGTATATTACTGTAAATTGGAGAGGCAGGGGGAGAGGTTTAAAGCTCTATCTGGCAAGAGAAGGGTTAAGGACTTTTTTGCTATACCCGTTTCAAATTACAATGAGAAGCCTCTTCTTTCCCAGCAGGGTTGTGCTTACATTAGTCTTTAGATCTCTCTTGAAGAGGGCTGTTATATTTGTGCCTGCTACAGTTGGAAATAACAGTTCAGAAGCTGAAAGGGTTTGAATGGATTTACAGAAGGTTATTTTTTGCAAGTAAATTCATGGCAACACATTACTTTGATTAGTACATGCTTTAGAATTACTTTACACTCAAGCGATTCAAAAGATGTTAAAGTTATCTCCAGGCTGCTGGACAAATATGTGTTACACCACCAAGGTACAGATCAAGACAAACCTGTGACTCAGCATTTTATCTTGGGAAGAGCGCAAGGTGTACGAAGAACTCAGAATAACGAGGGAAGATAACTCTGGGAACTACAATGTGTCAGAAGAACATCTCTTGCTAATACAGCTCCCCACCAAAGACGTGGTTATCTAAGGTTCATATAGGAATGCCTAGGTCAGCTGACAAAATACTGGTCTTCTGCTCCATAAATGCAGAAAAAACAATAACAAGAGTGGAAAATTGGAAGTCTGAATTTCAGCTGTCTTAGAAATAACTGCAACCTGACACATTCCATAATATTTAAACAGGGTGGGGGGAGAGGAATCACCAAAGATGTTACGATGTTACGTTTAGAGATGACATTGACATGAAGAATAGGTAAATTTTGTTTTTCAGCTACTGGGAAAGCAGACCTCATAGGAACTCAGAACAAGTAGGAGAAAAGTTGGTTTTTTTTTTTTCCTTGTTCTTTTTCTTTTCAAAGATGAACCTAACTGCGCTCAAAGCTTTCGTGGGCTTGCTCTGGAATTGCTGGGTTCTGGTGGGTCACGCACAGGGAGGTTTAGAAGACAATCATGTCCATTCAAGTTTTATTTACAGGAGGCTGCGGAACCATGAGAGAAGGGAGATTCAGAGAGAGATTCTCTCTATCCTGGGTTTGCCTCACAGACCCAGACCATTTTCACCAGGAAAGCAGGCTTCTTCTGCACCCCTCTTCATGCTGGACCTGTATAATGCCATGACAAATGAAGAGGATTCTGAGGAGCTGGAGTATTCACTAAAGGGATCGATGGCAGGGGAGAGCAGAGGGATACGAAAAGGATACCCTGCCTCTCCAAATGGATATTCTCGGAGAATACAATTATCTCGCATGACCCCCCTGACCACACAGAATCCTCCCTTAGCCAGCCTGCACGACACCAACTTTCTGAATGATGCTGACATGGTCATGAGCTTTGTCAATTTAGGTACGTGGAAATATTTTTTGTTTTTGCTCTCTTTGACAAACTGTTAGCCTGATGCTGTGAAGGGCAAACCTCTCAGCCGAACTGTAACCTGTTCTAAAACAGCAGGATTGGGCCCGGGCTGCTGTGCCACTGGTAAAGGAAAAATCATATGGATGGTAAAGTAGCTGCATTGTAGGTGGCCATGGAAAAAGATTTTTCTCACTGTTTATATAAAGCCAGTTTCTATAACTTCCCTCTGCTGGCTTCTGTTTTCTTTCTTTCATTGATGTAATGAAAATTCTAGCCTTAGGCCAACTAACTCCTTTTTTAAAAAAATCTCTAAAAATCAAACACTTATGCCTTTGCTCAGTTATTTCCCTCAGTGTTTTCCTTAAAGCTTACACATGAACAAATATCAGTTGTTAATATTTTAAAGCCTAGAAAGCTATGAAAAAGGGAAAAGTTAAACCATAAAAAAAAAACAGAAAAAAAAGATTCTTAGGTTATTTAGTGGGGTTTTTTTCTGTTGTTAAGAGTCAGAGTTTTATTATTTTTTCAGTTGGATGGCTGGATTTTAAATAATCTGTTACTGTTCCTTTGTTATTTCTATTTAATAACAACAGGCTGTGTTTTATTATACTGCTATGGTGCTCTGAATCTACAATGGTTCTTATTTTCTCTGTCATAAATAAATTAAATGACAAGTAGAGTATTAAACACCAGAAACATGCAAGCAAAGAATGCTTTTGAAAATTATATCAATTCAGATACAAAACCTGATGAAACTAAATTATATTGGCTTCTGAGTGTAATAAACATTCTTGCCAGTTACATTGTAGGAAAAAAAACCAGTTACAGATTTCTTTACTAAAATACAACTTAAATCTCATCTAGAAAGTTGCAAATAATTAATGAAATTCATTTAGTATTTTTATAAGTATTTGAAATGCTGCAGGACTCATAAATTTGGCTTAAAAAGCCACTTCTCGTTGGACCTGAATGGCCAAAGATTTTATTGAAAACTTGAAGTTTCACAATAAACTGGTACAAATTCTGATGAATTCTTGTTTTCCAGGGTAATACTTTCTGTAGAAACTTTTTAACAGCAGCACATGTTCTAAAATACTTTATCACACACATTCTGTACCTTTTATGTCTGCCAGGTTTTAGTAAATATTAATACTCCAAATACTGAAATTCTAGGAAAGTAACACTCTAGAGTTTATTTGCCATAATAATAAAATCACTTTTCATTAATTATTTGGCTGACAAGGAGGTGTTCAAGTCTGAGATCTTTTCTTTAGGAGTAACATATGTCCACCCCTCTAAATACATTTGCTTGTTGTTTTTGCTCTGGAAATAGCAGGTTAGGAAAGAAATGGAATCTGTTTTTTGACTATGTGTTCCTTATCATTAAGAAACAGTTATATATTGCCCATGTATTACTTTTAAATTAACATCACATGCCTCAATTTACCCAGAGTATCTGGAGTCAGCTGAATTTCAAATAGCAAAGTTATACAGAAAAAGAGGAAATGCTCTTATCCTCAGCATTAGTCAAGGCACTGATCCTGCAAAAATTTTCCTTGTGTGTCCTGAGAAGTATCTTCTCTAAATATGTCAGGGACTATTTACACGGGACCTAGCCTTTGATTTCAGAAATGTCTCTGATTACAATAGGACTTCTTGCAGTGAATGAGTAGAAGTCTTTGAAGTTTCAGTGTCAGATATGTCCTAGGCTGATCCTACTGTGCTTCCCCAGACAAAAACCTTCTTTGGAAGAACTCGTTTCCACTGAGTGTCTTACCTTGGGTGGGAATTTTCTAATATTTGTCTTACTTTGTTGGGAAGCCAGTGTTGCCTTAAGAAAGTAATTCTGAGAAGCTAACGCCTGTCTTATGTTTCAAAACTGTGAAAACTGGGGCTGAGACGCTGTATTTTTCTAGCGATTAATATTAATAGACACCATTAAATTATAACAAAATACTGTGTAAATATCAGGTTTTATTTGTCACCTGTAAAATTAAAATGTGTCTCAGCTCTAGGTTAGTTTAAATCCTAATTCACTTTAAATACCCTTCCACACAAGTTGGATATTGTGGTATATCACAGATTCCACAGTGTAAAATGAGTACAAAATATTGATGACCAATATAGATTAGCTTCAACATTTTTATTAAACAATCCTATGTTTTAGTATAATTAACATAAAAATGACATAAATCATGGAAACAAGTAACCATTTTATATGATTTATACAGTATGAGATTGTGACAGATGAGGGCAAGCTCTTTTAATGGAGAATGGGGAAAAATATGCAGTGATAAGTGAATGCTAATGCTGTACCTTAAAATCAATAAATGCTCGTGCAGCCCAGTAATAATTCAAATGGATTTAGAATTGAAGCCCAAGTCAATTTGCATCAAATAAATCTGCTCTGAAAATAGTATTCACCATGTTCATACTTGCACACCATTAATTACATAATGTATAATTATAAAACTCTACTAATCATGATAATATTTTAAATTGAAACTTTTGTATATATTTGTAACAGCTACAACAATTTAAGACATATATATTGAAACAAGATACATGTAGCTGAGGTGTTGGAGAGAAATTATTAAGCATAAGAATTTAAAAGACTGAGTGAGATCAAAAAGTAAAGAAAAATAGACAAAAGCAAATAATTTTATATTAAAGAATAAAAATTTGAACTCATACGCTATTTTTGATTAAAACCCCAACCTGTCAGAGCTGCAAATACCTCACTTTCAAAAACAAATTTACGAAATAATCATCAAGGGAACTGCAATCATAATTCTGTCAAGCAACCAGGGAGAAAAATAAGAATGCATTTATTTCTCCTGAAGTTAAAATTGTAAACACCTGCTCTTTCTACTGGAATTTATATCAGAATTTCCATCTCTTTTTTGAAAGATACAACAAGAGGGAGACTATGCCTTGTCCTGTGTTTTGTATAAGACTGTGTGTGTTGGCAGCTCTCCATAAATATTGATGAGTGTAACAGAGGAGTTAACTGGGTTTGGTCCAGCAGTCAAAGAATAAATCCTCCACTAAACACACTGGGG
>WEKY01040118.1:347039-359532 GCA_013390045.1 Picathartes gymnocephalus | reverse complement strand
ACATCCCAAACACCACAGCACTACAACCTCTGGCCCCACACATACAGCTGCTGTTTGGTATCAGTGTGATTTGCACAAATGCTGCACCTGTGCTGGGCCCGGGTGAGCTGACATTTGTGTTAATAGCTGTCAGAGAAGAAAGCTGCCCTGTAACTCGGACCTGGGGGAAGAGGGAATCTCAGCCAATGGTAAAACCCTGATAACAAGTCTAGAATTTCTTACTTCATTCTCTTTTTGAGCTGGTTGTGGACTGAATCCTGCAGCACATAGCTGGGGATCAATTTGTCATGCTCCCCTGTATACCAGCCTCCAGGAAGGCATTTTAGCTTCTGCTCAGCACTTGCTTCTGATCTGACTCCACTCAGAGGTGGATGGTGACTACTTGGCTTTCACTGTAACCACAAATTCCCAAATTGTTTATAACAACCCAAACCCTGTAGGGCCAGGGTGCTTCAAGGGAAGCACAGCCATGCACCAGTCTACAGGTACAGACCAGTGGACTGGAGGATAAGCTGTGCTTAGGATAGTCCTTTGGGAGGATGTCACACCCCTGACTGAAACAGGAGGAGGGGTGAGGTTGGAGTATCCACCTGTGAACAGATCCCCAAAGTTGTTTTCATCTCACAAGGCTAGAATAGCTCAGGCCAGCAGGAGCAGGGAAGACATTCTCCCCCTGTACTTGGCATTGGTGAGGCTGCACCTCGAGTGCTGTGTCCTGCTCTGGGCCCCTCAGTTCAGGAAGGACGTTGAGACGCTTGAGCGCATCCAGAGAAGGCAACAAGGCTGGGGAGGGACTTGGAGCACAAACCCTGTGAGGAACAACTGAGGGAGCTGGGGTTGTTTAGCCTGGAGAAAAGGAGACTCAGAGGTGACCTTATCACTCTCTACAACTCCCTGAAAGGTGGCTGTAGTCAGGTGGGGGTTGGTCTTTTTCTCCAGGCAGCAACTGACAGAACGAGAGGACACAGTCTCAAACTGTGCCAAGGGAAACATAGGCTAGATATTAGGAAAAGGTTTTTTACAGAAAGGGTAATAAAGCAGTGGAATGGTCTGTCTGGGGAGGTGGTGGATTCACCATCTCTGGATGTGTTTAAGACAAGACCGGATGTGGCACTTGGTGCCAGGGTTCAGTTGGGGTATTAGGGTTGGGTTGGACTCGATGATCTTGGAGGTCTCTTCCAACCTAGTGATTCTGTGATTCTGTGATTCTGGAGTGCTACCAGCAACCAAGCTGGATAAATCAGTGCTCTGGAGAAGTACATTAAAGGACCACCTGTGAGCAAAAGAGAGAGAGAGTTGTTTGATGACCAAGTCCTGGGAAGTAAAAAGCTCAAGATGGAGATGGAGCCAGAGCTTGCGGAGAGCTGCGGAGTGGCTGGGGCTGCCCCAGAGCCAGGTGTAAATAACCAGCAGTGGTTTGTACAAAACGTGGCATTCTTTGTAAAAGTCTGTGTGTATATTCCTAAATATTCTGCTCCCAGCCCCAGCTGGGTCCCAGCCCTTGCTGCTTCCCATGGCCTCACCATGTTCAGGATCCATCAGATCTGCCAGACCCTCATCCATCACTACCCTGCTGGGGCGCTGCCAGAGACCCCCAGAGCTGTGCANTTAATGATGCATCATTTTAAATCACTATCCTTTCATCAGGTATTCCTAATTACATGTGTTATCTTAGTCTTTTCTGCTCAATGTAAGTTTGTTGCTTTGCTATGTGTGTTGCTTTGCTTTTGTGTTGCCTTATGTCCATGATGGGAAATGTACATGTTCTTTAAGAGACAAAAAAATATTCAAATTGCCACGAGACAGGGGAGATGTTGGAATCCAAAACACAGAAAATTCCTAAAGCCTTAGGCCTGTTTATTCTGAGTGTGAAGTGTGTATTGCATTTAACCTAAAGTCTTGATGTAGAAGTAGTTATGGAATAAAGTAAAAACCTCAGGGTGTGGTCATGCAAGGTAAAAGAATAAATTTCTATGGAACAGTGTGTAATTGGATAAAAAATACTGCAATGCGGCACTTGAGAATGCAGGTGTGTATAGCCATTGGTGTAAAAGTAAAAACAACTGTACGTTACAATTATCTATTGGTCAGTTAACCTTTGAGAAATCTTGTGACCTGCAGTGTGCTCTCTTACGCTCTTTCTCCTTCTTCTGTAATGTCTGCCTTCTATCAGTCTCTATGATGGGCCACAAGGCTCTGAGAGATCATGGCAATAAATCTATCTTTAAAGCATACCTAAGTGAAGGTGTCTCACTCCCATAAAAATCCCCGAGAAGCTACAGGCACTTCAGAGCAGATTCGCTTTGTAGGGTGTCAGATGGACCTGGGGTTGGTTTTCGTAGTTCTATTAATTGTTCTTTTAATTGTTCTATTAATTGTTAACGGTTACTGTTGGAATTTTAATAGTTGACAATTCTGTTGTTCAATTGGGGAACTTGGGGGTTGGGCCAAGTTAAATTTTAATGAGCCTGTTCTATGTATGGACGTAGACCTAGGGAGGATTGACAGGGATTTTTCCAGACAAGGGGTGTCACTAAGGAAATGATCGACAGAAAATGGTGGAACTGTCTAGAAGAAAGGATATCATCTTAAATTTGCATAAAGGAATAACTCTGGACCCCCAGTTGGGCCACCAATGAACCAATCATTCGACGCCTAGACATGTCCCTGCCCCTATCCTTGACAACGAGCCAGCAGTCACCAATCGAGATGTCTCCAGGGGGAGGACTCTCGGGAGGAGGGTGGGACTCTTGGGAGGAGTATAAAATGTAACCCCCCCGGCAAGGTGAGGTCTCTGTCCTCATCGACCGTGGCGAGACACCCCGCATGGGTCCTCCTCCCTAGGTCTATGCTCACCAGTGAACTTTAATTGCTCCGAACAGCGAACAGGGAACTTTAATTGCTCCGAACTTTGTTTTGCCTAATAAATCCATTGAGCGGATTATTGGCTGCTGTGTTTACATCATAGGGGCACAATGTGCTGTACTCACAACTCTGATCCTGGAAGACATAAACACAAAGAATTGATTTCTTGCTCCTTTGTTTGAAATGTGCCTGTCTGTAAATGCTGATTATAAACTCATATTCCATGAGATCCATGTTCTCATCCTTTTTCTCTACTATGGAAAAGTATCCAAGATGCAACAAAGAGAAAGCTGGTCAGCTGGTAAAGGTGGGATGTACAATGCATGATGATGGGATATGAACAATTCTTCTGACCTTGGAGCACAAGCTAAAACGTGAGATTTTCAGTAAATTAGGAAGGACAGACAGCCTGTATCTGGGACAATCTTCCTACCCGTTCATTCCCTACAGATTCACGTCCTTAGCTGGTCTAATTCTGCACAGTCTGACTGACTCCTGCAGTGGAGTGAGTTTACAGCAGGTAATTATTCATCCCTGCAAAGGTAAGAGGTGTTGAGGCCACAGAGGAGCAAGTCCATCTATAGCCTGAAGAACTGGATTTGTCCTTCTGACCTCTGCAGATACTGCTAAAGCAAAGGGCTTAATGAGGAAAGGGAAAATTTAGGCACAAAGCATTGAATTAATTGTGAGGAAAAGACCTGAGGCATCACATAGTTCTCCCATCAAGGCAGGGACAGCTGCCAAAAGCAATTGGTTAAAATTCATTTTACCATTCATTCTGAGGCAGAAAGCAGACAGCAGAGCAAAGACTACAGGGCTGAACAGCTCCCAGCCACCAGAGAAGCATTTGGATCTGGTGGGTCTTGGACAATGCTTTTAATACCCTGGAACACACACCTTCACTATGTGACCCTGGAGACTGTGCTACAGACACCAGAAAGGGGCTCCTGGAAAGGCAAGTGTGGAAGCCCGGTCTGCATTTTCACATTTGGCTCAGGGCTCCCACTGGTGACTGAAGATACTGATGACAGTTCCACTGGTGGAACAAATTCAGGAATCATCCCCTCAGCGAGCAGCTTTAAATTAACCTGATTATTTCATGCCAGCTCTTTGACAAATGAGTCTGATTTATTTAGCTCATTTGAAACAAGTTCATTTTAATGAAGTTATTTATATAACTCCGTGATGCCATTAGCCAGATTACATGTTGTCCGAAGGGCATAATGCATGATCTCATTTCCAGCTTAAACCCCTTCTATTTCTTTCATCCTCTAACTTAAGTAGCAGGAGATCAGAACATATGTTGTTCTGTTTCTCTCTAGATGGCAAAAAGTTGTTTGATAGCTGCCCGGTATTATCAGCACATTTAGTCACTTCTCTAGCCTAGGAAATCAGACTAGAATGTGAAACATATTTCTGCTAAATCACAGGGAAATACAGCCTGTTTGAAGCCCAGAAACATATCACTGTCACTTTTGGAAATGGATAATGTTATCCTGACCACTGCCCTTTAAACTGTCAAATTTGATTTACTGCTTTAATTGCTTCTGAAGATTATTCTCACCAGTTTTTGCATATCTGTAATAGGGAAAAACACACAGGTTGTGGCTCGGGTTTCAAGTTCTACCCTGCCACGGATTTTCCAAGAGGCAAACTTCTCACATTCATACTCATATTTCCCCACAGGAGTGCATTGGCACATGGGCACAGAAATCCACTCTACAGAGCATCTGGAATGTTTGAGCCTTGCTGTGAACATGAGAGAGTTCAGGAAAAGGCACCTGGGCACTTTAAATCACCACTGGAACTGGGCCCTGGCACTGGGTATAATCTTGCACTGAGACCCATTGTTCTTTGTGAATTCAGGTGGAATTGCCATCAGCAAGATACATGTATCTGAAGACCTTGGCCATGCAGGACTGGACTGACATTACTGAAGTTGTTTATGAAGTGCTGAGTTTGGAAAATAGTGTCTGAGGTCCAGATGTGCTTAAGCATCAGGGACCCCTCCCTGGTCCTTCTGATGCAAATAGAAACATTTCTCAAGGTGTTGGAGGAGACCAGGAGGATAACCTTGTCTCCCTAAGTTTACCTCTGTCTCTTCTTGAGTGTAAGGCAAATTTTCCAAAGAAAATTTTAAGCACATACATTCTAAGAGGACACATCCACCTGGGTATCACCTCAGAAGTGGTCCCTGATGGGACTGTTTTCTCATTAAAAGGGGAAAAAAAGGTGGTCACTTATTTTTGCATGAGAGCTTCTGAGAGCTTCTGGCACAGTTGCTTCCCCAGGAGCTGGCAGGCTTCTGTCCAGACTCCTCCTCATTGTAGAGCATTGGTCCACAGGCATGTTCTCCTCAGCAGTGAAGCCACTGAGAGAGATGTCTCCCTGCAATCACTTCTGCTCACATCCTGCAGCTCTCATCACTGACTTTTTAACAACTCTATGGGCTTGTGCTGGAAACTGGGTCACTGGAAAGATCCAGGGCAAAGGAGAAAAACAGCAAAAAATTACCTATTTTGGACATTTTTCTTAACCCGGATTACTTCAGTCATGTAGCATTCTGGCAGGGATGATGGGGTGATCTGCTCCCTCTCTTCTTACACAAAGCCTGACACAAACCCAGAATAGGAAGCCTGATGCTCAGCTGGGAAGGACAAAACAGGGGTCTCACACTCAGTTCCCTGGACTTTCAGATTACATTCTCACAGGAAAAAACCGAGGCTAGTGACAGAAATCCTTGTCTGGCTCCAAGTGTGCTGGCTGCAGAAATAAGGTCTTTCTTTTCCTTGGTGCTTCTGGCCTTCAGGTCTAGTACTTTCAGCCGCTCTCTGAGAGTATGGGTGCTCCATGGAGCTCTCAAGCAAAACACGAAGAGTTTATGCATCTCTTGGAAAGCAGTTCCAGGAAGCAAATGAGATCTACCCCTAATTTTTCATCAGCTTTTTAGACATTTAAATTTAGATATTAAATAGGTTGATCCCATCCCTCACTAATTTCTTCAAATATTCTTTTTTTTTTTTTTTTTCCAATATAAAAGCATATTGGTTCATTCTGGGGCTTTTTGTTTCCCAGAAAGAAACCACTGAAAGAAACCTTTAATCACACTGTACATTGCAAGAAGAACAATCAGCAAAGGATCACAGTATCAAGCATGCGATATAAAAGGAAACATTAAAAACTAGGGCAGAGGTTGTTTAGGTTGTGTCTCAGGTATATCTATTGACCGAAACTTCAGATTGCTATTAAAGGGAGACTGCAAGACCAGCATGGGCCTGAAAGGCTGGATTTGTAAACAAAAGAAAACCTTACTGAGGAGGCAGGTAGACCCTCAGAGCGTGGGACAGATGTAATCCCCTGAAAAGGCAGCCCCTAGAGCAAGAGCCAAGCCTTTAGGTTGAGGCAAAAGAGCCTCTTGTGCACATATTCAAATGTACCCCAGTTCTGTTTCCCTGATTGGTTTGTGGTTTCCCTGCCCCTTTTCCTCCCTATGTGGCTTGACCCTAGAAAGTTCTCCTTCCCTTGGTTCCCCATTGGCCCCTACTCCTAGCCACTCCTTCCCTCTCCTCCCGTTGGTCTGCGTACCCTAACTCCACCTATGTACTGTCCTCTGGCCCTCACACTATTGGACCCTGATGCTCTCTCCGCCCCTATCTACCCGGTATAAAACCCATGTACCCACCCCTTATCCTGAGTCTTTGTCCCTGGACTCCTTTGCGTGTGGCTGGATTAAACCTCCCTCGTGGAACTCCATACAAAGGCCCTTCTCTCATCCTTTATCATCTGTTACTCTGAGAGCTGTTCAGCGTGTGTGAGCAAGTCTCGTTGTGGGTAGCGCCTGTGTCACCGAAGCGACTCCACGGCTGGGGACGCTTTCAGAAGGTTGTGGCCCCCGACCCTTCCACTGGTTGGCACCCACCACCGCAGCACCTTACATTGTGGGGAATGCTGCCACTAATAGATTTTCTTCCAGTGGAAAGATTTGGGTTTGGAGTTGTATTCTGTCTGCCAGCCCTGTGATAATCCAAACAGGCAAAACCAAAACTGGCCAATCTGCTTAGATAGTTGAAGCTGGGAGCAGAATAAGAAAGAGGAGAAGAATTTAATTTTGTAGTAAAACGAATTTAGGAACTAACTCGAATGAAAATACAAAGGAGATGCTGTTTGCTCACATTCCCTCGAAGTTGAAAAAGCTGGTTCCCAGCTCCTGGATATATCACAGCACCATCTGCCAGCAGAGAGTAGAATTACACCTTAAATGGCACATTTTCCCTAAGAAACACTTTGTCCCCTTCAAATGCACAGGAGTTTTGTCATTGCTTTCACAATAACCCAGCATTTAGCAAAAGCTGCCAAAAAGCTGAACCTACATAAAAGCTAAATCAACATGCAGCTCCAAAACAGGACAAGTTCTCCCACTGTGGAATACATCACCCTCCTCCCACAGCTTGAATTCATCAGAGTTCAAGATTATGACAATTCAGTTACTGGGGTTTTATGGGTGGCATAGGTGAAGGAAGAAGCTCTTGGCCCTCGGGTTGTCCCTCCTTCCCTACACAGCCGCAGCCCCCCTGCCCACCTGTGGTCCCTGCACACAACCTGTGCACAATGCCATGCAGAAAGGATCTGCCCACTTTTGCCTGTCCCTCCTACAGAAAAAACTACATTTGCCACCTTCTCCTCATGCTTCCCCCTGTGTAGCAGAATGCTTTGCCTGGAATGGGAAAAACGACTGGAACCACGCTCTATTTCCAAAGCTATCAGGGGTGAATGAAGAAGGGAACCTCATGCTTCTTCTGGTGCTGATTAGTGCTGAAACCAGTATGACACATCAATCTCTAAGTTAGACATCCTGATAGTGAGATAAAGATGTGGTAGACCTGGTGAAATACCTGGATAAAAGAGCAAACAAGTGCTATTACTGATCACTTACCTAGAGGTGCTGAACTGACACAGCTGGCCTGGAGACACATGACTGACAGTGCACCACTTTATACTATAAAAGCACAGTTCCAAATTTTAACAGCAGGGTCTTATAACTTACCCCTTCTTGGGGTGTATGTGTGGAGATTCCTCCCTTCGGTGGAATAGCCCCTTAAGGTTATTCCTCGAGGCTAAGTGAAAGAAATCTGCCCACGGTCATTGGTATGGGTGAGTAACATCAATCTTAATAATTGTTCTTGCTAGTTTTAGTACAGTTGATTTCATACAATTGCTTTAATGCAATTGCTTCAATATCACTTCATAGCGAACTACATTATAATAGTTCTAACTCCTGTAGTGTGTACTAAATAATGCTGATTAAGATCTTTTTGTCTAATCATTATCATAATAAATCATATATACTTATATAAATACATATGGTTTGCCATCCTTAATGCCGTGGGACAAAGTTCTATAGATGTTCAATTACACCTAAATAAACCTTTACACATAAACAGTTGACAAAGTCTGGGGCTCAGACTGGATCCAGCCGCGCTCAGGCTCCTCTCTAAGAAGGACTTTAGCAAGGAAGGAGTGTCCTCTCTGCACCTCATGACTCAACGGGAGGGCTTCTCTAATGAACTTTGTCTGAAGCTCCCACTCTGCCCACAACATGCTGCCATCAGAGCCTTTGATTTTGGTAGCACACAGTAATGCACTTCCCAGCTGGGATCCATCTGCTCCTCGCATCTGCTCTGTCCTTTTCTCTCCCTTCTCTTCTGCTAGTGATCCTGTGAAGTCTCATTCCTTCACTTCTTCTGCTGTCCATATGCCCATCTTACAGAAACCAGTTCCTCCTTCCTGTTTTCCTGAACATTCCCTCCAAACACGGAATCCTTATGGATACTGTGAACTGCACAGCTGCCTTCCTGCTAAACTCAATAGCAGGAAGAATGGCTCATCCCAGTGTCACTGGCAGCTCAGATCTATCTTGTCCTCTGCTCACTGTCTCTGGAACTCTGATCAGTTTTCTTCCTCACATTTAGCCATATCAATGGAACCATTCCTAGTCTTGGACTGGGTTCAGTGGGATTGCTACTGCCATGGCCCCAACGTATGGAGAGAGCTGGGCACCTCCAGGTGGCAACCCAGGTTGTAGGTGTGCAGCCTGCACTGACTGTCATCAGAATTCAGATGTCTCAGCAGAGATTTCAGGAAAAAAGAATGACAATGCCCTCCTTCCCAGCTCTGCAGACTGTGTATTTAGGGTCCTGAACAGGTTGCCATTCTCTAACATTTTCCAGGACTCTGACAGAGGGTGACGGAGCAGGCACTCAAAACGAATACAGAGAGACTTTCAAGGTGGTCAGTCCATTACAGCCTCATGCAGGTGCAAGTCAGGAAGTTACGAGATTGTCACCAAAGACAAGGTCTCAGAATGAGTGCTCTTTATAGGAATCTTCCTAGGCCAGCCCACAAGGTAATAATTTTTCTTACAGGAGATTCACTCTGCAGTGAAGAACCCACACAAACTGCCACTCTGTTACTTCTTCTCTGGCATCTCTCTCTTTTATGGCAGCTCTTCAGAGCCTGAGCAATTCTCCATAGCCAGCCCCTACCAAACTGTGAGCATATAAATGAACAAGTGTTATATAAATACTAGATTGTTTATATATATAAATGTTTTTTCTGTCAATGAGTAATGAATATATTTGCTGTACTCATATATAATTAGATACATATTATACAGATAAAAATCTATGTAAATATGGAAAATCTCATAAACAAACAGGAATCGAGGCCTTTTCTAACTTCTCTGTTTTGCATTTCTTCTCTTGAATCTTGCAGAATAAAACTTTATTTCTTCTATTATGAAAAAGAATCTGCGCCAAGCTCTCTGTCACCACCCATGTAATCAGATTTGGGATTATTAAATTCACACTTTGCCTTCAGGATTTATGGTGAGTCATCATCATGTCGATCCTTCTTCTCACATCTTTGCCTTATCAAGCAGCACCACAGTCTCACTTTTCCCCTAATCCTTGACGAGGAGTGAGTTTGCTGTACCTACAGAGCAATGCTAATTGGGCTTTAATTGGAGCAGAGGGAGAGATGTTCCATCTCTGGGATGCAACTGGTAGATCTGGAGTGCATGGCAGTAGGGACACCTGGTGGCTACCAGGCGCACAGGGCCTCTGGAAGTATGAGTTAGTGGAAAGACAATCTGAAAAAGAGATTTTTAGGTCCATAGCAAACTCTGTGCTAGAGTCTTTCATCAAGTTAAATAGGTATAGATGCATGTCATTGTTCCATTAACATGAGATAACTCAGGATTCATGAACCTCATTTGCTCTGTGGAACAAGAGTCTCTTAAAAGAGTACGATTTCATCCTGCTCCTGAAACATCAGAGAACTCCAGCCATCATTTTATCTACATATACCTTGAACCTGATAAAAAAGGAATGTTCCTGAGTGTGGTTATAGCAGATATCTGTGAGGAAAATTATATTCTTTCTATTGCATAAACAGGGAATGGAGCCCAAACAGAGGTCATCATCCCAAAACTCTGCACAGTGTTGCAGATCTGTGACTAAAATGGTGGCATACAATTCCCAGTGCCCCAGTCCTCAACGTGCTGCCACTTCACAGCTTATCATCTTTATATCTTGCTATGATATGTCCCAGAACAACACCACTGTGTAAAAGGAGGTACAGATTTTGCAGTTAATATAATGTTTTCCACAAGGTACATCCAGATAAGTAAGATAAAAATATAGTAAAGAGAAAGGCTTTATATTCAGCATGGAAAAGGCTCATAACTGAAGGGATGACATATGGGGAAACTAATTTATGGAAGGAGTCCTCTTCATGTTTGCTGCTTACTGCATGACATCTTTTTAGAAATTTTCACATGGTGAAGGCTTATATGAAATTTCAGTATTGTTTCCTGCAGTCTGAACAGAGCCTCCTGATGAAGCATTTTGGTACAGCTCAAGGAAGTGGTATCCTGTTTTTTTCAAAGCAAGCCCATAGCTCCCCCCAAGCCAAACCAAACCAAACCAAACCAAACCAAACCAAACCAACAAAACCCAAAAATCAAACAGAAACAAAAAACCACCACCACAACAACAAAACTGGTACTTCAAGGGAGGCAAATGTAGTGTTCGTGTTTGTCCATCTGCTGCAAAAGCTGGGGCGGGGGGAAACCCAGAAGTTGCAAGAGATCATGGCTGGTGAGTCCAGCAGCTGTATGCAACCCTAGAATGGCAAACTGTGTCTCTACTTTGGCCGATTAGTGCCTAAGGGTACTAGGTGCTTAAACTTTTTCCTGGAAGTCAGCTACTGGGTGTGGAACTACAGATTACTGAGGTTTGATGTCCAGAAATACCAAGTAGACATAGACCAGAGTTAATGTAAGTGTGCTTTGAACGAAACAGGTGCTATAAATCCTGCTTTCAGCTCCTTATACCAGTTACCTTCTTGCCCTAGCTACACCTTTCATCTCCATACTTTTACCACCATTTTTATGTGCAAAGTCTCCTTCCCTAAGCTGCCCTGTCTTCCCATGAGGACACTTTTTAAAGCTCCCAAGGTGACAGCTAGAGGCCACACATAAGGGAAGTGACCATAAAGGGGCTTTGTGGTAGAAGAGCAATGAGGTTTTTAGACAAAAAATTGCAGGCAGGGGATGCCATGCACTCTTTTGCCCTTATGTGCCCGATTTGTCTGTGAGGGGCTCAGCTCGTTTGCCAAGGATGATGGCACCTGCAGGCACTCATTCCACAAGCTGAGCACCGCTACATGCTTGTTTATTCTCGGCTTTATGGATAATTTTGGATAATATACCTTGGTTTTATGATGTTGTTGGGAAGGAGATAAATGAAAAGTGATCACAGAATCACAGAATGGTTAGGATTCAAAGGGACCTCTGAAGACCATCCAGTCCAACTCCCCTGCCAAGGCAGGGTCACCCAGAGCAGGTTACACAGGAATCCATCCAGGTGGGTTTGCAATGTCTCCAGAGGGAGAGATTCCACTACTTCCCTGGGCAGCCTATTCCAGTGCTCTGCCATTTTCAATGTAAAGAAGTTCTTCCTCATGTTGAGGTGAAACTTTCTGTGATTTTGTTTATGGCCACTGCTCCTCATTCTGCTGCTCAGCACCACCAAAAAATGTCAACCACCATCCTCTTGGTACCTGCTTTTGAGATAATTATACACATTGAGATTTCCTTCTAGTCTTCTCCAGATTAAAAAGGCCCAGGTCCCACAGTCTCTCCTCCTATGAGAGATGCTCCAGAGCTCTCCTCGTATGTGTGGCCATTGATTAGACATTAATTTACAGCCATTGATCAAACATTGGAATGGGCTGCTCAGGGAAGCGGTGGAGTCACCACCGCTGGAGGTGTTTAAGGATAGCCCGGACGTGGCACTCAGTGCCATGGTCCGGTTGACAGCGTGGTATTCGGTCGCAGGTTGGACTCGACGGTCTCAGAGGTCTTTCCCAACCTAATCGATGCCGTGATTCTGTGGCGAAGGCTGTGTGGATGTTCAGGGGGTCTAGCCCCGGGGCCCCTCAGCGAGGCGGGGAAAGCGCAGTGCGCTTTGTGGCGCCGCCGTCGCTGCGGGCCCCGCTCGGTGCGCTTTGTGGCGCCGGGCGGGCGGGCGGAAGCGCCAGGCGGGCGGGCGCGGGCCCTTCCGGCGGG